>OZ001354.1:6563272-6970772 GCA_963924055.1 Drosophila limbata
TTACAAACTCTTTTTTTTTTTAGTTTTCATGAATGAAAATTGTTCAACTTGCATGTGTGTTCTCAACATGTTTTTGGCTTGAAATTGATTTTCATTTCTTTTGGATTCTCATGAATGGAAGTTGCATAATTTCCATTTTTGTTTTCAGTCTGCTGAGTTTGAGTATTTTTTGTTTTTGTTATTTTTTTTTGTGATTTTTTATTGAATAAAACTTCAATTTTTGTCTTCTGCTTCCAATTTTTTTGTTTTCCATTTTTATTTTTAGATTGTTTTTAACCATACATTGATTTTTTTAGTTTTCATAAATTAAAAATTGTTTTATTAAAATTGAATTTTTTTGTCGCTTTAAATTGTTTTTTGAGTTTTCATAAGTGGAAATTCTTAAGTTCTTGTGCTTGTCATCTGCAGCTTAAAACTTTTCAAAATTTCCATAATTTTCGTAATTTTCCCGTTCTTAAGTTAGCTGATTTTTTGTGCTTTTAATCTTTTTAGACGCTGTTGAACAGCTCAAGTTGTTGGATTATTGGGAAATGTGGTTGGGTGGATCATTTGAGTGGGTTTTTTAATTTAAATTTATATTTCAAGCCACACATATGATTTTATTGTTCTTGTTGTTCTTCCTCTTCCTCTTGTTCTTGTCGCCAGCCATTGAAAAACGAATTTCATTATGTAAGCAGCTTTCAGTGAATTTTTAGCTCATATAAAATTCTCAACCTGAGCTCAAGCACACACAGACAGACAGCACACAGACCGTGTGAGTGTGTGTGTATCTCTTTATGTGTGGCAATTTGATTGAATAGAATTTAATTTTTTATTCTTGTTCACCGTCTGTTAGCAAGCGCAAGTTAATTTTGCTGTTGCCGCATCCTCTGTGCATAATTTCATGGCAATTTGTTATGCCCAATTCTCGCTGGGCCATTAATGTTTATACTCCTGCAAATTGTTGGCCAATATTGGTGAACAAAAAAAACAAAGGAAATTAAACATGAATGGAGTCAATGGAAGCAATAATTTTCCTAATTTTATATAGTTTTTTTTTTTAAGAAACACTAGCGAATAATCTTTATTTCCTTACGTATTAACCCAAAATTAATATTGCATTCCTTAAGCATTTTAAAGTTTGAGTACACTAGACGTAAATAAAATTTATTTTTAGTCAAAAATAGCTCCCTTATATTTGTAGTATTTATGTGAGCCGAAATAAAATGATAATTCGTTAAGCCAATTAACAGAACTTACTACCTAACGTGGCCAAGCACGTGTTTTTAGCTTCCTCTTTCAATAAAACATATTTATTTTTATACAATTGTTTTTTTTTTTATGTGTTGGTTGAGAAAAGTGAGCAACAAGTTGAATATTAAATACCTGTATTTGTTTTTGTTGCAGCTTGTTTTTTTTGTTGTTGAGCTTTTAAACTTTTGCCAATTTAGATCGTTGTGGCTTAAACGGCATCGCTGCCTGCACTTGACAAGCTTTGTGCTGACCTTTTTCGTACCTAAGCAGCTTAAAATTTGTTTTGGTTTTCGGCCATTGTCCATTGGCCAAATTGCCCATGTAGTTGTAGTTCTTGTTGTTGGCTTAGTGCTTGAACTTTAAGGCAAGCTTAAGAGAACTTTTGGCCAAATGAAAATCGTTTAATGGGCTCATTAATGTCATAGGGATATCCACAATCGAGGAAACGTTTATATAATTGAGTATGGAATTCAAATTTTAATTAGAAGCTATCTTTATTAATTTGTAACTTAATTCCCATATCCAAATGGTAAACAAAAATTAAAATTTGTTTTATGAATATTCAGTGAACATAACTAACATTTATTACGATGCATTTAAAATTGTTTTGCTTACATTTTGTTTATTTTAGAGGACATCAATTAGAATTTTGCATTATGTGATTAATATTTGGACTATTGCAATTAATATTTAAAGAATTTAATTACATTTAATTTGCGCGTTGTGGCTTAAGCCTCATTAAAGCATAATTAGTTTAATGCTAATGCATTTACACGTATTCAATGTTTGTATTTTATAGTATTTATATTAAAACCACAGAGGTAACAACAACAACTTGTTGCCAGTGTCATTGAGGTGTTTCTAAAACTCGGCTTAAAGTGTTGTCTAACACACTAAACATATACCATTCATACATAAGTTTATTATATATTTTGATTTTTTTGTACACTTGCAGAGGTTTTTTTGTATTTGTTTTGGGATATGTTTTTATAAAGAATATACTATGTGTATATTCAGAAGAAGTTGCCTTTCTGAGTTTCGTTGCCTTACTAATTTTACAGAAAATCATTAAATTGATTAGCAATTGAAAATCCATGAACATATTAAATTTTTTATGGAATTTATGGTTAGCAAAAAGTGGAAGTGAGAATCACTGAAAGTGTTTTGAAGAAAAGACTTTAATTGAAATTTCTGTAGAACTTTTGCTTAACTCCGAAAAGTGCGCTATATATTTTAATTTTGTAAAATTTTTGGCAAATTAATTTCAAAACAATTCTGCAAACTGACTTTTTATCAATTGAAATTAAAGTTTTTCTAGATAATTTCTGTACTCCTTTCCGCTGTCTTTTGTTACGTTTTTATCAATTAAAATTAAAGTTGTTCCGTTATATTCTAAGTGTCTTCGTATATTTTTTTCGGCTTTAGCAACATCACAAATATTTTTTGTTTATTTTTATTAACGAATAGCTAAGATATTTTTTTGACTTCTGAATACATATAGTTTTGCATTTGTGCAAATCATATAATTAAAAAATACAAGTGCCTTAGAGTACTCTGGTTTTTTTGTCTCGCCTTATTTACGTTCAATACAAATTGCTGCAGGTGAATTTAGCCAGTTTCCAGTTTAGTTTACTTAAGTGGATGCAGCTCGTGCATCTCATTCCAGCAATGCTGCGTCATCATCCGTCTCCTGGTCGAGGTGCCCGTATTGCGGCAATATTCAGAGACTGTCAAAGAAAAAAAAGCAAAACTTTGTGTAGCGAGAGTAAAAAGTGTGAAAAATGTGTGTGTATAAAGAGTTTGTAAATTATTATGTCACTTTGGGGCGAAGACAAAATGAAACTCATTGAGAGGCGTCGTCGGTATTTGTGGTCTGTCGAAGACAGTGCAAAAACTTGATTGACGTCAGGCCAACAACCCTCGTCTTTTACCCCTCATCTTTGACTCTCCCTCGTTCTCCATGGATTGTTGTTGGGCAAAATGTGACTGGCTTTTGAGTGGGAGTGCTATAAATTAAATAGACTATTGTTCCCCATTCCAATTTGGCAAAATGCTAAAATTATACTTCTTGCGAAGGCTTCAGTCGAGTTAGTAAAATACCCTGTACCTTTTGCTGTAATGAAAGCATTTAGATTATTATAAAATTGCTAATATATTTATATGTAAACACTGAATTAAAAATTAAATTTGCTAAAAAAAAGTAGCTAAAAATAAAAATTTAAAAATAAACTGGATTGTGTGTGTGTTTTTTTTAAATATGTTTTCTGAGCTTATATGATAAGAATTAAGTTTAATTTGCTAAGAGAAAATTTAAAGATGTCTGTTAATTATTTGTGGTCAACACTGTGGCTGGCAGCTAATAATACTGGCCATATTTTTGCATACTTCCATTTTGCTTCCACTTTGAGCTTGATTTGGCATATTTAAGATTTCCTTGCCGTTGAAATGAATTTTAGACATTTATATTTCTATTTAATTTGAGGTGGTTTATTCACCTCGTTGACGACCACGATTCCAATTTGGATTTTTATGTGCATTAAGGTCACAAAAGGGGTTGTACATAATTTGACTACCATTTTTTTTTATTTGAGCACTTTTTCTCTGTCATTTGTTGTGGACTTTGGTCCCGAAGGACTTCTTGGCTTATCTGCACATTGCAGATGATGATTTTGGTATATTTTTCGGTTTAGTGTTTGAATATGAAATTTAAATTTTATGTGCAATGACAACTGTCATTTTAACGTTGGTTTTCAGTCATCACTCAACTTGAAAAATGTTTGCATTTTAGTTGTGTGTAATGAAAACGGATAAAAAAAAAGAGCTTTAAATTTAATTTAAATATGGTTTTTTATTTGTTTAATTAGTTGCTAAGCTATTGAGGCTTTGTTTTGTTGAATTAGTCTCATATTAATTAGAATTTATTAAATGTAGTTTTTTAATATTTTTAAGTGAATTTAAAACACATTTTCAGCGGATGTTTGTGTGGTCGTCTGTTTTATTTTGGCATATTGTGTTTCCAGCCAATCTGTGCCAATCAATCACGCACATGCCACCCAACACACACACACATACACCAAATAGACACACACACACACATACAGCACATAGATACACAACAAGAATATATTCCAATAAACACACCCATTTTACTGAAATTTGATAAACAACAGTGAAATCCTATTGTTAGCAGAGGTAGCTTAAAGGTATTTTGATGAGATAATATGTAACGCCTTAAGGGAGTAGAGAAATGTATGTAAAATGAAATAAAAGGTATAAATAAGTTGTCTCAAAACTTGGAAGTTTGCTTTAAAAAGAATGTCAAAAATATTTTTTTTAATAGTAAATAACTATTATGTATGTGAACAATCAGTCGGAATATTAAAGTTTCGACATACCGAAGATAGCAAATTCTTTTCTTCTTTATTTTCATCTTTTCTTCAGGCTGGTATAATGCAAGCAATTTGCAGCTTGAACTCATGACTAAGAAAAAAAGGGGAAAAAATGGGGAAAACGGAAGAAAATTGTTGGTATGCGCATTTTGTTGATTTTATAATGCAAAAAATGATTTTCTTTGACCCTTGCTGAACAACAAGCCTAACGGCTTTAATAATTTTTTTTTAAACCAATTTAAATTTAAAGTAAGAAAGTTTTGTGGAAATGATGCAAATATTGGTTTGGTGGAAATCAAATAACTTTTGTTGTCAGCGTGTGAAAGTAATGTCGAGTGATGTTATTATTCACAAATAACTGAATTTTAATATAATGCTATGCATTGAGAAATGTGAGTATATCTATGTGAATGTGTCAGTTTGTAAGATTAATGATAAGACTGATTTGCGTCACCATTTGCTATATCCCCAGTGAATTATTAACTAAATTATACAGAAGCAAACAACAAAGGAGCCAAAATTGTTGGCCATCAAATAAAAGACAGAGAGTAAAAAGTCACAGCAAAAGTTGGCTAATTTATAAGCTCAGTTATATGTCACACATATGTATGTATAGTACACATATATGTATGTATAGTACATATATATGTGGTCTACAGTTGCGTTAATGGCTAAGCAGATGCCCGGGGGGAAACAACACTGATTGACTTGAATGGAGCGCCAAAAATGGTTGGCCAAGGATTCGAGATTCGAGATGAGATGAGACCCCGAGGCGTTGGCAACATTCAATGGGCCATGTAGACAAAAACGTAATGAGCGAACTGTGAGTGCTCTCACACACACCACGCACACTGTTACACACGCCGTACAAACTCACGCATAAATTGCATTCAGCGCACGTTTCACATGGCGTATGAGCAATACGCAAACAGTGCCTTTGTATGCGGCACGTGTGCCGCGAAGAGAAAACTACTTACGTTGATGGACAAAGTAATAGAAACGACTAATTTTTGTAGTTTTATAATTTTGACTTAATACCTATTTAGTAATGTTTCTAAATTGTATAAGACAATGGGTTTCTATATTCATGCGCAGCTCTTCTTATCATATTATTAAAAATTTGTTTTAAATGCCAAAATGGCTCTTGTTTCTATTATTTTTCCATCACTGTACACATATAGCTTATCCAATCAAAAACCGTGATTTACTCATGCACGATTGAAATTTTTGCACTTTGTGAGTTTTCTGATTTGTGAAAATCCACTTTCAATGAAAATGAATACCTTAATAAGATTCGCACGGAAATTTGCGAAATTTGAGTAGACAGCGTCTAAATTGCAATTGCTTCTCAATGATAATTAGATTCAAAGCCCTTTTTTTTTCTTAAAACGTTCATTTAATGAGGGTCACAAGACTCGTAATTCAATGCCTGTTTAACTAGGCATGAAAGCTTAAATCAGTTAATGAATCCGCTTACATTCAATCGATTAGTGTCCGTTTTTGAAAGAGCAGTTCACCATTTTAAGAAGGGGCAGAGGACAGACAGAACCTTTTACCTCCGCCTTTAACCTGTCAAGCAATAAATTTCACAGAAAGCAAAGACAGCTATCCAGAAAGTTTATTATTGGAAACCTAAACAATTATTTGGAAATTTTACCCCAAAATCGCACAAAAACAAATAATTTAATTTGCCATCCAATTTTGCTGAGTGTAGCCTGGTCTTGATATTGCATATAAATTTGGTCGTTATAATATAACGTTACTTTAAGGTTTCTTAATCAATATTTGCTTTATAATTACACATATTTGTCAGCGCTAAGGGCTTATTGGTAGTGGGTAGAAAGTGTATTGTAGATTTATATAAAAGGCGTGAAAAAGGCATCTTATATGACGACAAAATAATTGTATAATAAAACTTGGAGAAAAAGTTGCATTTTAAATTCCAATTTTTGATAAAGAGTATTTAAATTTATAAATGTAATACAATTTTTTTTAGCAAAACTTTTATTAAAAAATGGAATTTCAAGTTAAGTTATGAAAACATAGCTTTTATCAATAACAATGTTTCGATGTTTTTCACATTAAAATGCTTAATCTATAGCATTTTTAATTTAAAATTTGTAATACTCTGTTCAAATTCCACCGATAAGATCTTAAGGAAAAAAATCGATGTACCTAACATCGAAAAACAATTAAAAATAAGGATGTATCGATAATCTTATCAGTGTATTTCAGCGCGGTAAACAGGGTAACTTTGGGCCTATCAGTCTCGACTGCAGTAATTTCACCTGTCTATTAATCCTCCTGGTAACAGTTTTTAAACATTTGTTGCAACGACTGTAACCGTTTGTCACAATAAGCCGTATTGCAATAATTCTTAAGGCCAGTATTCTGGCACTGAAGCTTATTTACAAACCAAGGATATTCGAGCGAGTAAATAAAAAAAAAGTGCCCCTCGGGCGAGAAGAATTTTTTATATTAATAATTGTTTTTTTCCTTCTGTTTTTTCCTGTTCTCTTGGGCTGTGACAATGGCAACGCTAATTTCATTTGATGTAATCGTCCTTCCTTCCCTTTTGTCCCTCGCCACGCCTATCACACCTCTTTGTTTGTACAGTGTGTCAATATTTGCATGCAACACACGAAGGCTCTTATTGTTTTGATCCTTTTAACCTTTTGAGGATAACGAGACAACAGACAGACAGACAGACAGACGGCAGCTTGTTATCATCGTCAGATTTTTACCATTTACTTTAATTTGATTTACATTTCACTTGCACTTCGTTTCACATGCTCGAAATGAGCATCGTTTTCCTTGTTATCCTTTTATCTTTTGCACTTTCAACATTTACTGCTCAATCTCGAATCAAATTACAAGCACAATATACATTTTTAATTGAAATCACCCTCGTTTTTATGTCCCTTTGTTGTTTCCCCAGTGAACTACAATTTGCCGTCTGCAGTTGAATTAATAAAAATTGATGCGGCACCTTTTCAAGTGTTGGCTATAAAAGCTCACTTACAGTATTTAATTAGTTAAATTTACCGAGTATTATAATATTCATAGCTTCTGGAATAGTTTCCGAGTCAAAGTTCCGTTTGGCTAATTAATTGAACGGAAATCTTTAAAACTTTTATTGCACAAGTTTCGCATAGTTGCACAGAAACAGATAAAGCAAATTCAATACAGAGTGCTCAATTTATAGATACCCTGCTATGTGTTGAAAAAGACGACCACAAGGTGGCAGCAGTCTGACATTCCGAAATTTTTAAAAATGTTTTGTGAATAAATTTGAGCTTAGTATGCAATTTGAATAAATTGTTCAAGAATCAAGAATATTAGTCTTAAATATTTTATTTTTCAAATAACACAATTTCAAGAAATAATGAAAAAATCGGAATATTCCAGTCAACATATTTTCCCTAATTCTAACAATTTTGGATTTTTCTTGCTTTTATTTTAAGTGGAATTTTTCTCATTTTTTTTATAACATTTCCCCCAAATTAATATACTCTTTTCAACTGCTTTCCAAGATTATGTAAATAGCTTAACGAATCCTTTTACTTGAGAGCTTGTTTGAGTTTAATTGCCGGACAACTTGTAACTGTTGGCCATAAATCAATGCTTTGATGCTATGGCTTACACATTGAATTACATAATTAGTAAACACCGCAATACCGTTTGGTCATTGTTATCTAGGAGCTTTCGAGGGCATCTTAGGGCAAAGATTGACAAGGTTGAGAAGGTGAGCAACCTTTGTAAGCTTAGGCATAACCTCGTAATAATTTAACTCTTGGAAATGGTCTCGCAACCGGAAACAACCGTCAGAGACAGAATGATGACGTTTATTGCTACAATTTAATAGAACACATTTGATTTATAATCTTTTCTTAGAAAATTAAAGAGAATTGTCAAATCAAATGGAAAATATTAACAACTGATTGACATACAAAAATTTGTATAAATATTACGTCACCGAATTTTACCCCTTTTAAGATTTTGCACTTGATGTTTATTATATTGCTTTTGGTAATAAAACTTTCATATCTTTGAATTTGCATAACAGACGCTAGGCAATTTCTTAAGTGTTTTCCCATTTTCCAATTTTCACATTTTCACAAATTTCTTACCTGTCACTTGAGTGATGCCTTCCCGTTGTGCTGATGAGACACGGCGAAAAATGCTGAGCACCGCTTTTCTGTGAATATAAGTAATGGTAAATACAGTAAGAAGCATTAAATGCTCAAACAAATTACATATTAAAATATGTGTTGCAAAGAGAAGAATTGTTTGTAACTGCGAGTTTATTTTTTAAGCAAATGCCAAAACTTTTGAGTTCATTAGCTAATTGCTTTGCAATTTTTAAATTACAAAGAGTAAATGGTGAAGGTTAAATTTACCTATGATAAAAACTAGTGGTGGTAACAAAGGTTACAAATTTATATTTAAATCATGTAAAATGTTAAAAATAGAATTTTTTAATATTGTTTTCAAAGTGATTAAAAAATTTGTTCAACTTTACAATTACTCAATATAAAAAATGATACATTTTAGATACTTACCGAAAATTTTGTCCGCTTACGCAATAAAGCACAAAATTAATGCCAAAATTTGTAATGAAGAACGCATTGAAAATGTATTGCAAAACAATTGTTGTATTTTGCGTTTTGGCTGTTTGTGTCTGGAGTGAAAATGAAGTGGAAAAGTAAAATTGTAAATGTTATTTATGTAAATATTTTGTCTTTCATCATCCACATGTTGATAATGTTCAATAAATTTGGCAGTTTGGTTGCCTTGGGTAATGGTATTGGGTAAGGTATTTTGGCTTTGATATCATTATTATTTTTTGATAATAACTTCCAATGAAACGCTAATTGCAATTGATTTAGTCTTCTATTTATGTACTTTACGATATATTGACCTTCGGCATGTGCCCTACACGTTGGCCTGTTGAACTTATGGCACATTTCCAGGCTGTTGAACAGGCGAATGCTTTCCACTCAATTAATTTTGTGTCGCAATCAATGTTTATGTTTGTCGCATATAGTATGTATGTATGTATGAATTTACAGACAATTTTCTATTTATTCATTTGCTCAGCTGTCAGCATCCTGACATCCGCATCAAACTAGATAACCGAAAAAATGAAATCATTTTAACATGTTTTACATTCACAGCATGCAAACAAATTTTCATTTATTTCGACAAATTTGAAAAATGCCAAGCATAGAAAAATGTACCATACATTTTTCATAGTCTTTGCCTTTGAGTTTAAATTCCGTTGCGTTAACTTATTCTCATTCTACGTGGCAAGTGGAGAGCGCCACCTCAACAAGTTTTACTTTATAAGCAACCCATAGTTAAGTTTTGACTTTAATCAAAGGGTTTTAAGCTGACAACTAACCCAAAAAATTAATCGAGCCGTCCGTACGCTAAATAATGAATAACCTTTGTCCTTGACACTGTGTCCCGGCAAATGACAACCTGTTAAAATTATATTTATGTAATTAAATGTTGTAAAAGTGTCGCACAGGATTTCCACATTTTTTTTTCTTCTCTCTGCTTGTTTTCGAAATTTCACATTTTTACGATCCGACGGTGTCAAAAGTACACAAACTAATTAAAGTCTCAGCACAAAAACACTCAACTCATTCTACTGTTTGATTAAGTAGCTGTGCGAGCATGATTGACTTCAGAAATACCCCTTAATGTGTTATTATGATAAAAAAAGAATTTCATGTTCTGCAGTTTGCTTTTTAACTTTCAACTAATTTGTTTGCCTCTTTTTCTTCAATAATAAAAATTAAATTATATTATTTAACTGATAGAAAAGATACCCTATGACAACATTTGTTGTACTTTTACTACTGTTACTTTTCAAGAGCTGTCTACTCTTTTAAATAACTAAGATTATGACTGATTTCACAATTTAATAATTTATGTGTTGTTATGATAGTTTAATATTTTATCTGTCTGTCTCTATCTCAATTTTTTTTAAATATTTAAGACAGAAAGATTATTTCTTAACGCATATATTAAACTCCAAATTGAATTCTATTTTTTACTAGTTCTCTTGTATGATCATTTCATTTTGTATATGTACATTTTTCGATGCCTTTTTTTGTCTTTCATCTCATAATTTTATTTAAAGTACTGTAAGTGTAGGAACCCTTAATCAATAGCAAAGTTCGCTGTCAAAAATCCGCGAATCCATCACACAATGTAAACTGTTAATGTGCTGCATTGTATTTTAGTGATGTGAAATTCTCTACCTCATTTACATATTTATTCAGAGTTTTGGTTTCAATGTGGTTACCATAACTTTTCACTCAATGGAGATATAAATAGTTTTTCTATTTCACGCTTGTTGTGTCTCTTAGATAGTGTTGTGTGGGTTGAATCGGATTTACCATTGCAGTTGGCATCTGCAAAATGTTGTTAATTAGCAGCTGCTGGCCAAACAATAAACAAAACTTTGTCTATTTCGCTATAATTTAATGAACAGTGCGACAGCGCGACGGCGTTTTTTTTCTTTTTTTATTCTTTCTTTTTCTGCTTTTGTTTTTCTATTCTGTTTGTTTGAACCACTAAAGCTAGTGGTGGCTCTGCTCCTATCTCAATAATCACAACTTTAATTAAGCAAAACAATGGAAGTCGGGGACCGACATGTGTAGCGATCGTTTATAGAACTTGGCAAGTAATTTGACCCACTTGGCGTATACGTTATTCAAGTGAGTACTATAAGTATTTCAAGTGGATCACTCACCTCCCAGTAAGTTTCGATGCGCAACAAACAGCTCGGTAAATTAAGACAGACGAAAACCGTGGAAACTATGAGCAGCATTTTGGTCACCTTCAATTGCGATGAATTTTGCACTTTGCGACGGGCTGAGAAGTGAATAAAATGGAAATTTTTTTATAAATAAAATAAGGCGAAATATTTATTTTTGGAATTAGTTTTTTTTTTTTATAAATAATAATTTAAATTTTATGTCTATAACTGAAAAAATAAATAAAATTAAAGAAAAGCGGTAGTCAAAAAGTGCTTTTTATACTTTTAAAACTAGAATTAAAAATTTTTGTTGATTTTGTATTGGTCGA
Organism: Drosophila limbata; assembly: GCA_963924055.1. Classification (NCBI taxonomy): domain Eukaryota; kingdom Metazoa; phylum Arthropoda; class Insecta; order Diptera; family Drosophilidae; genus Drosophila; species Drosophila limbata. The sequence continues at coordinate 6,574,996 of OZ001354.1, forward strand.
AAAATATTTATAAAATCATTAGATAATATTGTTGAACAAATTAAGAATCGTTTTTTTTTGTATATATATTTTGGATAGTATTATATTTTGAAGTATTTTATGAACATGAATTAATAACTGCTGTATATAAAATATGCTTGGAATACAGATTTCTTCGAAAACTTAAGCGCTGCAAAGTTGTCAACGGTTTTAAGTAGTTTTTAGTTTTATGTTGCTATTAACTTTGTTTCATATGTTGCAAGTTTTTCCAAGTGGCTGCTAATTGTTGGGATTTGTGCGCGGAACAAAGTTGTCTGCAAAATGGCGTAAGCAAAGTTGCCACAACTTGCAGCATGTGTGTGTGTTACATTTTAGCGTGAATTGAGCTGCTGAGTTGAACTGAGCTGCTTACATTAAGTCATGTCAATTGGCCAGAAGTTAATGCAACTTTCTCAGCTCACCTGGTTTCTGTGTTATCTCGCACTGATGTTGAGTGCTTATATCGTGTTGTTGTTGTTGCTCAGTTTTCCGTGCTGCGACGCTATGTTGTCCACTGGGGTGTGTTGATGTTGACTTTTGACGCTTCAGCGATGCTGTAATGCGATACGAGGACGCAGCGCCACCTGTCGTCGAGCTTGAGTTTGAGTTTGTTGTTGTCATATTACTCAACTGTGGCTTCCTGTCAAAACAAATAAATTGCAGTTACCGGGAAGTAATTAACATTTTAAAGAGGTGTAATGAGTTTCTACACAGAGAAAATGAAGCCGTGCTTAAATTAAGTTCGAATGAATTTGAATTAAGCATTTTATACTCAAAATTTATATTTCATAAGTCTGAATTACTGAAAATGAGAATAAAAATTCTATAACCAAATACTAACAATCTTTATATAAGAACAACAAATCTTGAATCAAGTAAAACTTTAAAATTTCGTACCTAAAATATTGTATTTGAAGTAAAATCGAAATACCTGACATTGGTAAATACAATCTAAGTGAGAAAACCAGTTCAACATGTGCCTTTTTAAGTACGAAATACTTGATTTGTTTTCCCTCTGTGTATTTACTTACTTCTTATGCATTGTTAATGTGCGTCGCACTGTTGCAAATTTCCAAACGGTGCATCCGGTACAGGTATTGAGCACCGTTATGGTTGTAAACGGCACCGCGTAGACAATGAGCGAGTCCCAGTAATTGAACAGCGCCAGTTGCTCCTGCAAATTTAAAGTAACAAAATGGATTTTTTTGCAATTCTGGAAATTTTTTACTATCCACTGCAATCATTCGTTTAGTTGAGCATTGCGTATACGTAATCCGGTTACAGCTCAGGCTGTGGTTAAATTCAATTGCCTAGGCAATATATGTGTGTGTCTGTTCTAAAAAAGCGTTTAAAGCAATTACTTTCATAGGGAGTGTAGAAAAAAAAAAATTGATTTTAGAGAATTTTTCATATGCAGAAAAGTCACTGAAAACCTTGCTGCGAAATTTAATAATAAAATGAGCTATGATATGCAGGCAATGGGGAAAATTAAAGTATATACGGTGATGGAAAAAATAATAGAAATAATTTTCAGAAAAAATATTTATTTTTAGTATCAAAATTTTACTTTATACTTATTGAAAATTTATTTTGAAATGACTGTAAATTTTTATATTTTTTATTATTGTATTGTCTCTTTCCACTACAAATCTGATTGTATTTTTTCTACTTGTTTCTACTATTAGAAATAAACAATTCTAAGGAACTATACAATAAGGAAGTGACTATTATTCAGCAATAGAAGAAAATGTGTATTTTCATTCACTTTGCAGTGAGAAACGAAGCTTCTATCGTAAAGTTTAACAAAAAGACTTAAAAGTTTACTTCCTTTGCATAATGAAAAGGAAAGTTAAATGTATGTGCATATTTTATTATGCTAGGGTACTTCTACGTCTGTCAAACACACTTTTCTCTCACACACTTCTTCGTTTTGTGTTATTTGCTTTAACTTTCTGTTATTTGCTTTTGAGGGTGTTGTTAATCTCAGCTAAAAGCTAATTTTAAGTCCCTTTTTCCCATTTCTATTTAATTAATTTATTTAGCTGCAAAAATTTCCTTTTCATGCTAAATGATTTAGTAGATTTCCGTTTTTCTACTTTACAAATGCTAATTAAATGCAACTCGAGTGCATTATAATATTTTTTAAGAAAACCTCCACAATAATTCCTAAACATCTGCTACTGAAAGTAGACTTGACCATTGTGGTGCTGGTGGCTCATTTTTGTGGTGGAGCCACAGAAATGTAAATTGAGAATTTATCGCCCACTTTACAGAGAATTTCGAGTTAATTTTCCAGTCTCAATGCTAATTGAATTGTATATTTTAATTGCGGCGTCGCTTAAATGCTTTAAATGTTAAGAAACTGCCAGCTGGCAAACGCCGTTTAATTTAATCTTAGAAATTTAAATGGATCAGAACGAGTGTGTTTTTAAGGATACTACAGCTAAATAAAATACCCTGTAAAGTATTCTGAATACGTAAAGTAGCTTAGACTAATTGAAACGAGAATATACCCCTTAAGTCATTGATAATCTAATCTCAGTAACATTTACTACTAAAATACACCCTGTATTGGGTTGTAGTGAATCCTTAAGTTTTTATAAGACTTGATTAAGTCGATAAACCCAATTTTATGACTTTTATTATACCGAAGCTAATCATTTGATGGCTATAGGATATAAACTGGACTGATTAAGGACTCAGTTAATCAATTAGAACGAGACTTGGGTTATTTTTACTCTTGTTGTTTAGTCAAAAAATCCATGAGATGTGTTGCGTCGTAAAAATAAAGTAACGTAAATTCAATTTAATTTCCTTGACGTTTTCTATTTATTTATATTTTGTTTTTGGGACTTTTGATTACTTTTTGTGCCCATGTCGAGTGGATTAGAAGTATAATAGCTCGTAAGATTTTCAATCAACTGTAGTTTGTTATTTATTCAGTCGCTTTGTTGATAAATTCGAAATTGATTTTTAAGCAACACATGCAACATAATCACAAATTCAATTATTATATCATGTTGCAAATATTCGAGTTGTCTTCCACACAAGGCGTTAAATTGCAATTGCAAACGAAAATGTTCGAAAAGAGAAGTCCTTACAGTTCAACAAGTCGGTCAATATGCTTATTGACGATGTTCCTCAATCTCTTACACTCTCTCTATGTGTGCCCTTAGTTGAACTTGTAGGCAATTCTCCGCATTCCTTTGATCTGAATGTCAATTTGTTTGCTGCAGCTGCCTTCTCTCCTACTTTCCTCCTTCTCTCGTCAGCAGCAAAGACTATTAAGGATGTTATTGTCCAGCTGCTCTGACAATTGCTGACAATGTGAGTTGTGTGTGTCGACGTTGACTTGTCTATATTTAAATCTAACTCAAACATGGCCTTCAATAATCCAACTCATATGAGCATACAGTTTGAACTTATGAATGTTCTGTCTACAATTGAGTGCTTTGGTCAGACATTTTTCATTTTAAATAGTCTTAATGGAAATTGATATTATTTAATAGTATCTAAATTCTGAAATTGAATTTAAATATATTTCAATGTTTTGAATTCAGGTAAATAATATTTATTAAATGGACCCTGAAAAGTACCACTTTCTAAAATTGATTTAATAAAATGTTAAATATCAGGGGTGGCACAGAAAGCGTGTATTACAAAAATCGAATCGAATAATTAGTCTGTAATCTTCATTGCTTGTTTAAATTGTGCCTAATAAATGATTTTCTTAACAATATATAGTTTAGTAAAAAAGTCATGAAAAACTTAATTAATTCTCAAATTAAATTAAGGAAACTCATTTCAGTTATCCTTATGAAATACAAATTAAACAAATTTTGATTTGTAAATCTAAATTACAGTAGATTTAAGTTTATATTATTTTTTTCTCAGTGTTAATTCTGTTAATTCTGTAATTGAAACTAATGCTAATGGATTTACAAATTCTTCTACTTAATTCAATTCCCTTTGTCTCTGTATTCTGTGTATGTTTTGTCGCTTGCATAGATAAATTGCCAGATAATTTGTATAATTTGCACGGAAAGAAAAATAATTGCATTGGGAAATTGTGTCGTTGAATTTGCTGTCCATTATGCTCAAGGATTTATTCAAATGAAATGAGAGCTATGCTCATCGAGATTTTTCAATATTGTTTACCGTTTGTCAAGCAACCCACGCTCAAAAATAATTTTGCAAAAATGTGGCAACCGAAACGCCCAATAAAAAAAAAAGAATAAATAAATTGCTCAATCGTTGATACGGTAAATATGGGCACATCACTCATACGACACGTCTACCAACGCCACACGAAAAATGTTTGTGTGTTCATTTTTTTATTTATATTTTTTTTTTATCACTGCTGATTGAATTCGAAAGCCACAGATGTTCTTGTGAAAAACAGAAACAAAAAAGGCAATGAAGAAAATTTCGGTGCTCCATCATTCTTTGTTGCGTTTGGCTGTCTTTGAGGCGTTTATTTCCACTTCACGCTTTGCTTGACCCTCTTGCCAATTTGGCTAATAGAGGCAACACCAACACGGACACCTACACAGATTGGACAACTTTTGGCCTTTTGTTTGACTTGCATTGTCTGGACACTGTGTGAAATTAGCATTGAATTTCAAACAACCAAAAACATCAAAAAAAACCGAGCGTAATTCAAACAGAAATTCGAGATTTATCGCGCACGCATAGGAAAATTGTCACGACGTATTTTGGCTCTGAATTGGACACACCCAAAAGATATGCGTGTTGACAATGTTGTTAGAAGTCCGTGCGAAGGACGGACAAGAGGAGGAGGAGAGGGAGGAAGTATCATTGCCAGGGGTTTGATTGCTGGGGGGAGTAGTTGAAAATTGTCCTTGTCGCGGTTTCTATTGTTGGTTTTTGTGTTGCGGTTAAGAAAAAAATGTTTGCTTGGGTTCAACTTGCGGTCTTCGTACTTTGTATACCCTGTAAACAAGGGAGTGAGCGAGAACACGTGGCAAATACGTGCGGTGAAACAAAGAGGGGTATGATATATCCAAAATATGATCTTTAATTTCTTTAATTACTTTTATAATTAGTTGGTAATTTAAATTTAATCACTCGTTGAATTTATTTATTATTTAATTAAATTAATAATTCAAAATTACAGGTATTTAATTATTTAACACAAAAAATTACAATAACAATTAAGTGTTTTGAGTGCTGTTGTTTGTTGATATAGTGTAATTACTAGACATTACTAGATCTCAAGCTAAAACTCACTTACAAAAAATTTTTTTATAATTTAATATTTACAAATTAGCTGCAAAGTAATTGCGAGTAGTTACAAGTAATTATAAGTAGTTTACATTTAGAAGCCTTCCGTTTAAGTGCTGGGTATGTAGAATTCGATCAGTCTGCGGTATATTCTCTAGTTTTATTGGCATTCTTTGACTAACTGCTGCGTTTTGTGCCACATTCGGTTTTCTAATTTGCTGGCACGCCTAATAAATTGTCAATTTGTGCGTAACTCACTCAGCAGTTGCCTTTAAGTCACAGTCAGTTTGATTAATTGACGACGTTTAGCAAAATTGTACTGTCTTTAGCTTGGCTCGGTTTCCCTTTTTCTTTTTTGGCGGGCCTAAAATGAATTTGACGCTTCTCGCTTAGCTTGTTAACAATTGTTTCCGTATTTGTTGTTAATTGACCAGAGAAACTCATGCAGAGAAAGAAAGAGAGAGATGCGAGAGAGATAGAGACAGAGCAATGAATGCCAAGCCCTTTTTGGCCAAAGCCAAACATGATGGCAACTTTAAGAGCAGTCAGAAGAGCTGCAATTCGATTCTAATCCAACAAAAGCTGCTTAAAAGTTAAAAAGTCACTAGAAAACTGGCAATAAAAAAAGGGTGTCGACTTGGTTTGACTTTTGGTTTGCTTTTTTATTTATAGAGGGATAAGTGTGCTGCAATAAAGGATTTATCAACAGACAATGCGTGTCGTTTGATTAAATATACGAAAGTCTTTGCTATGCAAAGAGGAAGAAATAAAGGAAAAGAGGAAATCCATTTGACAAGTGGTTTGCAATTTTGTCTATTTATTGAAGCATGTCCTAAAATACGCTTAAATTAAAGAGAAAGTGTTGGCAAATTCAACTGCCACAAATATTTAAGCATTTACCGAAAAAGTCTGCAAAATTTTGTAGTTCAAAAAAATATTTAAATCATAATTTGTTATTGAATATTAAGTTTGTTCTTCATATATCCTGAATATTTTAAACGATCGAAGCAACCAGTTAAATTTAAATATAAATTTCGCCATCACATCTTTAATGCGCGATTTTATTCACTTTTTATTTTGATATCATCCTTTTTGTTTTTGATGTTGATTTTTTATTTTTCAGCCAGTTATGAATGTGCGAAATCGTAAAAATTCCTGTCAACAACAAACAGAATCACTGCGGACGGCAGTCCGCGCTAGTGACGAAAGCAGCACGAAAGGTGCGAAAGGCGACTAGCATATATACACAGGAAGAATGGAAAATTTGCTATGACTGTCCGATCGGGTCGAATTATATACCGATCGAAAGGTATCAATCCAACTTAAAAATGTGCATACTAAGACTTTTGAAAACTTACATGGTTCGTGAGATAAACAGGTGTAAGTGGGAGGGACAAAATTTAAATGATTGGAGCAAATGGGGCCGTTGGAGCCTTTTAGATTTTTTTTATAATTTTTCACTATACTTATCAAAAATACGCGTCGAATGACACCTTGATCGTCAAAATCCGACCACTATTTCAGAAGATAATTAATTTCGAAATTTTTGGTGCCCTTTTCAAAACGAGATGAAAAGTCAGTCTGTTTGTTTGTTTGTTTGTTTGTATAGATCAAAGCGTTGATTTAGCTTAAAAGTTTGAATGAGGACTTGTTCCCGATAAAAAATCTAGAAACGTTTGTTCTACGACTTTTTCGAAAAATCGCTAGTTTAGCGGGAAATCGCTAAAAACCGCTAAAATTGAAACCCCCATAGCATCCAAACGATAGGAGCCACAGATCTGTTCTATATGTCGTTGGAAAGGTGTTTTGAAGGGCTTTTAGGCATACCTTCAAAGTTTTGTTTTTAAGTAAAAAGGTAAACAGCTACAGGTGAAATAAGGTATTTATTTCCACATTTTGGCGATTTAAGAAAAATCTACACATCAAATCACTTTTAAATATACTGCATGTTGTAGAGAATTCAATTACGCGTTTTTTGACATATAACACATATCTGTCAAAATTCGTTTGGGCAAGATATTACCTATTAACTGAATATACCTTACACCTTTACACTACTGCATGTACATATGCAGTATGTACACTGCTTGCAGTGCATGTGGAAAGATACTGCTTGCAAGTGGTCAATTCTTTTTGCGGCAGATAAATCATTTTATAATCAAAAATATAGAAACTTTTGTTTTTCGACTTTTTCGAAAAATAGCTAGTTTAGCGGGAAATCACTAAAAACCGCTAAAATTGGAACCCCCATATCATCCAAACGATAAAAGCTACAGATGTGATATATATATCGTTGAAAAGGTATTTTAAAGGGCTCTTAGGAATACCTTTAGTGTTTTTTTTAGATAAAAGGTAAACAGCAACAGGTGAAATAAGGTATTTTTTCCCACATTAAGGCGATTTTTGTGAAAACGCAAGTAATGATTTTTTCTAATTTTAAGTATATTGTAGTTTGTAAAATTTCGATGTGTTTGGAAGATATTACCTGTTAACAGAATATATACGTTTTGCTTAGAATTGGAATAGGACAGCAGCAACAACGTGTCGTAGCAGCCAGAGCTTGAGAGTTCTGTTAGATTTTGACAAAATTGTACCGTCTAAATATATTGCAATTTTCAAAACTTTTGATATCTTACTCCAAAATTTCTGATATCTTATAAAAAAAACCTCTTTACGAGGTAAAAGTCTAGTGACGAAAACATTTTAATGCACCAAAATTTCTGATATCCAATTTGGTGACGAATAAAATTAAGTTTTACTTAAAAAGTACTACAACAAAATTTTTTTGTCACTCGGCACATTGCGCTAATTTCTTCATACCTAATAAATATATATTTTTTGCGCAGTGCCGAGTGACAAAAAAATTTTTTTGTAGTAATTTTTAAGTAAAACTTAATATTATTCGTCACCAAATTGGATATCAGAAATTTTGGTGCATTAAAATGTTTTCGTCACTAGACTTTTACCTCGTAAAGAGGTTTTTTTTATAAGATTCAGAATTTTCGGGTGAATGTGTAAAAAGGAAAAGTGAATGCTGAAAGTTGTCGATACGTGTGCGTTGTCTGCTCTTTTGTGGTAACCTTTTGTGGCTACCTTTTGTTGTCTGTTGTTGTTTTTTTTTGTTTGTCTGAAACTTTTTGCTAGTTGTTGGTATTGGCAACCCATTGAAAGTGTGATGTGCACAGGATGCCGAAATACCAAAAACGAAAACGAAAAGGGACACAAGTTTTGGCATTACAAATATGCATTTGATATGTGAGCATCAAAAGAGTTTTTAATGCTTTCGGCGATTACTCATACGACATGTGGACAAATCAAAGTATAGCATTTTTAGTATAGACTGGGTATGTGTATAGAAATGGCTATACCATACTGTAGAGCTACAGAGCAGTTATATTTACCTAAAAAATCAATACGATGATTGAAAAATTGAATGAAAAAAAAACCGATTGGTATTTTAACTTTTGTACGATCACATTAAAAGCATTTATTTATCAGCAAATATATTTGATAATCGAAAAAAACTTTTTTTTTTTTATATTTAATAAAATCAGAAACTGCCTTTTTTCTTTAATGTCATTTATTAAAATCTGAATTGTATTTAAGAGTCAGTTTTCCTAAATAGAAGTCACTAAAAACATATTTTTTGACAAAAAATATATTTTTTTTGTAATATTTTTTAATTGTTTAATAGAAAAATATTTAGGTAATTTTTGCTCGTACACTCACCTTATAAGTGGTATTCAGATCGCAGATGGTTACATTCATTTTGGGATTGTAAACGGGCTTGGCAATCAGTATATAGGGTACACAGTGCACACAACCGGCCATTGTTAGGCCAAGTAGAACAATTTTGGCACGACGCACTGTGCACATGATTTGACGCTTCAATGGATACATGACGGCTATGAAACGTTCCACGGTGAAGGCAACAACGAACCACACCGAGCAGAAGCTGGCCAGGTAGCTGAAGAATGTGAAAAACTGGCAAAAGTAATTCTCATTGTAGATGTTAACGTTGAGAAAATTCAACCATTGCACAAATAGACCACAAAGGAAACATGTATCGCTGATGGCCAATGCGGCCAAATAGAAACTTGATGATAATTTTCGTAGTTTGGTCATAAAAAATACAAATACGGAGAGTATATTGCCAATACTACCGGTACAGCATATGATGGGTACATAATATTTGTTCACAAAGTCGCTAATGAGAAATGCAATACGTAACATTTCCTCATCCTCAATTGACATGTCCTCGGTTTCAGTTGTATCTAAGCTGGCATTTATGTTATTTGTATTTGTATTGGTATAGTTGCCAACTAATAGTTCGCCTATTGTTGTTGATATGTCGAGGCTTTCGTTGGACATTGTTCTGGTTATAGTTGTTGTTGTTGGTGTTGTTCTGGTTGTGGTTTCTTCGTAGGGATTAGATGTTGCCATAATTGTGTTGCTCCTTGTGGCAAACTTATTGCCTTTGGCGCAATTTTCTCATACTTATTGCTCGGTTCAGTGCACAAATGTCAGAACTTGATCTATTGCGTTCTTTAAAAGACTTTCTTTGCGTTACTTTCAACAAAAGGTAAACACAATTGGAACTAATTAATGTCAACTGCACTTGCAGCAAATGAAAAAGTGCAAACTTGCTTTATTTATACTGCCAAAACACTTAAAGCAAAAGTTTTTTAAAGAAAATCTAAATAAATCATTTATAATAGAGAACTACACATATTCGCACGGTAGTTTAATTAATGAACTTCTCAAGTTTCTTTCCGAAGAAGACTTTCAAAAGTATTTCGCCCAAAAGTTAAAGGGGCACCAAAATTTCTCCCTCTACCAACAAGTTTAAATTGTTGTTTTCTTTCTGCTTTAATATTTTTATACACAAAATGTTGGCTTTGGCCCTTAATGAGGTCAATTATAAAAAAAAGGCAAAAATTGACTTATGGGTTCTCCATTTAAAAAAAGTTTTATCAAAAGCTTAGCTAGAATAGCGCTAAGAGTATTGGATTTAATTTTTTTGTTTCTTCTTTTCACAAGTTGTTTTCCACCCGCACTGAAATTGGATAACTATAGAATAAAGTTTTGATTTAGTTTAAAATTAAGTTGACCAACTTCTATTATTATTTTTTTTAATTATTTCCAATTTACTTAAATCACTACTAACTACTAAAAGTTTTGATTCAATTTGAAAATTAGTTGGCCAACTTTAAATATTATTTTTTTTTAATTTATTTATATTTTTTTGGCCTTATTTCTTTATTACTTTAAAATAATTTTAGTTCGGCTTTTTAAAATTTGATGGGCAACTTTTATTAATTTCTACTTTTTGTTTTTTGTATTTCATTATTATTTTTAAAAAGTTTTGATTTGGTTTTAAAAGTAATTGATTTTTTTTTATTTATATTATTTAAATTTCTTGCTACTTTTCTGTTTTTATTTCTTTATCATTCAAAAAAGTTTTGGGTCATTTTTAAAATTAGTTGGCCAACTTTTATTATTAGTACTTTAATTTATTTTTAGTTTTTATTCCATTAATATTATTATTTAAAAGTTTTGAATCGGTTTTAAAAATAGGTGATAAACTTTTTATTATTATTTTAATTTATTATTTATTTTGATTTTTATTTTTTGATTACTACAAAAAAGTTTTTGCTTCGGTTCTAAAATTACTTGACCAACTTTTATTATCATTAATTAAATTATTTCTAATTTTCTGTTTTAATTCCTTTTTTGTTTAGAATATAATTTCTTTAAAATTTTTTAAAATAATTTTTGCCGTCGGCGCGGTTAATTCTATAGTTTGTTTGGGCTTGTTTTAGCTTAGGCTGTTGTAGCCTGCAGGACAATACGCGCGAAACTAAGCCGAAACAATGGCGACGGCGGCCTTTTAAACACTTTCGCCCTCATTGGAAGGCGCCAAAATGCACCGAAAAAGCTTTTCACAACACCCGCATCCAAACCAGGCCAAAGTTTTGCGCCGACGCAGTTGAAAAATGTCGCCATTTCATTCATTGAATCAACAAGTGGCAAGGTCAGGGTTTATTAGAAGACCAACAAGTGTTTGTTCCGCGTTTTTTACTCGACTGACAGGCCCATCTATTGTTATTGTTGTCCCTTTTGCTATGCGTAGTAAACAAAAATCAAATATTACACTTTCCAGCGCCGGTTAAAAGCTTTTTCTTTGGCCGCTGGAAAAGTTTTATTCGAAAAGTCCGTAGTATCAGAGCTCTAGGATTCAGTTGTCCGTAGCTCTGTGGCGAGCTCAGTATGACAGCAAATAAGTTTAACTCGTGCGGTTGGTTTTTCTAGATTCTCTATTATTTATATCATTGTTTTTAACGAGTATTTTTTCCGTTTCGTTACAGAAGATGACATTAAGGTCGGCACATTGGATGTCCTATTGAGCAGCGCATATTGCCGTTCACAGCGTTTCCTTTCCAAGCAGCTGGCACAACTGCGTCCGGAGCTCACAATGCCCATATTTTCCGGTAAAAGCTCTCACAATCAATATAAAGTGTAATAATATATACATTTTGTTCTCCTTGCAGAAATTACGCATCGTTTTCAGAGTGCACGTGAGGATGTGCGCGCCTTGTTGCTGCAGTGCCTCCTGCCCTGGCTGCAGAATATGGAACTGGTGGCCACCAGTGTTCCACCTGCAACCCCACTCTCCTATATTATGGTAAGTTTTTGTAAAAACAATTTTATTCTAACTAAGTTACGAAACAGTTGTGGGTAATATGTTAATTTCAAATTATTTAAGCCGAACTTTTTAATGAAAAGTGGGTATAACAGCTTAAGTGTGTACCTTATCAAACTTACTTTTTGTGATACATATCTTAATAAATAATATGTTTAGCGAAGGATATAAATAAGTAGAATACACTTTAAAATTTTTTTAATTTATACGGTTTATTTATTAGCTATTTTTTAAATTGTCAAGTACATAAAAAATGCAATCGCAAGTCAGCAAAAAAATTAAGGAATAAAATTTCTAACATAGTATATAGATTTTTTTTTTAAAGTTGAAACAGAAACCAGTTTATCAAACCTTTCAATCTGTCAGTTGAAACGCATTTACATCCCGCTGTGAAGGACTCAACTTGATTGAAATGAAAAGATAACAAAGTAAATGGAGTTGGAGAGTGTGTAACTGTCTGCATCCGGCGTTTCTTTATAATCTGCTTTCCTTTTTTTTGATTTTCACATTTTATATTTTCTCTCACTTTTTTATTCTCACTCTCAGTACTTTCCGGACTCGGGCACACGAGGTCGCCGCGAGGGCACCGGATCAACGGAGGCAACGGAAATGATACTGAATAATCTTTTCTACATAACTGCAAAGGTAACGTTGCATGAAATAAACTTGACTTGACTTGAGATTTGCACTAATTTTAGTTTATTTCACTTTTAGTTTTCGGATGCACATCCGCGTGATATTGAGGAGCTGTGGGGCACCTTGTGCCAGTTTTGGCCAAACAATTTAAAGGTCATATTGCGCTACTTGGTCATCATGAGCGGCATGGCGCCTAACGAACTCTTACCCTATGTAAGATTATTATTTCAAGTGGTTTGTTATACTTATACTTACTTATTATGCTTGTATGCAGGCCAAACGTGTGGCACTTTATTTGGCCCGCAGCTGCCCTGATCGTCTGCTGGATGAGCTCATGGCCGAGCTGCAGACGGTGGAAACCCTCAATTGTCTTATCGAGCGCACTGAGACGCCACCTTTTTATAGATTGACCAGCATGCGTAAGGCTTCCAGCCACAGTGCCGATGGTGAGTTCTGTTTCCGGTCATTCTCCCTTTTTTTCGCGGCACCTAAAAGGTACAAGAGTTCTTTATGAACGATGCAGAAGAAGAAATCTTGTCCTCCATAAAACATAAAGCTCCCTAGCATATTCCAACCTGGAGTGCAATTTCTGAACTTTTTATTTGTTTTATAGTTAATTTTGTTTAATTATATTCATTACGTTTATTGCAATTATTCTCTGATGTCCAGGTCAAGCTGTGGGCGGCATCAATGATTCGCGCACACAGGATCTGACCGTGGAGAAGGGCACCATTCACACCAAGCGTCACAGCGGCGAGGATCCCATTAAAATCGGGTAAGATGTTGGCTTAACTAAATTGTATTCAACTCTCATACATGAGCTTGCTACCTCTTTAGCACCTGCAAGTCGGACAGTGGGATACGCGCTTATACTCAGGCAGCTGCAGCAGCTGCCGCCGCTGCTGTCACGCCCATTTCTGGGGGCAGTCGTCCACCTCGTGGCGCTGACAAAATACGTGCAGCATCGGGACCATCCATACTGCCGCGACCGGAGGATATACTAATCAATGACCCGGAACTGCGGCAAGAGGACAATGTGGAGTTGCGCAACACGGCAGAGGCACAACAAAATGCGCATCCTCATCCCTTGCCCATGCCGGAGTACGGCGGTTACTTTGCACCGCTCACTGAGTTTTTGCCGGATGTCAGTTTGCCCATCAGCGGATTTCATCGGTAAGTTGCTTTATCTTGAACACTTTTTTTTTTTTGGTATGATACTTTTGACAAGTCAAAAATCATTGACAAATCATTGAATGATACATTTTTTGTACCAATTTGTGTATAAATGTAAACTGTTTATAATTATTTGTTATTTAGATTTTTACTGTGAAGATTTCAGCCATCTAGCTCTTTCCGTAGAGAAAATTTTATACCTATAAATAGAAGATTTTACAAAACAAATAAACCCCCTTCGGCTAGGGAATTTCATTTAACATTTACTCTGAAGATTTGAGCCATCTAGCTCTTACCATTTGTGAAGTGAGTTAATTGTTAGTTACATGCAAGCAGACAGATTAACGAATTGAATCTATCAAATACAGTATATTTTGTCAACTGCGACTAGGAATTCATTTGAACTGATATTTAGTATGCAATTTTATTAAATATTTAAATCATTATTATTGCTAAGTTTATAGGAACTGATATTTAGTATATCTTTGGATAGCTTTCAAAGTATGTTCTCGAAATCATTGAGATTTCTTATTGTTTAGTAAGCGACACCAGATTGTCGGCGTATCCAGTCCAAATGGGCGCTGACACGTGTGAATGCAGCTGGTCTGCCGCCATTGCATCCGGTGAGGGAACCAAAAGACGTAACTCCAACCAAGGTGGGAGAATCACGGGTAACCAAGGGACCGCCAGAGTCGCCACCACAGGTATAGGAGCCGCCGGGAGTTCCAATACATAAAGTGCCATCGACAACATCCGGATAGGTTTTTTGGCATTGAATTTTGCTATCGATCATCACATCGATGCACTGCAGCGTGTCGGCTATTTGACCATTCGTCCTTTCTCCCCAGCCGCAGGTGACGGCCCACCAATTCTCATAATTCTGTTGGTCGGCACTCGGCAAACGGATCTTGTTGATGCGGGAGGAAAAGCTCACGCTGGGCGTGCGAATCAAAGCGATGTCATAGTCACTGGCCGGATAGAGTTGGTGCGGAATAAAGTTATTCCTTTCGACTCGGTGATGAAATTGTCCCTGCCATCTGGCATTCGATCCGTAATGAATGTCCGCATATTCTGCCGTCTCCAGACAACGTGCTCCCGTTAAAATCCATGTGGTTGCAATTATCGAACCACCGCACAATCCAAATTCATTGCTACCTGGTTGTTTCAGCGCAATGCTGACAATGTAGGGAGCCTTGTTGTTGGGAGCGGGATATCCATTGCTTATGATCTGATTTGGATGCTTTTGAATACGGGCTCTTGTCGATTGATTTTCACTTGCCACTAAGCCAAAAGCCAGAGAACAAAGTAATAACAGCTTCATGTGTAGACTGTAAGTTTTAACAACACAGTTGCTGACTATGAGCTTATATAGTGAGAAGAATATCGAACATGCTCGATCGGGCTCGCAATCAGCAGCAACATGTTCGATCAAGTTGCGATCGCAAAATGAAAAACATTGTAATGTTTGTAATTCTGTAAACACGATCGCTTTGTTTACGACCTAAAGCTGATTGCTAATGCTGTTTACTAGCTATGATAATCAGTGTTGCCAACCACCGATTTCCGGTCTATGCATTTTTTACTTTCACGCTATTAAATTTGTGCATACTTTTAGGCGCTTGTGTTGTTTAAAATTTTGAATTAGCCATAACGAGCGTTTTATTTATCCGATCTCAATGAGATTTAGCGTGATAATTGCTAATAATAAAAGAAAACGCTTACCATATAATACCAAAAAAGTTGCTGCATATTTTTAGGCGTTTAAAATTTTTTGCTTAAAAATTTGAAACAGCCATAACTCCTATCGTATTTGATCGATCTTGGTGAGATTTAGCGTAATAACTGCTGATAATAAAAGACAAAGTTTTAGTTACTAATGATTATTGACATTAGCTAAATAAAGTACTTGAAGTTTATATTATCATTATATGGGCATTTCCAAACTCGCGCACGGGACATTCCTACACATTCAAAGTAAAAAAACGGTAAAAAGGAAACGGTTTTTTTTTTTTGATGAAGGGCTTAACATATAGCATTTGATTAGCTCTTTCATTGGTGCAAAGATTGATTTTGGGTAATTTTTCATTTTTAAGATAATAGCAAAATTCAAGTGATTCGCACGGGACACAAAATGGAAGTGACTTGTGAGGTCAACCAATTCAAACGCCAATTTCAGCGAATCCTGAGGCAATATTTTAATGCAACTTATTTTTAACTCTTGTGCATTGATGCCTCTTAAAAACGGTTATAATTTTTTTCAAAGATGACTTGCCCTTTTTTTTTTTTCAATTTGAGGCAAATTCGCACGGGACATCGCGCACGGGACATTTTTTACCATCACTATTTTTATATTGTTTCTGTCTCTCTTTCTTTAATAATATATCGAAAAACGTGTTTTAAATCAAACCTTCAATATATTTCTTTGTATTAAGATAGTTTTTGTTACAATCTGAATATCTTACTTAGGGTAATCGATAGAATACAAACTGTCTATTTTGCAAGTCAATTTTTAAGAAAATGGGCAAAAATATAGAAAAAGTGAATTTATTCAAATGTAGAATCTATTTGTTCATCTTATTGAAGATTTTCTAGCGTATATTGCTTAAACAAATAACTTGAATGCATTTTTGGAAGAAAATCTCACAAGATGTAAGTTTCTGATCAATTTTAAATTTTTTCCGCGGTGGACCTTTCTGTGGAAATGCCCATATGTTATTATCATTAGCCGTGAAATAAAGCATGGAAAATTTCAACTTGTTATTTAACTACAGTCAAACTTCCCTAACTCGAATCACCATTATCCAAAAAAAAAAAGGTCGAGTTTTGTTAAGTTTAGTATACGCTATTGTCACTCAATTTAGTTCGAGTTAGAGAGAATTATAGTTATAGACGTTCGAGTTATAGAGTCTGAACAAAGTTGACTTGATTCAAGAGCTCAAGAGTTTAGTTAGAAAATTTATTTTAATATAAAGTATTACTTTAAAAGGTTTTTTGTGATATGCAGTTTATTATACTCCTGTTTTCAAATAACATTTTTTGGTTAGTGTTAAACAACGCCAGAATGCTGACGAATCCAATCCAAGTGGGCGGTGACACGAGTGAAACCAGCTGGGTGACCAGCCATGCAACCTGCACCCGAAACGAAAGAGGTGACGCCAACCAATGTGGGATTGTCGTGAGTAACCAAGGGTCCGCCAGAGTCGCCACCACATGTAGATTTGCCACCTGGAGTCCTAATGCATAAAATACCATTGGGAATGTTGCCATAGGTTCGGGAGCACTCGCTGTTGCCCATGATCTGCAGATCGACGCATTGCAGCCAGTCGGCCAGTTGGCCATTCGCCTGTCCACCCCAACCACAAGCTACTGCCCACCAGTTCTCGAACTGTTGATGTCTTTGATTGTATGATGGCAACTTAATCCGGTTGACTCTGGAATTAAAGTTGAAATGAGGTGTACGAATCAGAGCGATGTCATTGCCATTGGTATTGGGCCAGAGACGATGTTGAATAAAGTTGGTATTGCGAATAGAGATGGGCGCGGGCCTCATTTTTCAGGCCCGGCCCGACCCGAGCCCGAAATTCCCGATGGAAAAAAGGCCCAAGCCCACCCGATACTTTTGTTATAAAGCCCGAAAACCGCCCAGCCCGCCCGAAAAATTAAAAAAAAGCCAAATTTATTTAAAAATAAAATCTTTTCCAATTTGGAACTTAGCAAGCCTAGTTATTTTTTCGTTCAAAACATTTCCAAATGTGGAATATACCCTTTCACTACTGGCAGATTCAAATGAGCGCGCCGTACCAATAATTGAACTAGCTTATTTAGTCATTCGTGAGCTTTATCTTTCCAAAATGCAAAAGATTTTGGTGTGTTCCGGGCTTTCGGACTTTGAAGTTAGGCCCGAGCCCGGCCCGGCCCGACCCGAAATGAGATTTTTCGGCCCAAACCCGACAATTTTGTAAAAGGCCCATGGGTCCCGAGGTCCGACCCGACCCGTGCCCATCTCTAATTGCGAACTCTGTAACTATATCGACTATCCCATCGCCAGTTGGAGCCATAATGAATGTCCACATAGTGTTGGTTGTTGGTGCAATGGGCAGCTGTCAGCACCCAAGTGTTGGCAATGATGGAACCACCACAAAGGGTGACCGAGTTGCTGCCATCTCTTCTCAGAGACAGACTGACAATGTAGGGAGCTTTGCCCTCGTAGGCTGCATATCCGTTGGTTATAATATTGTCAGGCTGCTCCTGATCCTGATCAGGCGTCACTTTAGTTCCATTCTCATTCTCAGTTGCAGTTGCAAAAGCAAAGCCAAAGGCCAAAGGCAAGAGAACTATAAACAGTTTCATGTTTAAGCCTCAACTTGGTTAGTAAATGCTTTTAGTATGCTCTTAAATAGTTGCTGACCCGCACTAATTACTGCTTTCTCTCTTACCAAAGTTGGTAAACTCATTAAAGTCGGAAATACGATAGTTAATGACAGTATTTTATAATATTATCTCTTTGATAGTTAAGCGCTTAAAACATTAGTTATGCAAATTCAAGTCGTTCCTCCTTTAGTTCTTATGTAAAAGTGCAACCGTGATAGTTTAATTTTCTTACATTTTCTTTTGAATATAATTAAAATTAATTTCTGAAATAAAAAACCTAAAAAATTCCATTGTAGTCTTGAATCAATTATTATTAAATTTGTCAATATATTGAAAGTTTTTTTAAATAATATTTCGGAAATATTTTCTTTTTATTTTATAATTCAGATTAAATTCCGGATAAATTTTATAATTGAGATAAAATTATGAATAAGTTTAAATAACATTTCTAATTGAACTTGGTAATATCTCTCAAAATTATTTGGGCAAGTTTCTGGCCTACAAATAATTTGGATTTCATATTGAGCTTATTTGTGATTTAAATAACTTAAATTCAATGCTAATAAATTAGAAATGTTTTTTAAATAGCGCCTATTCTAAAAGTTCCGCAATCGATAAATTTAAAGTTTTCCTATTTATATATTTTTTCTGTTTTTCTGGCTTATTAGAAAACTTTATTAATTGTTTCAGCCTTCTGTAAGGAAAGGGGAGAGGATTCTGACTGCTTTATAATCCTATGTTAACTCTTACCTAAATGAAGTTACATTTTAAAATTCTCAATATTGAATATTATAGTTTTTAACATGTTGCTAAATAAGAATTCAAAACATTTTGCAATTGAAAGTTATTTTATTTCCCAAGCACATCAATGATAAGCAATAGATATAAAGTGTTAAAGGGAGTTTCAAGTTCTATAGAATTATTGAACTCAATTTTAGTATGCAATGTTAGTGTGTTGACGTATCCAGTTCAAGTGGCTGGTGACACGGGCAAAGCCGGATGGATCTCCCGCGGTGCAGCCTCTGGCCGAGACAAAGTTGCTGACTCCGACCAGGAGATTCTTGTGAACCAATGGACCTCCAGAGTCGCCAAAGCAAATTGATCTGCCGCCGGGCGTGGCCACACAGAGAATCTGATCCTTGGAATATTCGGCGGAATAGGTTCGACGACATTGAGCATTGCTGATGACCTGCAAATTGACGCACTGCAGCCGGTCGGCAGCCGAGCCCGAGGTGGTTTGTCCCCAGCCACAGGCCAAGGCCCATTCATTCTCATATCGATTGCGTTCATTGATGCTGGGCAGTCTTACAGCCCTGATGGTGTTGGAATAGTTGACACGGGGAGTGCGAATCAGGGCGATGTCATCGCTGGGATGATTGATTATATTATTGGCGCCACGAACCGTGTGCACAATTTGTCCCTGGGCACGTCTCAAAGATCCATAATGGATGGTAACCGAATTGTAAGGCTTGGTACAGTGCGAAGCGGTTACCACCCAGGTGTGTCCAATTATGGAGCCGCCACAAAACGAATTCTGGAACTGCAGGTATACAATATAGGGAGCTCTGCCCTCAGCTGCCGTAAAGCCATTGGTAATGATGCTGTCGGGCAGTGCATCCAGTTCCTCCGTGGAGTTACTAGCCGAGGCAACAGCTACAGCCATTAATAGAATAGAAACCAACACTCTCATTTTGAGTCACTTTTCTGATACAATTTCACTCTAAGAACGCAGCTTTTATAGCCCCAAATTAAAGCTTATTTGGCTGTTCAACTAATTAGAAAAGTCATTTGTCAGGAAATAACCTAATGTTTTTGGGCATTAGCTTTGTATTTTTATCAAAGATAATTGAGTGCTGAATATGTCTTCCAAAATCGTGAAGTTAAAATGGAATTAGCAAGATATTGGTCGCAATGTCAAACTGGTTGCGAAAGTTAATTTTCTGATAAATGAACAGGGTATCTTAATAATATTGAGGGACTTATATAAATAAGTGATTAAGTACTTTAATTGAATATTTTTTTGATGTTGTATCGAATTAATTAATTTAGTTTTCAAAACGAAACCGATTTCCTTGCGGAATGTAAATTCGTAATTTTCATCTAATTTTATTCTGAATCCAAATTGCATTCATTTGAAAAATTTGATTTTATTCGAACACCATCCACTTTTTGCATACTTACCCCTTGACACTTTTTCAAAAACTTCCAGCTTCCATATTTTTGTCAAAACTGAAACGATTTTGTTGCGGATTTTCAATTTTTTCATTGTTTGTCCTCAAATTTTGTTTTGCATCAAAATTGTATTTAGTTTGAAAACTTCATTTTTTTCCAACACTGTCCACTTTTACATACTTTTTCAAAAATTTCAAACTGTCATAACTTTTTCAAAACTTATATGATTTTCTTGTGGAATGTTTATTTTACCATTGTTTGATCTCAAATTGGATTCCACATTAAAACTTTAATTATTTGGAAATTTTTATTTTATTTTATTTTCTGAAAAATTTAATTTTTAAATTTACTTTTATTCCAAAGCCACTTTTTTATTTTATATTAATTATCTGATGTCTCTTTTAAATCATTCACTTGCAGCTGCAACGTGGCTGTCATGCTGCTCACGGACATTGTGGTCGATGGCATTCCCGGCATCGATTGGACGCTGCATTTGCCGTTGATGCTGCACATTTTGTTCCTGGGCCTGGATCACACTCGGATTATTGTCAGAGAGCATTGCAAGCAGCTGTGCGTGAATCTATTGATTGTGCTCGCCGAGCACAATGATCATCTGACGGTCGCGCGGATTTTGTTGAACAGCGAGACGAGCAAATTGGATCTGGGATTGACGGTGCCGGCATTGCCCGTGATTGACAATAATTTTACGGAACTGCATCAGCAATTCGATAGTTATCTATTGCATGTGAGTCCCCAGGCAGCGGCAGCCTATGCACTGCATCATAATCTGTCCAGCTCAACGTTGATTGTGGCGAATCATGGGACGACAACGAATCAACAGACGCCACAGAATTTGCAGCAGGGCGTAACAAATGCCACGCCCCCAACATTGAGTGCAACTCCAGCGGCTCTGCAGATTAATCCGAATAACACGGAGAACTCGGAGGTGCCGCTGATCCATGCGGATCATGCGGAGCATGCGCCACCGCAACCAGGACCGAGTATGCCGATCGCACATGTGATCAAGAGTCTGTTGAAGTTCCTCGCCCACGACACGTGCCAGCCGCTGTGGAACTACGAGGATATTACGGCCAAGGTGTGGGCCGTTAAGTCGGCGGATCAGCTGAGCTGTTTCCTCAAGCACATGGTCAAGGTGTTTGCCGATAGCTATCCCCAGGCGAGGATTGCCGAGCGCTGGGCACAGACGGCGCTCCAATTGGGCTTGTCCTGCTCCTCTCGACATTATGCCGGACGTTGTTTGCAGATCTTTCGGGCTCTGAATGTGCCCATCAACTCGAGGATGCTGTCGGATATACTCTCCCGTCTGGTCGAAACGGTGGCCGAGCAGGGCGAGGATATGCAGGGATATGTGACGGAACTTTTACTCACACTCGAGGCGGCCGTGGACAGTTTGGATTCGGACTTTCGGCCGTTGGACGTGATGAAGGATATATTCAAGAGTACGCCCAACTTGAACAACAAGGACGGTGGTCCCAATTCCATACTCCCAGCGGGCAAGAAGTCACCCTCCGGGATGACACCGCAATCCTCCAACTATTCCATACCCAGTCACGGACGCAGCACCAGTTACTCTGTCTCCTATTGCGGTCGCAAGGCCAACAATTCGCCCTGTGACAAGCAGCAGGAGCTGAGGAATCGCGCCTCGGGCATTGAGCTCGAACGCAGCGTGGTCTGCAAGTTCGGTGTGGGCGGTGTTGGCGGAGTGGGCGTGGCCGGCTCAGCTTTATCACGTTCCCGGAGTGCACAGAGTCTGAAAATGCTGGGCGATACGGCGACTCAGGATGACAAGATGACAATATTGGCACAGCTGTTTTGGCTCTCGGTTTCTCTCCTGGAATCGGACTACGAGCACGAGTTCATGTTGGCGTTGCGTCTTTTGACCCGGGTGCTCCATCGACTGCCCTTGGATCGTCCGGATGCGCGGGACAAGGTGGAGAAGCTGCAGCAGCAGCTGAAGTGGACAGCCTATCCGGGAGTGCATGCGCTGCTCCTGAAGGTAAGCACACTCCCATCTTTGTTTATTTATTTTAAAGAACTAACATTAGAATTAAAAAAAAATAGATTTCAAATCGTCGGTCAAAAATTGAAATTTTATGTAACCTAATTATTTGAAATGTCTTTAAAAATATAAAATTGTACTTTATTTCAAATTTACCAAATTTCAAATTATTTGAAAATTTTAATGAAACTTTTCAATTTTAGATCAACAGTTAATTTAGACTTAAAGTTAAATAGGAAGAATTTTAAAATTATTGCAATGAAAAAAAAAAAACTATTTTAAGCTATAAAAATTGTCAGTCAACTAAAGTTTAGAAATACTAATAAAACAAAATTTAAATGAAAATAATTGAAAATTATACAAATTTGCAATTTGAAATTATAAAAGTAAAATTTTAAATCAACAGCGTATTTAGACTAAGAACTAAAATTAAAAACAAATTAAAAAAGAAAGTAAAACCAAATATACTGAAATCAAAATAAAAACAATTGTAAAATGTAAGAATATTCAACTAAATTGAAGACACAAAATAACTTGTCAACTGAAATATATTTATTTTCTTTACAGGGCTGCACCCACAGTGCCACCTATGAGCCGACGATCACATTGCTCTCGCAGTTCGCACCGCTGCTGAGTCTGCCCGTCTGTGATCCCACCCAGAGCTGTGCCTTCCCCATGAATGTGATTGCTTTGTTGCCGTACATGCTGCTCCATTACGAGGATGCCAATGAGATTTGCATACGCAGCGCTGAGAATATCGCACACGTGTCCACCGAGCTGGGAGCCAAGCTGGAGAATCTGGGCACTGTGATGACACTGTACAGCCGGAAGACGTTCTGCAAGGAATCCTTCCAGTGGACCAAGTGCGTGGTCAAGTATCTGCATGACACATACGCTCACATGGGTCTCCACATGTTGGCCTTCCTCATCGAGGTGCTGGAGAAGGGGCCGCAGCAGGTGCAGGTGCCAGTCCTGAATGTCATCCACTGCATGCTCCACTACGTGGATCTGTCGGCACCACAGGCACAGACCATCAATGCGGACTTGCTGCGCGCCATTGGAAAATATTTGGATGTAAGTATTTATTAAAGATCTTAATGATTTTTTTTCATTGATCAACATTAATAAAGAAATTCATTATTGGATCGTTAAAAATTTAAAAATATTTAAAATTAATAAAAAACTTTTTTCAAATGCAAAAAAAAATTATAGGACAATATAATTAAATTTCCGTTTTTATTTCGTAATAATATTTATTAAAGATCGTAAGGATTTTTAAATTGGGAACAATTTATAAATAATTTTTATTCTTGAATTTCAGTTTTTATTATGTAATAATATTGTTTTTGTTTTTTAAACTATAAATTCAATTTCTTATCATAATTAGGATAAAACAACACGTTAAATTCGATTCTTAGGCGTTTACTTTACTTTTGTAAAAAATCATGTCAAAATGTACAAAAATTTTGACTTGTAAAGTTGCTAGCTCTAAAATTAGATCAACTTCCAACTTTCATAACTTTGCCAAAACTGATTTAAAACTAAATTCAAATTAAAAGTTTTAAATAATGGTTTGTTTTAAGATGATGATTTTTAATTTCATTGATCTTTTTCATATTTATTTCAGACTGTTAACTGGAAGGACTCACTGAAGATACTCAAGTTGATTGTCACCAGGAGTTCCTCACTGCAGGTGGTGCCACCTAGTGATGGCAGCAGCGCCGGCTTATCGTTCTCCTTCTATAGCGCATATCCGGACTCGGATATGTTCTGTAAAAAGGAACTGGCCGGCCGCACCATGGAGTTCACCTTTGATGTCTCACAGACGCCGCTAATTGGACGTCGCATATTGCTCAAGACGGAGGAGCCACTTGGTGGTGTTGGTGGTGTTCTTGGTGGTGCAACGTCGAGCACGGGCAATTCCTCGTTGAGCTCGACGCTGACGAATGCGACGACGGTGACAGCAGTTGCAGCTGCTCATCAGCAGGTGGTCAGTGGACAGCTGCAGCAGCAACGGGCGCACAGCAATGTGGCTGCCATTGCCGCCGCTGCCCAGCAACAGCAGCAGCAACAACAACAACAGCAACTGCAGCAACAGCATCAGTTGCAGCAACAGCAGCAGCAACAGCTGCTGCAACAACAATTGCAGCAACAGCAACAACACAGCATTGTGGGCACTCCGAATTCCCCAAGACGCAGTGCATCATTATCGCCAGCGGATGCGGTGCCTCTCAGCGGCTGGAAGCGTCCCTGGATGTCGCAGTGTCGCGTGAGGGAATGTCTGGTGAATCTCTTGACCACCTGTGGACAGCGTGTCGGCCTGCCCAAGTCACCATCGGTAAGGGAACGACGACAAAAGTCGTCAGTCAGCTTGTACATTAGCCAGGTGCATGCTTTGCTGATCTCCCCTAGATCTCCTCCTGCTTCTCTAATATACATTTATATATATATATTAATATGGCCCCTCTCATCTCTACAACAACAACAAATTATTTATTTCTACTTCTTTTTTTTCTTTTTCATGTAAAATAAATCAAATCAAATCGAATCGATATCAATATCAAACTCAATGCCAATTTCAAAAAACAAAAACAAAATTGTATCAAAACAATAACTAACACGCCATTTAATCATCATTAACAACCCGAACCAAACCTAATTATAGGACGATTTCATAAACTCAATTTGCTCAAAGGTAAAGGAACATGTTTCTCCAAATGTGCCACGTGTAGCTTTGCTTTTGTTTGTTTGTTTGTGTAATTTGTTTTGGCTCGTTATTTCATTTCTTATTCTTGAATATTATGCACCTCGACTTCCTCGTTCCATTTCCACACATTCCACTTAACAATTTTACAGGCCTGTTTCAGTTTATATTTAAATTAATTTTTATATCGAGGTTTCTATGCTTTGACTTTCAGCATGCCTGTTAATTAATTTTTTGTTTCATTCCACACATTCCTAATCCTATTTTCTGGTTTACTTTAGACTTTTGTACGAGTACTTAAATCCAACGTTCCACATTTTTAGCATTGTGGATTCGGGAACTTGCCTGTTGGAATTGTTTTTTGTGTCATTCCACGTATTCCTTTACTTCTACTGACTTGTTTCGGTTTCCAATTAGAATTTCATTCTTTATTAATACTGAAACTTGCCTGTTAGTATTATTTTATGTTTTATTCCATTCATTTCTTACACCAAAGGGCATGTTTCAGTTATTATTTGATTATTGTAATATGCGTAGAATTTTCCACTCCAAGTTTTCCTATCTTTAGTTCTGTGAATACTAAAACTTGCCTGCTAGTTTTATATTTTGTTTTATTCCATACATTTCTTACACTGCAATGGCAGGTTTTTGCTTTTCGTTTGAATTCTTTGTGGTTGCAAAGATTAAATGTTTTTGTTTTGTGAAAACGGGAACATCCCCATTAGACTGTACTTTTTGTTTCATTCCACTGGCTTCCATTTCATACACATTTGCACAGTGAAAACTGAAACGTTTCTGTAACAAGCACTTATTATTTTCTACTATAACATAATGTTCCGTTCCATTTCATTCCGTTTCGTGCCTGCAAATTCGCATGTGTGTTTTGTTTCAAACTGTACTTTTCGTTTTTTGTCGTTTTCTTACTTTAAACTTAAACTTTTAACACGCTCAGTCGTTGAGCACGTCACTTCTAACGGGATCGATAGCGACCAGACAAAGCGTAAGCTTTTCAAGTCTATACATAACTCTAATTATATTACATTATATTACACTTGTATTAATCATTTTCTTAGATCTATTTGAGTGTTTAGCTGAACAAAATCATTATTATTTCATTGTTACTAACCTTTTTTTTTGTTGCTTGCCAATATCCAGGTTATATTTAGCCAATCTTCGGATCTGATGGAACGACAATCCTCGGCCGCCTCGTCCACGGAGGAGACATCGGGTCCGCAGGGTGACCTTAGCAGCGGTTCGCGTCGTGATGATGGTCAGCCTGATTTTACCGTCTTCAAGGACTTTGATTTCCTGGAATACGAGGATAGCGTTGCGGGCGAATCCACGGATAACTTCAATTGGGGCGTTCGACGCCATCAATTGTTTGTGGGCGATGAGGAATGCTTGAATTGCGGCAGTGGCATCGGTGGATCCATCAAGGGAGGACATTCGTCCGCACTGGAGGACAGTTTCAGCGACAAGACGCCAATTTTGAGCAAGCGCAAGCGACAAACGGCCGATGATTCTTCCGATGAGGAGGGTGAGTCCGAATCCCCATTGGACGATGATGGGCATCGTCAGTCGTTCCTGAAGAACAACTTCGGGGCCGTGCCGCCCACATCGTTGAGTCTCCGGGAGCGTCGTCGCCGCAACTCCGTTTCTCGCAGTGATACAAGTGGATCCAGTGCCGGAGATTTGGGTGACATTACGCCGTGCAATGCCTCTCCGCATTTACAGGGTATCATTCGCTTCGGTGCCGCCATTCGCGATGAGGCGGAGGAGAATTGGCGACGCCAGCTTCAGGCCATGTTGGTTAATCAACCCTCGGCTCACACCTCGGAGCTGCTTTCGCAATTATACAGGCTGATCAAGGAGCTAACCTTCAAGACCATCAGCATCTCCAAGGAGGCCAAGAAGTTCTTCACCGGCATCGGCTCCCAGTTGGGCAATCGCATCTCGCTCTTCACGGATCTGTTGAGCTCTCGGGCGGATCCTCCGCGTGTTTGGTGCAGTGAACTGCAGACAACCAATTCCAAGTTGTTCGAGACGCTGCGATTCAATGTGCTGGAGGTGCAGGAGCATCTGGAGACGTTCTTCGATCGCAAAGATCAGGTCTTGGAGGTGCGTTAACAGTTTTTGAAGCTTATTATCCATAATTTTATTTAAATTTTATATATTTATTTTTCCTGCAGTGTCTGGATGCGGTTAAAACTTCATGCAAATTGTCGCTCTTTAATGAATCGGATGTGGCTGCTTCGGGATTGGAGATGCCCAGCAGCAGCTCCAGCATTGCGTATATGCCCTTTGATCCCGCATCCACGGAGGTTGTGCTCGACCTGGGCCGTTCCTTGTATAAGCTCATGTTTCAGCTGCTTTTGCTGATCGAATCGAATCATAAGATATCCTCGAATGTGGTTAATCATTTTCGCATTAACGAAGACGTAAGTGAAGTTGCATACTGGAAATTATTTTTAGACTAAGTTTTAGGGACAAAAAAATTAAGAAATCAATTATTATCTTGATTTAAATATTCCTTTTTAAGTATTGGTAATTTAAAAATATATTTTTGTATTGGTTAAATATATATGTATTGTGGACAGTTTTTAGTGTGGAAGTTAAATAATTGAATAATAAAATTATGTGTTCTATGGCAGATGCATGACATATCCGATCTCTATGCCCTGGTGCGAGATGCCTTGGTGCGCTGCACCAGCGAGGCAGAGCTGGATTGCCTGGAATCATCCACCTCGACGGAGGGAGAGCATACGCCGACGCCATCGCCCGGCTTGCCCATGACCCAGGAGGAGTTCGAGGCGTCGCTGCATGAGCACATTGGTCTGCAACGCTGGTCCAGCGCCATATCCCATGTGCGGCAGTATCGACGCATCTCCACGCTGAGTGCGGGCGATCAGAGTCTGACGATTTTCAGCTATCTGGACAGTCGTGTCAAATTCGATGATATGACGATTATATTAAATGCCTATGCCCACAGCCTTATGAAGGATCGCACGGGTTTGTTCAGCACTTGAACTAAATATTTTTGAAAGGTTTCTAACTATTGTTTCACTCTGTAGAAGACTTTATTGTGTCCAAATCGGACTCGGAGCTGTTCGAGGTGTATGCCATACTCTCGGAGAACTTGTATCACGTGTCCAGCGCATTGACCAACATGGAAATCAATATGAAGAGCTACAACATGGGCGCCGGTTCGAGCAATTTGCATCGCAGCGAGCAGGATATTGTGACAAATCTTTAAAAACATATGGCTAAGAATTAGTGCAGAATTAAGCATTATTTTCGATATGCTTAATCAAATATAGTTTTTAGTATTTAAGCAGCATTATAGGCACTATAACTACTACTACCACTATCATTCAGTTGAGAGTTGATCAATCATTAATTGTGTGTGAACAAATCATATATACTTATACTTATATATATATAATATATACCATACAAATACATAACACCTATTGCAGTTGGTTTTGATAGCTTGTGGAACACCCAATTGAACAAATTGCAATAACTCCATTTTTTTATAAAATAAAAAACATTTAATTATAAAGTATTTCAATCCACATTTAACATGGACATTTCTAGAGTATATATAGAGCAAAATTTCAACTTGTATAAAAGATCCAAAATTCCACGTCTTAGCTACGTATGTTAATTGAACAGATTCTTGAGCGCTTTTCGCTGCTGCTTATTGTATTCGGCCAGCAGCAGCCTGGCGCTGTTCAGTTCATTCAGGATCTGTCTGTTGTCCGGCAGCAGGAAATGCGCCTGCCTTAGGTCATTAATTGCCTCCTCATAGTTGCGCATGGCAAGTTGCGCCTGGCCGCGTCTATAGAACGCCTTGCTGCACTTGGGATCCAGTCGAATAGCCTCGGAGCACTCATATTTGGCATACTGATAATTACCCAGTTTCAATTCAACCAATGCCATATTGATATTATTTACAACCGAAAATTCATCGAGTTTCCTCAAATCCGTGTCGTGTGGAGGGCCCCTCAGCTGCTGCCAGTCAAAGTTCTTGCGCAGCATTGCATAATAACGATTCGCCTTGCGGTATTTGGCACGCGCCTCGTAATAGCTTCCAAGTTGAA
Organism: Drosophila limbata; assembly: GCA_963924055.1. Lineage (NCBI taxonomy): Eukaryota > Metazoa > Arthropoda > Insecta > Diptera > Drosophilidae > Drosophila > Drosophila limbata. The sequence continues at coordinate 6,604,140 of OZ001354.1, forward strand.
AGAAATGATTGCCCGATTGCCGCAGGCCAGTGAGCAGGTGAACCGATGCATCGGACTTAGGAAGGTATAAATAAATTGTTAAAAATATTTATTATTATATCAGCAGTAGTACTTAGCGCTGGGTATAGTAATTGAATTCTCTACTCAAAGTGACTTTATTTACTGCAGTTTTATGCAGCAAACCAAAAGTTAATTAGTTTTTTTTTTTTAAATGGATATTACTACCACTATTTAAATTCAAAAAAATTGTATTACCCTAAATTTTTAGTTTCCCTATTACTTAATACCCTTTAAGCAATCCTAAAGGAATTGAATAGGGGAATTGTCCAGGAATGTTTTCCTATGCCTCAGGAATCCCTTAGGAATTTGTATGAAAACTCTTAAGGAATTTAACATTGTGAGTTCGTACGGACAAGGAAAAAGGAAGTTCTCTAGGCATTTCGTAGCATTTCCTCGTTAGGGAATTCATTAGGAAGTCTGCCGAAAATTCCCTAACGCTTTTAAACATTTTCGTTTGCGATTCCTCCTCGCTTTTTGTAAAAATATTTATGAAATTTAATCTATGGTCAAATTATTTTCAAGCTGTTTTGTAGGGAACTATATAATATTTATGCACATTTCTCGGAATGTGGGGAATTAAATAAGGAATTGAGTTGAGGTGAATATGTCAGCTTGTCAAGTTATATATTGCCCAAAATATCTATCTGCGTCTCACCGTTAAATTCATAAACTTGTCCGTCCAATCCTGTGGATATGGCGGCAGTTTATCTGTAGTCTCATCATTGCAGTTCACACCCCAATCCATGTCCGGGGCCAGTTCACCACAGTCGCTGATTGTTATGTCCAGCGTGGGACTAGCATCGTCCGTGCAATTCTGTTCCATTTCAGCCACAATGGCGAGGCCGCGCAGTACGCGACCCACAACCACATTGCTGCCATTTAGATTCTCACAGCCGACGGCGGTGATAAAGAACTGTGAGTTGTTGGTATCCGGTTTGCCATAGTTGGCCATGCTGACCACGCCTTCCTCATTGTGCTGCGGGGGGGAGAGAGAAAGAGAGATTAGATGGATCCAAAGATGAGGCACAGTAAACCCACCGTCAGTGTAAAGTTCTCATCATCAAACAGCGGTCCATAGATGCTCTCGCCGCTGGTGCCATCATTTTTGACCACATCTCCGCCCTGGACAGCAAACACCCTCTTGATCGTGTGGAATCTCGTGCCCTTGTAGTGTAGTGGCCGTCCCAGCTGTCCGACGCCACGTTCGCCCGTGCACAGAGCTCGGAAATTTTCCGCTGTCTTCGGCACAACATCCTTGCGCAGTTCAATTATCATGCGTCCCGCTGCGCAATAGTAGTAAATACACATACATGCATACACATCACACACACACACATACATATGTATATTATGTAGGTCAGACAGACAGAGTGAGAGAGAGAGAGAGAGGAGAGAGACATTGGGTCGAAGTCTTATCGCTTACCGCTTTCCTGACCAATGCTAATGTCAAAGTAGACCAAGGGATTCGTCCTGCTCACGGGCTGCAGCAGCTGCTGTTGAGTTGCCTCCATTTTAGTCATCCAGGCAGAGCCTTTTATTTACCGACAATATCTAAAAAGCGATATTAAGCTACTTCAAAATTAAGTAAACAAATACCATACGAATTGCACTTGAATCGTGAACAGTGCTGCCCATCGGCTGGTTGTTTTATCTGCAGCAACAGCTGATTGGGGCTGCCAACTGTGCGCAACTTGATTGGCGCGCAAAAACCGCTAAAAATTCAAATTTATCGTTTCTGATATGTGATTTTGTTTCAAAGAATTGTTTTAAAACTATAAATCACATGCAGGGTATATTTTAAATATAACATTATTAAATATACAGAATAAATATAGCTTTAATATATAGTGCAAATTATAAAAATTATATTTTTAAACAAAGTAAACATTTGGCATTCGATTTGCACTTGAATCATAAACAGTGCTATCCAACCACAATTGTTTTATCTGCTGCAACAGCTGATTTGGGCTGCCAACTGCGTGCGAAATGTTAGGCCCGTAAAAGCCATTGAGATTTCAAATAATTCAGTGAAATGAGGTCGCTCCTGACCAAGTATCTTAAAATACAGAATGACAGTAATTCTATATTTTCTGCCAAAGTCAATTAAATAAAAATTTGCTTTCAGAAAATGAAGTCCTTGAACTTTCGTATTTATTGCTTATGTTTTATCTCAAACTTCTTATTTTGACCAAGTGGGACAGAGTAATTTTCATCGAAGTGAACGGATAGAAATATAAAGGACGGTAATATATATTCTGTTAGATAAAATTTAATGTTATGGTCTCATGTCTTAGTAATTGATAAAACACATATTTCCCAGTCACTTTAAGCAATAACATAAATTCTTAAAAGAGTTCAATTATTTCTCATGTTTACTGCGTTGTTGGCATTATAGTTCTTATTTTTTGAAGTATTTCCCTTAAAGACGAAGCCTAAATTTTTAATGCTATCATGTAACGCCCACAAAATTTTCATTGCTATTTTGGTTTCATTAATCAAGGTTGCACAATGTCCGTAAGCAATAAAGCAATTTACCCTGAAGCAACCATATAATTTACTACTAATTGAGCCAGGAAAACCCTTCGAAAAAAATGCTATAAAAGAATGCATTAATAAACTTTCCAAGCAGTTTCACATTTACCTTACAAAATGCAGAGCATACTGGATCTGGAGCTGCAAGGAGTTGATGATTTGCCCAAATTGGGACTAAGCTGGGTGGAATACAGTGCCTACGCATTGGGCATTAATATAGCGCCCAGGAAGCGCAGCTCAAGACCCTGCGGATTGTGAGTTTGTCTTCAAAATTAAAAAAGATATTTATAAATTTATTTTAAAAATATTTTCAGCTTAAGGTTCTTCGCTTTGTTTGTCAATTTATGCATTATCTACAGTCTCATTCAGTTTATAATAGCAAATTATAATGTGTCCTTTGAAGCTTATGTTGAGGTACTTTTAAAAGTTCAATCAGAGGCAAAATATATAGAGTATTTTATAATTTTTATCAGGCTGTGCTGTTGACCTTTCAGCTATCTGTGGGACTGGTTAAAATGATGCACTTCCACAATTTCATGGAGTGCTGTGCTGAACTGGTCAGCACCACTGAGAGAGGTGATGTGCTCAAGAACTTGGGTTTGTTTGAGTTGCGTAAGTAAAATGTTCTCTATGATATACATTTCTTAACCTTACTTATCTCTTCTTCTTAGCCCTGCCCCATAAGCAGGCGTTACGCAAGACCTTGGGTTCAATATTGACCAACAATTGGCAGGTGATCGATCGCCAGGTGATGTTCTTCTTCAAGATTGTCTGCATGCCTGTTTTGTACTATACAATGCGACCTTATTTTCAATACATCTACGACTGCTATATCATAAAGGATACTTGCGAAATGACTTTGAGTACGTTGATTACCTGAAAACAAATTGTATAATTAGTTTAAAAATGTTTTAATAGCCTATCCAGCCATTGTGCCCTTTATTCAGCTGGGCAAACACGAATATCCCTCGTATTCCATACGCTTCTTTCTGCTACAATCGGGTCCCTTTTGGTGTTTTTTCGGTAGCGTATACTTACTATAAAATCTTCTTAAAAATTGCCACTTATCTTTAGATATTTTTAGCTGTCTTTGGCTTCAATAGTCTCTTTGTGGTGCTGACCAGACATGAGGCGTGTCTTCTGGAGATTCTACGCTATTTGGTTCAACATTCTACAGACGATGATGTGGTTCCTCAACCTTTAAGAGTGTCCTATCTGCGTTGCTGTGTCCGACTTTTTGCACGTATCTCAAGGTAATATATTTCACAGTGTATATTAAATTTTAATAGATTTTATATTTCATTCTCTTCCCTGTAGACATCATGCCAAAATTGAGAACCTATTCAAATATATTATTCTAGTGCAATGTGTCATCAGCAGTATTTTGATTTGCATGTTGCTTTATAAAATCAGCACCATATTGGTGGGTAACATTTTCTATAAATTGATGATTGTTATTTTCAGAGTATCTATTTTTTATGTCAGGAAGTCAGCTGGGTCTGGATGGGCATGATTATGGTCTACTTGGTAACTATAACTTTTGAAATCAGTTTATACAATGTCAATGCTCAAAAGGTCGAAACACAGGTAAATATCCTTAAGTATGCCTTTAAATATTCACTTTGAAATGACTTTTTAGAGCGAATTACTTTTCTACGATTGGTATAACTGCGCCTGGTACAACGAAACCGAGGACTTTAAATTCATTATAAAACTTATGCTACTATTTTCAAGAAAAACTTTTGTACTCAGTGTCGGCGGCTTTACCAATCTATCTCACAAGTTTTTGGTGCAGGTAAATTTAATTTAAAATAATAATCTCATACTATAAATTAATTGAAAATTTACCAGGTTTTTCGCACAAGTGGAAATTTCTTTTTGCTATTGAGAAATATGAATAACAAATAGATATAAAATACTTTATACAAAATTACAACGTTGGAAAACATTTTTATTACTCGTATTTTTATGGTGAAATTCATAGAGCGACTTAAACACAATGAAAATATTGTAATTGGCACATTAAACGTAGATGACAAATATGTTAATATATTGTAGAATAGAATAGATTTTGGGAGTTACAAAGAAATGCTATTGATTCTGGGAGTGGAGTTGAGTTGGGGATTGTACACGGCACAGTTTTAAGTTTTCAATATATAATACAGTCGTTCATGGCTGGCTTGAATTTAAAGCACAATTGGCAGTTAAGAACATTTTCAATATTGGCATCGTATTGCAATATCATCATAATTTCTTTATATTATGTATAAAATATATGAATGATGCATTAAAGCTTAAAGTTTGTTGTTTATCTGGATTTTCGTTTGTCGTTTGTTTTTCTTTAACTAAACAAAATATTTCAGCTATAAGACTAAAATTCTTTAATTTCTTTCAAAGGCTAAGGGCTAAATTGGATATCCGATTTCCGATTTCCGGTCTTCCGAATTCGATTTGTTCGTCTTCGCCTGGTACTTAGATGTTAATTGAAGTAGTTGGTAGTTGGTAGTGCATTCGTTAATTATAGTTTAAAGGTCTAGGGCTCCAGGCGATTGCGTCTAAAGCAACCCGCTGGCAGTGCTTCGGATATTAAACGTATGTTCTCCACCTCATTCTTCAGATCCTTCAGCTCCACATCGTATTTATCGATTAATTTCTTTTGTATATTGCGCTGCTCTCGATACTTTTCAATGCGTCCTGTTAAATTCACACGATTGATGTCGCTTTCCACGACACTCAGACGATTTTCTGCAATCACAATGATACGAATTAAATGAAGTGAAAATTGTACTTATCTTTACTTGTTTCCAAACTTACCCAATTTATCCAAATCCGCCGTGCTGATATCTCTGAGGTTCTCCAGCTCATCCTTAATGGCCGATAGCTCGGCATTGGCTTTTTCAATTTGCTTTTGTGCCTCCTGCGTGTCCGCATTGGCCTGACCCACCTTACGCTTGGCATCATCCACCAGATTGTCATCTTTGGTCGAATTTTCTTCCAGCTGGAGTATGTTATTCTCTGTCAGCGCGACACGATGATTCAACTGATCCGCTTCATCGCGCAACTTACGAGCTGCGACTTTGGTTTCATTTGCCTTGCGACGAATCAACTCGGCATCCTAAAAGATACAAATTTGTGTTCCTCAGTTTAAATTATAGTTTATATATATTTTTCATATTAATTTAATTTCATATTAGGTTACTTCAATTTTAAAATTACTTTTTAATAAATATTTAAAATACCCGTTGAGTATTCGAATTTATTTCGACTTACCGTCGAGGCCTGTTCGGCGTATTTCTCCTGCGCCTCCTGTGCATTGTTCTTGGCCTCGTTGGCATTTTTGTTGGCGCCCTCCAAGGCCTCGGCCGCCTGGCTTATTAAATTGCCGGCCTGATAAATTTCCTGCTCAATTTTGGGCACCGTTTCCAATGCCACAGCCGCCATCTCTGAGTACTTCTGCACATCGGACTGGAAGCCGGCCAGAGTGTTGTAAGTGTTGTTCGCCTCCTTGAGTGTATTGTCGCCCTGCTCCACGGCCTTTGTGGCGCGTTCGTGGGCCGCCTTCGCGCGGGCCAAAAGCTCAATGTCATCCTTCTTTTGGGCATCAGCTCTGGAAGATTAGTTGAGTATTTTCAAGTGAATATTTTCAGCAAAGTTTCGCAAGTAAATGAGAATAATATTAAAGAAAGCTTGTCTTAAACTTGTTGGACTGATGAAAGATATAAGACTATTTAAATTAAACTTTGGTAAGCCCAAAAAACGATGAAAAAGTAATCATAAATTAGAATATTTAATTGTCTTCCTTAAACCATTATTCCTAATTAAGGTTTCTAATATTTATTTCAATTTTAAATAATTCCTAGATATGTTTTCCTTATATTTTATTACCAAACTTACTACTTTTCGACGTAGTCGCCATCAAACAGAACTATGTTCTTTTCTACCTGCAAGAGTTTTCTGTATGTTGTTGCATGACGAAGAAGGCGACATGCGGGCGCCAATTTGCCAAAAATATCGTACTGAGGGATTTATTTAGGTTGTGACCATCTTTATTTAGATTTCCGCCGACTTACCGTTCGAGTAGGACCTTGGCCAGCTCACTTTCGGTGGAGAAGTCGGTGAAGACGTTGCCATTGTTGTCGGACAACTCGTTGATCTGCCTCAGAAGCTCGTCGGCCCGTTCATTGGCAGCGACTGCCTCCTTCTTCAGCTTGGTGATGTCGATGTCCGGCTGGGTTTGTCGGTTCACATCGTTCAAAAGTGTCAGGGCCGCGTCGTAGACCTCGTTGGCCTTGCGCAGTGCCTCCTTGGAGGTCTGGGCAACGGTGCCGAGGGATTGCTTCACCTGGTTCAACTCCAAGCGAACTTCGGAGCGCAGCTCCACGCTCACCTTTTGCTGCAGATCGATGGCATTCTTGGCCAGCTGATGAGCCTTCTCCACGGCATCCTTGGCATCCTTGGCATTCTTCAGATCAAACTGCGCCTCCGACTCCAAACGATCGGCAATGGCGCGTGCATCGCGAGAAATATCGGAGATCTGTTCGGATTGCTCGCCAAACTCCACGGATTTGTTCTTGGCCTTGGCCAGGGCCTGAGTTCCCTCATCATTCAAGAGATCCAATGCCTGCTGCAGCTGCTTCTTGGCATCGTCGATGATCTGATGGAGTTGCGTGTAGTTGCTGTGCGCCTTGTCGATCTCGGCATTCGCATCCTGCTGCAGTGCATCGGCGCTCTCCAGATGCCCACGCATGCTGTCCAGCCGCTTGTGCAGATCGTCGATGACCTCCACATAGGTCTGGCCACCCTCCCCCGACCCGGAACGGGCATCCTGCGCCAATATGGCCACCTTCTCCTGCACCGCCTTCAACTTACCCTCGAATTCCTCGTCGTTGGTGACGGGCGTGCGGGCAATCTCGTCGAGGGTGGAGCTCAAATTGGCCAACTTGGCGCGATGCACGTTGGCCGCATCCTGGACGAGATTGTAGCAATCCGGGCAATCGACGCAGCCGCGATGGCGATCGTATTTGTTCTCCTTACAGCGATCGCAGCGTCGACCCTCGACGTTGTCGTTGCAGGGACACTGCCCGCTCTGATCGCACTGGAATCCCTTGGAGCCGCTCTCGTCGCACTCGCACGACTTGCAGCCGTCGACGGAGAAGCCAAAGAAGAAGTTGGCACACTGATCGCAGCGTAATCCCACCACGCCCGGCTTACAGTGACACTGGCCCGAGAAGCGATCGCAGGTGGAGTTGTAGCTGCCCACGGGATCACACAGACAGTTCTCGCAACCGTTGCCCGATCTTATGTTGAAGTAGCCCGGCTGGCACTCGCCGCAATCCCTGCCGATGACATTGGGCTTGCACTGACACTGACCCGTCACCTGGTCGCAGCGGGAGATGCTCTGCTCGTCCTGTTCCGTGCCAGCGGCATAGCAACTGCAGCGCTCGCACTTGCCATGTGGCAGCGCCAAGGGATCCCCAAAGTGCCCGGGCAGACACTCATCACAGTGCTCGCCGGCGGTGCTGTGGATGCACTTTAGGCATTCGCCGGTGGTGCGATTGCAGTTGCCCACCGCATTGGGATCCACATTGCCATTGCAGTCGCAGCTCTTGCAGGTCTCCACCTCACCCAGCAGACCAGTCGGATCGCCGTAGAAGCCATCGCTGCACTGCTCGCAACGGGAGCCAAAGTAGCCCACTGGGCACTCCGTGCAGATGACAGTGTCGCCGTTGATCTGGAGGCAGGCGCCATCGTTGGGACAGGGACAGCGCTTGCAGTCGTAGGGAGTTCCTCCGAGGGCATTCCCGTAGTAGCCCTTGGCGCACTGGTCGCAGTTGTCGCCCTGCGTGTTGTGCTGACAGATGCAGCTGCCCGTCTCCGAGTCGCAGATGTCCGCATGGCCGTGACAATCGCAGGGAATGCACGGCATGAAGGGTCCTCCCCGCGCCGGACTGTGGCGATAGCGCGGAGCACACGACTCACAGAACTGGCCCAGGTAGCCCTCCGGGCAGGTGCACTGCTCGATCCACGTGGCCGGCTGTCCGGCAGCTCCTCGGTGCGCCGTCTGCAGCTCCACATCGTCCAGATTCGCCTCGCCCTGCACCGAGTAAGTGGCTCGGATCTTGATGGCCGTCAGATTGGACAGAATGGAGAGGAATCCCCGCGCCGACTGACTCGGCTGCCACTGATAGTCGTGATGCTCGTGCAGCCGGAACTTGTACTCCCTGACGCCCTGGTCGGGTATGCTGTTGCCCTGGGCAAAGATCGGCAGCGAGATCTTGCTGCCGGCGCCCTCGAGGATCACGTCACTGGCACTCGTGCTGGGTCCCACCTGACCCACCAGTTGCAGCTTGAAGCTCAGATCGCGATTGTACGAAGCACGCTGATCGCCCAGGAAGCGATCTGGCGCCCGGAAGTAAACATACTCATTGCCCTGAGCTGTGGTGCCAATACTCCTGGCATACTGATTGTACTTGATGTCCACATCCCGGCGATTCGGATCGATGGCCGTCCAGCGCTCCTTGTGCTTGTTGAAGTTCGAGGTGACCGAGACGACGGAGTAGCCCGGCGCTGTCTGACACTCGGAGGTGTGGCCATAACAGAAGCACGGAGTGCAGCCAAAGCGATTGCTCCGGTCCAGATTGAAGAAGCCCGGCTTGCATCTGTCAAGTGGATGGGTTTACAAAAGATTAGTAGCTATTCTAATAAATAAATAAATGCAAATATTATTATTAAAAAAAACGACCAAACGGTAAGAGCTAGAAGGCTACAATTTTTACATAGCATAGATACTATAGTGATGGTGTGCAATAAGATTGCGTGGGTTTTTATTATTGGGGAGATTGATTCTAGTTTCCTTTCAGAACACCTTTCTTTTTCTTTATCTGATTGGGTTTCTCTGGCTTTTCCCCAATCCTTGCAATAAATGTTGGATCATTTTAAACATTTTGAATACCCCCCGATTTTTAGTTCTTTAATTTTTCATCATCTCAGTTAAATTTAATTTTATTTAATTTAACATTACTTAATATTTTTGTTAAATTTTGTGCATTAATTTTGGTCAACTCTTAGTACAGTTGATTTGACAGTTGACACTAAGTACTAAATAAATAAATAAATTACTCTCTTAAAATTGTTTCTTTTTAAATTGCAGCGAAAGAATGCTTTTTTTATTGAAACAGATATTTTCAAAAACTGAAATAAAGATTTATTTAAATTTAATGTTCTGTTTGAAAAACCTTGTATGTTTCTGAAGTTATCAATTATTTGAAAAATATCGTATAGCTATATCATTAAAAGATATTTTTTTACACAATTTTATATTTAATCAACATATTTCAGATATGATTTCTTTTTAAGAATTTTATTTTAAAATTTAGATACTTGTAAATTTATATTAATAACCTCTCTACTTTAGTCTACTTACTCATTGCAGCGTCTGCCCTCGACATTCTCCTTGCAGAAACAGATGCCGCTGTCGGCATCGCAGGCTGGCGTATTGTCCTGGGATCCGTGGGCATCGCAGCCACAAGGCTGGCAGCCATGTGATCCAAACTGGAAATAGTTGTTGGCGCACCGATCGCACTTGTCTCCCGTCACGCCCGGCTTGCACTGGCACTTGCCCTGGCTGTTGCACTGCAGGGATCGGGATCCGACAGGATCGCAGCCACAGTTGACACAGTAGGCGCTGTCTCGCATGTAGAAGTTCTCCTTGCACCGCTCACAGTTGGCTCCGTCACGATTATCCCGACAGTCCAGGCAGTGACCTCCATGTCCCGTCAAATTGAACAGATTCGCATCGAAGTAGCACTTGTCTGCAAAGCTGTTGCAGTTGCAGGCTGCAATTAAACAGGTAACAGGTTAGTGTAAGAATATACCTAATTGATTTCTAGCTCAGTTTACAGTTGATGAGGTACCAGTGTACCATGTCGTTGGCACCGATGCGATTCGTTTCTAGGGCGTAGTCGTAGGACCAACCATAGCCTCTGGCATGCACCACGAGGCTAAGAAGCTGCAACAGGTTGCACAGACCCAACATGACTGACAACTGCTGAGATGTTGCCTACTAACGTCTGCCAAAGTGGCCAATGTGGCCAATGAGGCAGCTAACGGCAAAGCAGTTTATCCTTATATAGAGAAAGTCGCGTTACAGTGGCACAAGTGCCATGTAAAGTGAAACGAAATCAATTTCGATGCAATTAATTTCTATCTATTTTCCGTTGGAATAAAAGTTGATATCTCACTTAATTATTGAAAATTTTTTGTAGGTAAAAACAAAAATTCAACTTTGATTCAAGCAATTTAATTTTGGTGACATCAGAAAGGAAAGTAAGTTTTTGTCTAGAATAATTATTGAAAAGTCCATCAAATCAAAGTCTAGTTTTGGTAATGTCTGGATAGAAATAACTTTAATCTGTCAGGGTAGTTATTGCAATTAATCTTAGGGACAAAAAATCATTTCCGAATAAAATTTACAAATGTTTGTGAATTTAAAATGGAAGTCTTTGAGGTCTGCTTTCGTCACTAGCATGGACTGCCGTCCACAATGATAAAGAAAAATTTTTTACTGTGGGACATATATTATGGAAAACAAAATCAACTCAATGTCGATGCAATTGATTGAATATTTAGTGTTTTATCAGATGAGTATATAATTTCTTAAATTTGCAATTAGTTGACCCCAGCCCACGGTGCTCTACGCACTGTGGAACCAGTTTAAAGCATGTAGTTCTATTTGCTTACCTTTGCACTCGTTGACTTCGGTCGAGGTTGCCCTTTTCCACTTGACGTCGTTGTACAGGGGCAGGCAGCGATCGCAGTCGGGTCCGTCGGTGTTGTGGCGACACTCGCAGACGAGCGTGCGCTCTCCGTGCATCCCAGTGCTCGCCACACACTTGCTGGCGTGTCCGTTGCACTTGCAACGTGCCCCCACGGCAATGTCGCTGATGGCATAGAAGTACGACTTCAGCACCTGCGAGTCACCAAAGAGCTCGTCGCCAAAGGTGTTCAAGCGATCCAAGGTGATCCTAATGTCTGTGGCCGTCACCCAATCTTGCAGCTCCAAACTCCTCTCAAAGTTGATGCCACTGGGACGACCCTCCAGCGTGGAGAAGGCAATTTCACCATCGATCAGCGGGGAGATGTCACTGTACTCACTCGTGCACAGAGCATGCGCCTCTCCCTCCCCTTTGCGTATGGCACGCGAATCGGGCAGGGAATAGATGTCCCGACAGGTGGCGCTGTAGTACTGATAGGGTATCCAGGGACCGTGTTCCGAGGTGCGCTTGTAAATCGTAAAGGACTCCGGACGTGGCGAACGGAACAGAATGCGCACATAAGTTATGTCATAGGATTTGCCTGGATTTAAAAACATATATTTAATATTTAAATTATCATATGATGTGGAATATTTCTATACTCACGCAAATGTAGCGTCAGATTGACATGATTGGGGTGTTGAATGCCCTCGAACATGGTCTCCGATTGCCACCACGATGGATTCTGTGGATCGTGCAGATCCGTCAAGAATGCAGGACTGTGATCCCCATAACTATATAGCAAGAACATCATGTGAATACCTCTATCTGCAACAGTAAATAGTTGAGTTCTTACCTGCAGATGCCGCAATTCTTGAGATTCGAGTTCATGGTCTGCGTGCAGAAGTGATTGTCTCCCTGCTCGCCGCAGGTGTTGGTCGACTCGATTTGCAGCTGATAAGCCGCATTGATGAACTCGGGTAGGCATTTCTGAGCAGAGAGGGAGAAACAAAGGGAGACTCAATAAGATCATGGTCGTGTTTTGTCTAGTTACCATTTCAGTTCGCGAATCAAAGTAATATTTTTGATAATGGGAAAAATTGTGTTTATAGGAAATAAAAAGAAAATTAAATTAAGTGTATCTTATTTGCCCCAATAGCTCTGAATTAAATAATATATCTGCTTTTATTTAAATAAAAAATAGATAGCAAATATTTCTACCTTTTCTTTAGTTTGAAAACATTTGTGTTTAGCAATTTTAAAAATTTACATAAACTGGGATTTGGTAAGAAACGAAAACTATATTTTTTTATTTTAATAATGAAATTTTAAATTTTTTATCTTGTTTAAATTTTTTGATTTTGAAATCACGATTGTGTCACGCGCTCATCGCTAGTTCCCATTCAATTCGGAGCGTTAATTGATAAGAGAAAGCAAGAGAAGAAATTTATATGCATCTCAATTGTGACTACTGTGGTCAATTGGTTTGCATGTCTCCATTTGAATTAAGCAACCCCGCAGTGGCTAACTTGTAATTCTTTTCAATTTAAATGCGTGACTTCAGACTATTGTACTATGATTTATAGAGGCTGTGTGAACTCTACTTCCATTTCTACTTCCATTTTCACTACATTTTCCACTTCCACCTCCGCTTCCGCTTTACTCACCTGTGGTCGGCCATAGGGATCGTAGCACTCGAGGGCCGGCATAAATGTGGTGCCGCGCAGCTCGTGGCCTCCGGCCGAGTTGATCGGCGGCCGTTGCGCGCCCAGCGCTGCCGCTGCGCAGCTGCAGAGCAGCATCCCGGCGAGCAGCAGACGCGCCGCGGCGGAGGAGCCTAAGCTGAGACTGAGACTCCGCCTGCTGCGCTTCATCGTCCTTTCTTTGTGTGGTATCAACTGGTATGTTATCCTTTACAGACTACTGATTATTATCCTAGGATATTTTACAGCACTTATTCAAATTATTTGATATGCTGGGTGGGTTTATTCAATGCTTTTCCTTCTGGGTCTTCAAACACTGTCACAGTTTAAAGCATATTTGCAATGTTCAGTCAATTGTTGATCCACGTTGAATGGTGGCTGGTTCTGGAGCGGCTTCACTCGCTGCAGAAATTGCACAAAATTAAGAATCTTTATTAGCTAATCCCCAAATATAGTTTTACTCATGTGGAACTTTTCAAAGCACATATGTTGTCCAGATTGTTTTAGATACAGCGAGTTATTTCCGTTCTTTTTATATGCAGTAGTATTATAAAGTATTATAGTTTTTTCAAGAGAAGATATTCGAAATCTTTGGCATTTAGAAAACTTTTTAGATTGCCGCATTAGAATCTTGTCTCTCCACTCGATGTATCCGAAGTTGTCTATATCTAATGGCATCTTGTTTGGAATTAGTTAAATCAAAATAAGTCAAATGGGCGTTTTTAAATATTTCGAACTATTTCTGAATCTATAGTACCTAGAATGTTTTTTTGTTGGAAGAATTCAGATACGTTTCTCAGTTTGACCTATCCGAACTCGACATTCGCTAATGATATCTTTACGAAACTTGCTATAAAAGATTCTTTCAATGGTAAAAAGAGCTCAACTTGGAATAGGTTGCATCGGCTGAGTTATTGTAAAAATTGCCACGGGTTGTTTAATATCAAAGAAAGGATCCTTTCCCAGAAACTTTCTGCAAGGGCATTAAATATACGGTATTCCAAAGAAACTCGCTGCTCATCTTTTGCTTGCTTTTAATTAGTTCGTTTGCCGGCCAAAAAAAAAAAATTCTTATAAAAACAAACTTTGTTCAGTTCGTCAATAAGTAAGTTTCACGATCTGTCTGTGAGTTCATTGAAGCAACAAGAACAACAACAATAAGAAGATGAACAACATTGACATATTGTATAAACAAAACCAAAACCAAAAAAACTGCAAATGAAAATTTCAAATAACAACAACAAAATCAAGCAAAAAAGAAGAAGAAATAAATAAACATACACACACACACACACATACACACTTGCTGGAAATGAACTCAAGCATTGCCCACAAAATTCGTATTTCCGACTATGTGTATGCAGTAAATACTCCCCCTTAACCCCTTTAACCCCCCACTGTACTAGATCTTCCTCTTCTTCTTTCCAGCAGAAAACAGTACTGTAGTTGCTCTAGCCTCAGTATGAAAACTTGAAATTATTCCAAACGATGATTTCATCTACTTACTCCGCCTTATAGCGCACACACATGTAGATACTTATGTGTATCTGTATCTGTATCTGGATAAGCGCATAAACTTTTAATTATTTAAGAACTCGTAGCAGCGAATTTTCAGTGCATATCGGTGCTATGTTTGGATGCATTCTTATTATATGTATTATTCTTAGCCAAGGTTAGATTAATTTAAAGCATCTTCTAGTCTCTGATTTCAGCTAAGTTGCTCAACTAATTAGCAAATATGCACAGCAAATTGAGTCTATTTACTTAGTGGAGATTGAAGGTGATATCATAAGTATTTCTGACAGCACACTGTCTTTTTTAGCCTGAGAATATTTAAGTTTATACCTTAAGTAGAGCTTTTCAAGGAAAGAAATGCGAGATTTTAAACTGTTCGCAAATGAATTTTAAAGCCAGAAAAAGGGGATTTACAAGATATTTCCAGTTAATCATGGCACAAACCAGTGTAAGCATGTGACCAAGATAAAGATTATAATTATATATATTTAATTTATAAAATGAATAAATTAAAAATCCTGTATAAAATATTATCAGTAAAGTTCTTAAAGAGTTTGCGCCTCAAAATCCAGTTGAGCAGCTTATATTATATGAATAATAATCCTTTCTGATGTTTTTTATGTTTAGGTATCACTTTAGTTACTTTTAATTGGGTAAACACAACTTCTACACTCACTGTTGATTGTTTGCACACAGTTTTTAATGTAGTTTTTTTTGTTTTTTTATCAATTTTGAAATATTTTTAGCTTGTTTCCGAACACACGGTTGAACTCTTGTATATTTAGAATGGTTTTTTTTATGTCATCGTGCTTATCAGTATTGTCTCAGAATTTAAATGAAAAACCACAGAACACAGTTTGATGTCGAAACCGAATTAAGCACCAGAAATCTTTGGACTGTCGCTGGGGCGAAGAATTTAATACACTTGTTGGTGCCTCAGATTTCGAGTTGAGTGTAGAGAATGTGGAACCCTTTGGGAATGAGTTCAGCTGAGGCCAAGACACAAGCACACAGAGATATTTTATAATAAATGTATATACATATGTACATATGTATATATACTTATAGCACACAGTAACATCCGCTCCATTCAGATTTCAGTTGTTGAGCTGTCGGAGCTGCTGCGATACGCGGCCTATGAACGAGTACGAGTTCCTTTTGCGATAAGAATTTGGGGCTACGAACTAACATAACATAGTAAGTAGCTGGCATAGAGTGCGATGCGATATGGTGTTTATAGGGTGACCATATGCCAGCTATTAGCTGAGACGAAGACGTTGACGGAGACAAGACTTTGTAGATACTCAATGTGTGTGCGTGTTTTGTTTGTGCGCTTTGAAAACTGCGTTATTGTTTGCACCTTTTGCTATTTATCTTTATTGTTGCGTTTGTTTTTATCAACTGCTTCACTACACATGCTCACACGCACGCACACACACACACACACGCCACAGCAGGTAGAGCAGCAAATTCACTCAAAAAAGATACTCAGATACTTTTTACCAAAACTTGGTTGGATTTTGATTTTGTTGTTGTTTTTGTTCTTCGTATCTCAGCGATGCACAGGGCACAACAGCAACAACAACAAATAGTGCGTTTATTTATGTCTTGTTAGTGTTGTTGTTGTAGATACATTTCTCTTTGCCACAACACACACATGCTCACATTTGGAATATTTTCCAAGCACACTAATTTTCATTAGTTTATTAATAGTTTGCATGTTGCATGTTGCATGGGAAATCACATGCAACTGCATTTGCATTTGTCATCGCATTTGCTTTCATTTTTTATTTCTTATATTTTTTTTATACATTTTTTTGGTCAAGTACCTTGCACTCACACACACATGCACTGCACTCACTTTTCTGCTGAATCGGTTTTAAATGTTGCAATTTTGTATGGACATTATAAAGTATTTTTATTATCATCGTGGTTTTCTTGGTTGTTGTAATTGTATCACTACCCCGAAGGCAAGAACCTTTTGAGTAAACAGCCACTCACACACACAGATAGACATATACATGCACTACAAGATACTTTTAATTTATCTTGAGGTTTTCTTTTTTTTTGTCGCAGCTGAATGCAAACAACAGTCGAAAAAATTGTATTAAGACAGCGACAACGAGTTAAAAAAAAGCATATTCGGAAGAGATCCAGAAGAAAACTCCTCCACACCAGAAATGTACATATATACACACACACACACGCACACGTTTAAGCACACAGATACAAATTCAGATCAGTTTAGCGGCACTTACTCCGCACAGAAGACAGAAGGCAACCGCTAACGAGGACGTCCAATGCTCAACTGACTCGAGACTCGAGATTCGAGACTCAAGAGGAATGCGACGCGATTCCGCTCAGTTTCTCGGTTTCTTTTCTCATTGAGTGAAACTCTCTCAGCACGTATCTGTATCTCGCAGTTGTAGTTGTATCAGTATCTGTGAGTTGAGCCGAGTGATCGCTGGCAAGCGTCTTCGTCTCAGCCTAACCCGGCAAATTATGCTCTGCAGATTTATGAATTAATGTACAATTGTCTTTTTCTGTGGCATTTGTCAAGTTTTAAATTTCAGTCATTTTTTTCCAAAAGTATTTGTACTCGAATTCGCATTCATATCTACTTATGTCTTTGTTTATTTGTTAAACACATGTATGAATATGAGATCTTCGCCTGGCTTTTATTTCTTTTCTTATTATATACTCAATTCGCGGCACTATCGGAAGCTGTGCTCTCTGCTCCACTTTTGGACTTAGTTGCTTAGTTGCTTGGAAGCTAGCAGGTTATCGCTGTCAAGCTGATAACAGTTCGTTGGATGAACAAGTCACCGCACTTTCAGTTTCATTGACTAAATTGTATAACTACAGATACTTTTGCCAAATGAAATTTACTAAATTTTAGAAGATTTTTAGAAATGTGAGGAATAATAAATATATAGAACTCATATTTAGTAGCCATTAAATTGTATAGTAATTATGGATTAATTTTAAGCTGCAACAATTTTAATAAATAATTTAAATTTACTTTTTCTGTTTTTAATTTAAAAGTTTTAGTCTGCTTTCATATATTGTATTATTATTATTTGTTTTTGTATCAACCACAGTAAATATTTTATATATATTATTGAGATAAAAATGTTTGTTTTTGCGACCTTTCTATATTGTAGAAATAAGTTTTAGCTAACTTGAGGTCTAGTAATGTCTGTAAGACACCAACAAACAACAACACACAAAACACTTGCAGATCGCAAGGAGCATGGCACGGTATACAGCTGTTTCAAGAGATGCCAATCTCTATCATCAGTACCGTTGTGCTGACTTGACCAGCGATCTCAGCCTAATGTCACTTTTGAGAAGCCAGAACCAGTTGTGAATTTTAGTTCTCAAAAGTGAAAAAATAGCTGTGAAGCTGATCTAGCCCTTTGTGTGTTGTTGTTGCCGTCGTGTGTTTTTTGTTTGATTTTTTAAAAATTTAAAAATTTAATTTAAAATTTTCGCAATCAATAAAAGCTTTACGGTGTCTGTTAGAAAGCGTTTTTGTTGTTATGAAACGTTAACATTGGAACAAGGCATGGTTTTAGTTTGCGTCTGCGCTAACATTTAATAGCGACCTCAAAAAGCTGAGTGCTATGCAACGCGTGGCGCCCTTAATTTGAACTTGCTTGGCGCGAAATTTGAATGAAATTTTCAAAAATCAATTAAAATTGTTTTTGTTGTTTGCTTTTGGCATTGTTAATTTCTATTGTTGTTCAATTAAAGTAAATTTATAAATTAAAAAAAACAAATTCTATTCAAAATGCCTTCATTTCATTTGAAGTAAGCAATCTATTTTATTAGGTAATTTGTTGTAGGATAGACAGAGTGAGAGCGTTGATGAAATTGTTGTTCTTAACAAGTTTTAAGCTAAATTGCAAGTAGACTAAACAAATTCCTTGGGCTAAGAAGACAATCTGGCTATTTGAAGGACACTTGGGAGCCGTTAGCGAGTTTTCTGTTCTCTCCTTATGCATCGCTGTCCTCAATGTTGATCTTGATGATATTCACAGTGGGTCCAGTAGGTGAATCTCTGCCCTGTGGCAATCCATTTACGGGAGGAACCACAGCTGGCTCGGGCTCCACAATGCACTCATCGCTGCCGGTGGTGCTGATGGTGATTGTGGGTATATTGTCGGACCAAATGGAGCTTTGGGAATCCTCGCGCACGACGCGACGTCGCTGGGAAGCACTGCGTTTGGGGAACGTTATCGGGCCAGGCAGATCCAGTTCCTCGAGATCATCCATGGTGGCCAAGGTGGGCGTCGATGCCGAGGCAGTGGCAGTGGCTGGTGGTGTTGGTGGCTTTACAGTCGGACGACTCGATGTTGATGAGGACGTGCTGCTGTGGCCAAATTGCAATGGAGCACTGGGCGTTGGTGAATCCGGTTCCGGAGTGGGCGGCATTTCCAGGGCCGTGGCGCTCGAGTCCCTCGACAACAGCGAGGGCGGCGGTGGAGGTGTGTAGGCCAAATATGTGGGCGTGGTTGGACCCGGTGACTCATCCGATCCCTGCTCCACGTCATCCCTTTTGAGATTCACTGCCTCACGCACCAGGGCCAACAGGGAGCCAATTTTCTTGCGTCCCTGACGTGACAACGCCGCCAACTTGTCGGCATTCATCTGGCGCTGACTTTGACCCTGACTGGGCGTGGGAGAGGGCAGCGGAGGAGGCAGTGGCTCAACTCCAGTTGCTCCAACCAGTTCGCTGCTTAGATGCTCCGAGCTGGGCACTTGGGGAATCTCGCCGGATTTATTCCGCTCCAGACTTTTGTCATCAAACTTGAAGACCTCTGGATCTGGTCGGGCATTGTGGCTCTTGGATTTATGTCTGCGGAACTTGAACTTGCCCAGACCAAGACCTTCCAAGGCCCCGCCTTCCTTGACCTCCTTGACGGACTCCTTAGCTGGACGCTCCTGCTGCTCCTCCGGCTCTGGCGGCTTCTTTTCGTCCACGATATGAAAGTGGCTCTCAGGAGTCGGTGGCTCTGTTGACTCTGGTTCCGGCTCCGGTTCCATCTCCATCTCCATCTCCGTCTCCGGCTCTGGAGTTGTGGGTGGCTTCGACAGCTCCTCCCTGTCCCGCTTGCGACGCAACAAACTGGCGCGTCTTTCGCTGACGATGCGGGAATTCGTCTCCGGATCATGTTCATTGTGGGTTTCATATGGCGGTGGTTGCTTGTGCTTCTGCTCCTTCTTCTCCCTGAAACTCTCCCTTTCCTTGCGCTCGTGCTTGTCGACCTTGAAGCGACTCTTGGGATGCGGTTCCTTGACTGGCAACTGGTCACCCGGACTGGTGGCCATTGCAATGGAGCCGGAACGTGCTCTCTCCTGCTTGGCAATCTGCACGATGTCCACCAGGGAGGGTTTCCTGGTGCGTCTGATTTGTTGTAATCGTGACAGGCCAAAGCGCTTCTCCTTGTCCTTCGGCTCCTCGTCGTGGGGCAGCGAGTCCTGGTGCTCCGTGTCCGTGTCGTCGTCGTCGCGACGCACCGAGTCCTCATCCGAGGTGGCCGAGCCCTTGCGTAGCGCCTTCTTCATGATGCGTGAGATGAGCTCTGAAGGAAAGACGAGAGCACAAAAATACACAGAAATAAATTGTTGCAGACGAACTTTAAATTAATTATTTGAAATATTTGTTTTTATCCAAGATTTAAATAAACAACAAGTCTTTGATTTTCAGTTAAATAAAAAAAAACAAAATTAATTTAGATTATTATTAATCGTAAATAATACAACAATTCTGCCAAACTAATTTTGGAACAAGTTCGATTCGGGCATAGAGAGAGATTACCAATTTAAAAAAAAAAAAATCAAATTTTATAAATCATTTAATTTAATTTAATGATTTAAATGTGGATTATTAATTTCCTTTTTTTATTTATATTGTAAACATTGTAAATAATCGTTTGTACTTTAAAATTGAATTTAATAATTAAATATTTAATTAATTTCCTATTCGAAACAAACCTTTTATTTAAGATAGTGGGAAAATTCGAATTCCGGTTGGCGGAGTGAATAATTTTAAGGGTTGCAGCCTTTTCTTTTAATAATATTTTACGTATTTTTAATATAAATATGGAGTTTTTAATTATAAATAAAATTTAACTGTGAAATTTAATTATGTTCTTATTTAGATAAACGTTTTTTATAGATACCTTAATTAAGAATTATGAAATTTTGAGCATGAACACACAAAAATATGAAATTAAACTCGCTTTTTTCTAACAGTGTTTCGTCAAAAGTTGTAAAAGTCGTAAAGGAAAAGAAAAGTTGTGCCCTGCACTTGAGTTCGAGATTGCGATTGTGGCTCACCTTTCCTGGCCTGATTCTTGTACTCCTCGGTGTCAAAATCGGGCGGCGGTGTGAGCGTGACGGGGGAGGATGCCTCGAGGACCTTGCGCCAGCGATTTGTCAGCGTTGTGGCCGTTGGTTCCGCCTGCTTAACCTCGGGAACTTTGAAAATCTTTTTGCGCTCCTCCTCGCGCTCCTTCTGCAGCTGGGTGCGCAGATCCTGATTAGCCTCGCGTAAGGCGCCCGTCAGCGATATCAGATAATAGATGATGAGTATGAGCAGCAACAGCAGCGGAATTACCGTGCTCGACGATGTCACATAGTTCAGTGGCTTGTGGAGTTGCCTAAAAATGGCAAGGGGAAATGTAAAATGGGTTATTAACTGCTTTTGAGTTGGCAAAAGACTTTAACCCACTTGGGCAACGCATTTCTGGTTGTGTTGGTTATGAACTCGGCAATTCGATCGTACTCGGAGAAGGGTCCACAGTGCCAGGAGGGACGCAGCCAGACAATCGCATAGCCCACGGGCAGCACACAGAGAAACAACATGGTCAGCAGCAGGGATAAGTAGAAATTGTTGGACTTGGATGCTCTGCAAAGTATTCCAAAGTTAGTCTTTAATTCACTAGATCGAAGATACTTACTTGAAGACCACCTCGTG
Organism: Drosophila limbata; assembly: GCA_963924055.1. Taxonomy (NCBI): domain Eukaryota; kingdom Metazoa; phylum Arthropoda; class Insecta; order Diptera; family Drosophilidae; genus Drosophila; species Drosophila limbata. Next base: position 6,625,688 of record OZ001354.1, read on the forward strand.
GGGAACATTGCAAGTGAGGACTATCCAGGACCTGAAGTACATCATAATCATCAGTTTGACGAGGTTGATGAGCACCAGGCCGGGCGAGAAGAATATGCCCATCCACACCTGTCCCTGGTTATTAATCAACGTCAGGATGTTCTCGGCTATCTTAAAGTCGCCATACTGCCAGTCACACGCCACAAAAACAAAGCGACCCATTAGTCACGGTCGTTGATTGAGGATGGGGATGAATTGATCAACTTGGATAACTAGGATAATATTGTGTACACTCTTACCTGCGGAAACGTTTTCTCCATGTCCCAGCACCAGTTTTGATTGACATACCGCACAAACAGTGCACGCAGAAAGTCGATGCACAGCGGCGCCACAATAGACATGAGCTGCAACAGAGAAAGTCAGCAGGTGGGGAAAGGAGAAGGTGTGCATGTGCACATGAATTGAGGTTGGTACTCGTAAAAGCATGTTGTAATGAAGTGACACTGGACACTCGCTTAAAACTCGCCACACGTAGTGCATTGTCCATGCATACCCAATAAACCCTGTATAAAACGGGTATGATTGCTCTCAACCCAAATGTGGTTTGTGTGGAAAATATTAATTTTAAATAAAAGTAGATAAGAATCTTTTAGTGTAAGCCAGTGTATTATTTTTCTTAATGTTGTCTAATACTAGCACTTTTTTTTATCAGTGTATCACTGCTTAAATTTATACACAGAGCGCAACTCTGTAAAGAGCTAAGAGTTAAGCTCACTAAACTTTTAGCCAGTTGATTTATATAAATTTATAGAGTATTTTCTCGACTTGTATTCGTTTAAGTCTTGTTTCCGGTCATGTAGCTCGAGACATGTTTATGGCTGATTTGCTGGCCGCACTATCCTGCAAACTATCTGACCAAAAACCCATTCACTTTCTAACCGAAATTCATGCACGAACACGTACCTGGCTAGGAAGGAGATCCACGAACAACAAGAACAAGGTTGGAAATATCCGAGATGCTTTTGCGTAAGCCAAAAACCGCACATGGCCAAGACTCAATTGGGTCTTAACGCAACGTAGCTTAAAATTTTGTTATGCGTAAGGCATAAAGGCGCTTAACTTAAGGCTCGTAACTTGCTTAATTTATGTGGCCAAATCGTTTAATGGAGATTATGTACGCCATGTCCAGATGACAACAAATACGTATCTACATAATCAAATTGTGCGCCTTTTTTTTCATATTTATCCTAAGCTCTTGACAAGGGAACCCAAAAAAAGGGGGAAGAGGTTAAAAAAAGGACGACCCTGAAAAGTTGACCAAGTAGAGCCCATGAATTTGTTTGCGATTAGACTTTAAGTTCACAATCAAATCTTAGGGCAATCGACACTCATCTAACAAAGGAACTAGAAAGCGAACTAAAGAAAAGAAAAACACTCGGAAATCGATGGCAAAAGTTCTGAAAATGTTTCTTATGCAAAATGCTTTCATTGATAAGTATAAATTGTTCCCAATGCGAAGTGAATACCAGCTGCGTATTGGGGCAAAGGACTCCAGAGAGCGATTATTATGATAAAATACTTTTTGGTTCTCGCTGTGTCGTTAGGATATACCCTATACACTTTAAAGCGGTTGATAAATTTTTGTTTTTAAATAAGTTTAAAGTCTAATAATTTATCAAAAAATATGTGTTTGATGTAAATATATACTTAGGTCCCACAGGCATCTATATGTCAAATTCTGATACTAAAATATAATTCAGGATTTGAAGAAATTCGCCGTTAAATATGTTTTTAAAAGATAAGACAGAACTCGACTCCGAAATAATTTTGTATTGGCGATTACATCTATTTGTTGTTAGGCATCGATATGCGCCTTTTTCAGGGGTATTCCAGTTGCGACTATCCTTAAAAAAACCTCCGCTTTCTAGTTGCTTTGACTTTTCAAGCCAAAAATTTTGATTTTTGTCTATGCAAAGCGGAAAACAAATTTTTTTTCTTCGTTCAGGATTTTCCGGACAATTTGGCTAAACGGAATTTCACGCTATCGAATAAGTAGCTCAATGTTGTTGTTTTTGTTCTGGCTGTGGTTGTTGTGCTTTTTAAGTTCAATCATATTTCAAGTTTAAATAGATTTTAATATGTGCACAGGAAAAACACAGCAGATGGTGGCTGGTGGTGTTGATGGTGGTGCGGAGTCAAATGGCAAGGGAAGCAGACAAATATTTTGGGGACTGGTGAAAAGGAAAGGAAATTGATAGCTGCTGCTCATGATGATGACAAATTTGTGTTTAAACTGTGACCAGACCGAGGGGTCGTCCATCTTGTATATTTTGTGTACCCGTTACTTAGAAAATAAGTTCAGGGGTATATTGTATTTGTTGAAATTTATGTTATTATAAGCTAGTATCCTACTTAATCGCAACACGATTGGCCAAACAGAACGGTAGTAAAGACTGAATTAAGTTAATAAGCAATGCACGTGCCTAAAAGTATGCAATAAAAACTATTTTATGTATATTTAAAAAAGGAACGAGTATCTTATAGTGGGGAACTCGATTATAGCCTTTCCCACTTGTTCTTATTTCTACTTCTTGTTCTTCTGCTTCTGCTTACCCCGTCAAAGACGATGACCTTTGACAGTTCCTGACCGAGGGATGTTTCCCAGCACATTGTCGTCAGATTGGTTTGAATTTGCTTAAGTGCCAGCTGCACCTCTTTAAGCCTCATCACTTGACGTTCCAGCGGAGTCTTCTTCACTGTGGTTGGCTGCCTCACATCACCACTGAGTGTGGTGTCCATTAGGCCATCGGCTGTGGTGCTGCTGCCAAAGAAATCTTCGTTCTCCTTGGGACACACGGTTATCACACAATAGTCCATGTTGTCGTGCTCGTTGTCGTTGTTGTCATAGAAGACGGTGCTGCCAATATTCTCGATGTCATCGGAGCTTATATAATAGGGTGTCACAGTGGCGCCATTGCGTTCGGTGGATTCATTCTCCTCGGTGGTGCTAATGCCACTTGTGCTTCCTCCCTCTGAGCTGCTGCTCGTTTCCGTGCTGTACATATATGTGGTTGTTGTGGGTTCTTCAGTGCTCACTGTGGCTCTCTCAGTGGTGCTGGTGGTGCGTGTGGTTGGCCTGCCGCGTCCACCGCGCACTTGGTTCAACAGTCGATTCCATTCCTCTTCACTTAGAACTCGTTTAACGGGTCGCACAGTGGTTGCTGTGGTCGTTGCTGGTGCCACTGGTCTATACGGTGCTGGTGGTGCTGGTCTGTAGATGGGTCTGCTTGGTGGGTAACTAGTTCCTGTGGTTGTCTCCGCAGCCATCACAGCGGTGTCATTGCGATGTCTTCGACTGTATTTGCTGGTGTGCCACACGGGTGGTGCAGCCTCAACCACAGCTCTTCTCCTGCGTGATTTAAGTGGTTGCTCGTCCAGTTGGGTTAAGACTTGGACCAGTGGATCATCCGATTGCTCGGTGGTTGCCATCGGTGGTTCATCGACAGCCTCGGGCAATTCTCCACCCTCGAAATAATCAACATAGTTGAAGTAACTGTCGTTGCCAGGTGCCTGGGTGGTGCTGGTGGTGCTGGAGGAATCCAGTTGTGGTTCATCGCTGCCATAGTCATAGGCTGACTCCTCGTCGGTGGTGAAGGGCGCCTCAGTGGTTGTTGTTGTTGTTGTTGTGGTTGTACTCGTTGTGGTTGTTGTTGTGGTGGGTAAAGTGGTTGCACGTGTTGTTGTTGTTGTTGTTGTGGCTTCAGTGGTTGTTGTCGCTACTGTTGTGGGTAGAGTTGTCCAAGGTGTTGTTGTTGTTGCCTCGGTGGTTGTTGTTGTTGGTAGCGTAGTCCAAGTAGTGGTTGTTGCTTCAGTGGTTGTTGGCAAAGTGGTTGGCAACACTGTGGTCGTTGTCAAATTGAGTAGCATCAATGTTGTGGCAATGTTCTTGGGATTGACAAAGATGCGAGTGTGTCGTGGCTTTGAGCATTTCACAGTTATGTTGTAGCACTTGATCCGCTGCAAAGTGGACAACAAGACACCACCCACCGCCGTGCTGGAGAAGAGACCATCAGTGGTGCCGCCACCATCCCCAGTCCAAGCAGTGGTCGTCGTCAAATCATCGAAGAATCCTTCGGAGGTGCTGTCACTACTGTACAGTGGTGTGGTGGTTGTCATCGCCCTCAGAGCCTCAATGGAGCTCATCAGGTGGTGCAGCTCCTGTGTATTCGTCACATTCTCCCGCTTCAGCGTTTGCAGTGGTATGTCCTTGCTGCTGATCTTGTAGATGAACGAGAACATCAGCGAATACAAATTCAACATATTCAATATCATAATTCTAAGGGAGAGAAAAGAGAGAGGGGAAAGGAAGGAAGTTTAATGTGGGTGGTTTCTATTTTTTGATTATATAATTATGCAACTCTGACGATTATGAACAATAGACACTTAGATTTATATTAAATAACATAAGTCGAAATAACGATAATAAATAAAAAAAAGGCTTTATTTATATTGATATTAAAAAATTAATAGCTTCAATAAAATTTAAAATTAATTTAATGCTTTTTTAATTTTTAGAAGTTCGACAAAAAGTTTTAAATGACATTATGTAAGTGGAATTGAGACTAATAAATTTTCAATAAAGTTAATAATGATTACAAAATTTAAAAAATAAATTTAAAATTTATGTTAAAATGTAAATAAATATGAGCAATCAACACAAAGATTTAAATTAAAATATTTATGTAAAAATAAAAGTGATAAAATTTAAATAAACGAATAAATAAATAGAAATAAAGTTTCGAAATTGTCTATTTAAATTATGATATTTTAAAGCAAAAATGTCAGATTACAAAGTGAACTTATTTAAGTGAGGTGGTGCAGCTTACCGTGCCAATTGCAGTCTCAACTGCTGCCTGGGATGCCAGTTCTCAAACAAACCGAGTGCTTCGAATATCATGGGCAGAAAGAAGGATAATAGCGTCATGGTTACGTTAACCGCATTGCGGCTTAGCCAATTGTCGTATTTGGCCAAATCCTCAGAGCTGAAAGAGAAAGAGAGAGAGAATAAATGTAGGGAACTGTAATTGAAGAGGGATATCAGGATATCAGGATACTTACTTATTCACTAGAAGCACCACCGTGGCACCCGATAATCCCAGCAGTCCCATGACCAGAATGTTAACCAATATCCTTTGCAATATCACGCGCCAGCTGCGATTGGATAACGATAGCGGTTATGTAATCGCTCAATTATAAACTGAAATTGACACTGAATCTACTTGCCACTTTGCGCACTTACTTGCGATTATCCTTTTTCTTTTCGGCTTCCTCCAGCAGCGCCTCCTTGAAGCCAACAACCACGGATGCAATGCGATTATGCGCCGTCTCCGCGTGTCCTGTGGGTGTAAAAGTCCTTGTAATTCCAGTTGCACCACTTGCCCCACTTGCCACTTACCAATCATAAAGTCCCAGCCGGTGAAAAGTTTCCAGGAGAAGACGCACTCATCATCCTTCGAGGAAAGTTTCGAATTGCGCGAATTCTCCGCCATTCTGACAAAAAAAAAAATGCACAGAGAATAATAATATTAATTTTGAAAATTATTTTAATAATTGAATTCATTTAATTTCATTGATTTTATCGATTGACTGATTTATAAATAATTTATCGAGCTAACAAAATATTCAAAGCTATAATGAAAATATTGGATACTATTTTAAATAATTTGAAAAGTATTGTATATTCTATTTTAATTTTCAAATTTCAACTTATTTAATTCAATCATTGTATATTCATTTTACTTTAAAATTAAGGTTTTACAATTAAATAAAATTTTTTTTATCAGTGTAAACAATAATAAAATATGAGCAATAATAATAAAAAGATTGGATACAAAATTAAAGAATTTGATGATTGAATAAATATTTTGACTATAATTTAAATAATTTAAAATATACTGTACAATCATTGTGAATTTATTTTAACTTTAAAATTGCAGTTTTCAGTTAAATCAAAGTGTTTTATCGGTGTAAAACAAAAAAAAGGAATGTTGTGTTTTGTTTATTGTTGGTTTTTCTGGTGCAACGTGGCTGCTCAGGCAGCCTAATGCCACATACTAAATATGAGTACAATTCACGCATGCCGCGCACGTGCCACAAACGTGTGGTAAGCGGAGCCAGTGGCAAGTGGCAAGGTCAGTGTCGGCATCCCTTTTTTGCTGTTGCTGTTGAGTTGACATTGCTACTTTGTTCAATTACGAAATCAACATAATGCCGACAAAGCCATTAAAGGAGCAACGGACACTCCCTATCCACTGACTGCCCTTCTCTGTCCCTCCTCTTGCCCCTCTCCTTGTCCACCTCTTTCACTTCAGTTAACTTGCCACAGCTGCCGCTTGTCTCGTGCCTCCTGTCTCGTGTCTCCTGTATCGCCGCGTGCGTGCGTAAATCATAATGGCCAAGTTTTTCCTCATAGCCGAAAAAGTTTTGCCCAATTTTGTTTTTGTTTTTTTTTGGCTGCTCCCTCCTTTTGTTGCAGAAGGACACGCCCAATGCGTAGATTTGTATTATTTAATCAGCGCGACGTTCGTTTAATTAATTAACGACCATTTTTGGCAATAACTAAAGTTTGCTTTTGCTGCTGTTCGATGTTCAGAGATTTAACGAAGTGTTCCGTTAGTGCCCTGCATCAACTCTCTCATATCCCTTGATTTCTATTACCTCCCTTCCCTTCATCCCATACTCACTTTCTCAGCGTGGCCACAAAGCTGTAGATATAGACGAGAACGGCGGTGAGGAAGTAAGCCAGCGGCAGCTTATAGCCACGAGTGCTGACGCCGGAAGTGCTCGAGTAATAACTATGCGGAGGAACAAAGGAGATAAACATACAAGTAGTATAGAGTTATATCGAGATTTCCAATTAACACTAAAATAAAACTTAATTTTGTTGCGCTCTAAAAGTTCTTATTTTTATATGGAAAGTATGGAAAAGTGGGCAGTTTTGAAAAAAGAAATACATTTTTAAATTTAAACGGTTAAGTTTTCACAGAGTTATCGAATTTTAACTTTTTGAAAAAAGTGACAAGGGGTTAGTAGGAAAAATGAGGAGTTTTGGCAAAATCTTAATGCAGATTGCTTGATGCCAAACCATGATTATATTGACATTCCGCAAGTCCGAAAATCAGTTATGTTTTGACTATTGAAAAAGTGCCATGGCTATTTATTTTAGTTTCTTACTCACCCGTAAAACATGGGCGAATACTTCAAGTAGCCCTCGAATTCCCAGAACGTAAAGAGATTTCCGGCCACTTTGTATTCCGGTTCGGACATGCGTTTGCGTGGATCTGTTTCATCGTGTTTCGTGGCAAAGTACTAAAGAAAGGAAGTGGAAGAAGAGAGAATTATTGTTAATAAGTGCAAGGAATGGAGGAGAGCAATTACAACGCTTGAGATGAACACACACACACACACACACACTTTAACACACACCTCCGGTCCAATGACAAAGGCGACCAGGGGAATGGCAATCATAATGTTGACCCACATGAGCCAACGCAGGAATGTAAAATAGGATGCGACGCCGGAGCCGAAATGCGATTCGATTTCCTTGATGCGCAGCTCCCAGGGTATGAGCACTGTGAGAAAACTGGTGGTTTCCCGTTTCCAATGCCGCCATCTCTGCGAATAAGAATGGAGAATGGAGAGTTGTGAGAGGAGAGCAAAGAACGGAGAAGGCAGCGATGAAATATGCATGAATCCGCCGCAATTTAGTGGAGAATGGAGAGTTGTGAGAGGAGAGCAATGAACGGAGAAGGCAGCGCTGAAATATGCATGAATCCGCCGCAATACGAACTCAGTGCGGGTTACGAGTATTTTAATTGGTTTTCATGTAGAATGTCGACAAGTTTGTGAATTATGTGTCTGCAGATTTATTTGAGACCCATAAATTTGGTAAGCATAAATATATGCAGGACACTTGGATCTGGTTTTGGTCCTTGGTCGACTAGTTGACTGCATTTGCCAAACTCGTAATTGCAGAGGATTGCAAAAGCCTCTTTCCACTGCTCCACTGTTTTCCGCATTCATTTACTTATCCATTAATTTAATTTTCGTATTTGAATTTTTGTATGATGTTAGATGTTAGTTAGTTAAGATGTTAGTTTTGTAAACGTTGTTGACTTTCATTAAAAACAACTGGGAAACATAAACTAAATTTCGAACCTTTTTAGAATATATTTAATGTAAATTGCTATAAGTACTTAAACATAATTTTATAGTGGAAAGAGGCTAACAATAAGTGCTGTGTGTTTTGTGGTGTTGAGAGAGAAATCACTTACCGCTGCCATTAAAATTTTAAACCTCGCCCACAAATCTCTCGTGCTGCGTGACATGGCGAAGCGTTCTTGCAACGCCCCCTCGTGGCGTGCCACATACGTCTTGGCCTGTCAACAACATTGAAAAGAAAACAAATATATAAAAATATAAACAACAAAAAGAGCACGTCGAAAAATATGTTAAGATTGCAGGATTGGCTTGCCTACCTGCCGCACCAGTTTGAGCTTCTTGCGAATTGGCCATGGCTGTAATTTGACCGACTGTATGACCTCCTTGTGCAGGCGTATATTCTCAAAGATTTGCTCCTGCGTGGACTCCTGATTGGTGCCCTCCTCTGCGGCCGCAATGAAAATAAAGTAAACACATTACACATACGCCACGTTGACCACGTGCCATCAAATGGAGGCACGTAACGACGGAAATTACTACAACTGCCTCCCTCTTTTTTATTTCTGCATTGATTAGCCACTCGAGACCTTGTGTAAGTTGAACGAAATCTTTGAAAATATTTTAGATGCACTCGGAGAAAAGACGCATTGTAAGAATAATTAAATACTAAAATAAATATTACTTCAAAATAAATATGAGAATATTTTGTACAAGAAGCATTTTAAGATAAACGATTTTTTCAATTATCTACTGATGCTGGAATTTTATACATAATTTTAAATCTATTTTAATAAATTAAAACATATAGATTAGGTACTTTTTCTATATTTTTTCATTGGACAAAATAGTTAAGTCAAAGTATAAATATGATTAATAATAAAGCGTTTTTCTCTGAGTTTATACTTGCCAGCGCTTGTGGTTAAGACACTGAGGCATTAAAATATTTTGTATTTACAAATAAATATTTTAACATAAAATAATTAGTTTATGAAATAACATTTAATATGAAATCTATATAAATTATTTGAATTCATGTTTAATATAAAATTCACACACTTTCCATATTGAACAAAATAGTTAAATATTACTATATACTATATTTTTCTCTGAGTGTATACTTGCCAGAGCTTGTGGTATAGACACTGGAGCGTCGTCGCTCGACACTGTCGAGCACGTGATCCATGGGACTCGATGCCCGTCGCGAGTTGCGACTTCCGCGTTTCCCTCGATATCCTCGGACACTGGCACGTCTCTGCATTATCGCCGACACGGAAATTGAGTAGTCCTCCTCATCGTCCACATTGTCGCCGGCGCCGTTTTGTTGCACGTATGGCAGATCCTGGTGGTGCGAGTGGTGCGAGTGGTGCAAGTGGTGCTGCGGCTCGTTCTGATTGTAGGCGCTGCTGTCGGCGTCGCTGCTTTGGTTTTGTGGGTGAAAATCTGTGTTCGGCAAAAGACAAAATGAATGTTCAACTAACACTGTAAATTCTCCCACTTCCGTTTCCGTTTTTCCTCTCCCACCTACCGTTTAGTTCACAGGATCTGTTATCGTCCTGCGAAGCAGTTCTGCGAGCATGCAAGTGATTTATGTTTTAAAGGCAAACTCGCATTTTTAAAAAGTCATTTTTAATGCCATTTTTTATTTTCAGTTTTCTCTTACCTTCTGCCTTTCTGTCCTCGATAGTATTCTCGGCGCTCGTCGGCGCTGCTCTGCATCTGCCAGCCTCCTTTGTCCTTATCCTTATCCCTATCCCTATCCCTATCCTTATCCAAGTCGCATGGCGGTGCCCAGGTCACGGATAATTGATGTGGTGAGGTGACGCCCGAGTTGTTCTACATGTGAGTTTTATATAACTTTAATTACAACGTTCTTGATTTTAAAATATTATTTTTATAGCTATTTGAATCACACACTAGATTATATGGTAATAATACTCTTGTAATCACTTTAATTATAATTATAACTATTTGTTTATTTTTATTATATTTATTTATATGTTTTCTCAAGTCTCAAGTCTTTTAGAATTCTTAATTTTGTAGTTGTGCCGTCGTAACGCTTAGGAGCAGCTTTATGCGCAGACTGAACGGCTTAGCGAGTTGGCCAAAGCAGCCAGGCCAAGAACACACACAGGACATCAAAAGGACAACGCGACACACACACACAAACACACACACAGAGTTAAATTTTTTCTAATAATGAATGAATATGAATGAAGCGCAGAGACCAAACAGAAAGCAAACTCAAAACCCCACCCAGAAGAGAACTTGGACTTATCAAAGCCAAAACGTGCCCAAAACACACACACACACACACACATACAAAGAACTGCTAACGTTAAGGAATTTACATAGACACGCGCCACAGCATTGAGGTAGGATTGAGGGGGGATAGAGGAAAGTAAGAAGAGGCAGAAAAGGTGGGCAGGTGAGTGAACCACTCGTTGACTTCCTCGCCCAGTTGAAACGAAGACGAATGAGCGTTAAAATCGCCAGCGGCATGTGATGATAACAACGCCAGTTGGCCAGTTGGCCATTTGGCCAGAAGGAGCTTCAGTTCCAGTTCAGTCCAGTCCAGTCCAGGACAGAACAGGACATTGAATGTTCATTTAGATGGTTGTGATTGTGTGTGTGCCAGAATTGAGTCACGTTGTATTCTTGGCCTCTGCTTGGTTAGCCAACTGCCCACTGACCACTGCCCACTGACCACTGGCATGTAAATGAAAATCAAACATGCAAGGGTTGATAAAGAAAATCGCAAAAATTACAATAGCAACTTATATACACACAAACATTCACTGAACTAAAATATACTTAAAAATACTTAAATACAGTTTTATTTCAATTTTAAATTCTTTCATAAATTAAAAATCCGACAAAAATGTAAAGGTAAATTGAGATATTTCTGTTTTTAAAATTTTTTGATAATTTCTTAGAGGAATATAATTGTATGGGTCTTTCCACGAAGTTCTTAATTTAAATATATTTTATCTGAATATTAAGTCGACAAATAACAATAAAAATGTTTCAAAAACATAAACCTCGCCAAAATGAATGATAACATAAATTTTTAAAGCAATATGAATTATCAAAATTATCATTCTGTTTTTTTCATATTTCATTGTTGTATTAAAAATATTAAAATATTTAAGCAGTAAATTTTAAATAAGTGTATTTTTTTTTATCAGTGTACACTGAACACATACTTATATAGTTTATTCCGCGCCCACTATTGAAATATGTTTTCATATAAATTTTAGCGCTTTTGACTGTGTCTTGTGTTTCGCTATCGTTTTTGCTTTTGCTTTAGCTTTTGCTCTCTGCTTGACTTTGGGAATTTCCTTTCGCTTTTCTATTCCAGATTTCACTTTCGTTTTTAGCTCTTTCGACTGGCCTTTTAATTAAATGAAGTTCTGCCTGGTTTGTTGTTTTCTTTCACTTTTGCTGCCTTTTTAATTAACGTCAAAATTTATCTGTGCGTGTTTCGTGTTTGTCTCTAACTCTGAAATAGCGTTTCTTCTCCTCAAATGGAAATCATGTCGCACGTGTAGCATAATTTGGTGGCTTTTTATGGGTTCATTAGCCGATGTGACAGCTGCAACCTTAACAGATGTTTGGCCTTACAAGTGAAGAGAGAGGGGAGAGAGAGATGGGCTGAGATAGAGAGAGGGGGAATAGACCTGCTGACCCAATTGCCACACCCTTCACACACATGTGTATGTGTATGGCTTTTAAGTGGATTTCCATGTTCGATTGCAGTTTTAAGGTGTTGCTTTGACTTCAGCTTTGACTTTGTCATAAATCTAACACTCTAAACACCCTAAACGGCCAGCACGCCTTGGGATATGCAATATATATTTTTGTATATGGCTTTGACCCAAAAAAATAAAAAAAGAAAAAAAATACATACATACATAAGAAATAGATTCGCAGAACAGACAAAACAGACTCTTTAGGAATTTGGGTTAATCGAGTTAATAATAATTATGCTGGACTATCGATCGATCAATTTATAAGACACACGTCACACTCCATTTCCATTTCCAGTGCCATTTCCATTTCCTTTTCCGGTTGTTGCTTCGTTATCCGGCACAAGTCTACGGAGGCAATCGGTTCAACCCGTGCTCCAAAAAGGAGCTATAACTATCCGAGGTTTCGCCCAAACCCAATCGTATCTCTTTGGCCGAAAGGCAACTCGGACTTGTGTTGCGCAACTCTCTTGGTAATTCTCCAAGCAATTTCCTCTCATTCTCCAGATTATTGTGGATGATTTGTCGAGCGAATTGAGCCATCATCTCTTGATTCACGGTTATATCTCTGAGCTCGCCATGACGGCAATTGTTTTCTATCCATTCTCGTATTTCAGGACAGTCGACGTAGATTTCCGTTGTGTTGGACATGTGAGTCGGCATTTCCGTTACACAGCCGAGACGATTGAACTTGCCGAACCCGAGATCGAAGATGTTGCGACCCAATGGCGGTGGATTAGGTCCTTCCCTGCTCCTGTATTTGAAAGGACCCACCGCCTCCATTGGCCCCGATTTCTCTGCACAAAATCGACGATCGTTCGGTGTGCAATAATTCCAATTGTCGAAATTCATCGTATCGTTTTTCCAATCAAATTCCACTGGCAAATTGTCGCTGAAGGTCATGCTCTGGATCTCTATCAATTTCCCATGGCGATGCAACACAGTGAAGCTGACGCAATGCGGACAGGGCAGCTCAATGGTTCCAATGCCATGGAATCGATTATTCAGAAACTGACCCAAGTACTTTGTCCCATCTGGATACGTGTAGAGACCAAAGTCCTGCATGCCCAGTTCGTTGGAGATTCCTTTGAAGTTGCTGCCCGTCGGATAACAGACGGAGGTTGGATCCTTCTCTTCTGCCTTTGGTTTTCGTATTGCCATCGTTTCTATTTAGGTTATATATACTATTCTATGAACATAAAAAATATAAACGCAACTCGGAACAGAAAACAACACGATTATTTAACGCAAACTGTCAACGGACTATTTAAAAAGGGAAAAACGAATTGAACTGACAGTAAAGTGAATTCTTTCTATTGACGGAATTTAGAGTGATTTCTGGGAGTGCGAAAAATAAGACAATAGAAGAATATCCTTTAACAGAAATTATTCATAATTTAGTAAAATCCTTAAACATTTTAAATTTAATCTATCGATCAACAAATAAGAATATTGGATACATTTAGAGATCATCGTCAATTGAAAGTGATTTTTCTACAGGCCAAAATTAGTAAATTCTTGGTCTATTTAGAGACGTTTACAAATGGCTTTAAATGACATTAAGTTTAACATGAACTATAAAAAAGACATTCTTCGGATAGAATTTTCATCATTATATACTTAAAATTATCTGGATAAAGGCTATATGTTCACAAAAGGACATCACCAATATTGAATTCTGAAAAGATTGCATTATATTTTTCTAAAGTTACACTTTCTGGGTAGTTTAAGATTACTTGAATAACTAAGATAATCTAATGCAAAATGCATACAAAATTATGTCAGAGCTGCTGATTATTATCGAAATTTATAGTTTCGCTTTATCGGTCTGACATCGATTTATGTGAAAAGCAACATTTAAATACAGTGCATACTTTGTCTCGTTTTATTAGACAATTATGACAACTATATAAATTTCGACAACAATTTATTCATTCAAGACTTGAATTCATTTAGTGAATTTTTAAATGATGATTTATAACTTGATTAGATGAGATTAGATTAATAAAAACCGTTTCTATAGCTCGAATATGGAGCGATTAACGTTCACGAAGCTCATGGGTCGTTTCATGTGCGACTGGACCACATAGAGATTGTCGATGGGCTTCTTCTGGGCCATCCAGAAGGCCGTTTCGAAGTTATTCTTGACATTCTCGATCAAGGACACCTCCGAGGGACTCTGTGACATCGAATCCGTTGCCCCCGAGTCGACTTTCTCCGGCTCCGAGCTGCTGGTCCACTCCCGAGCCATCTCAACCGATGGCATCGTCTCCCCGGGATGATTGCGTTTCCACCACTTGGTGAATGCCTCAACTCGTTCCTGCTCCTTCCCATAATGACGTCTTATGCACAATTCGGTCTTTGTCTTTGGCTCATTCCACGGTCGATTGGCGGCAAAGAGAAAATCGGCAGTTTTGCGATCAGCTTCGGGCTTCTCCTTGTAGAACTTGGGGTAGTAACTTTCTCGGTCGATCTCCTTCTTGGGCGCATAGATCGTGATATTGGGCAACTGGGTCTCCTCAGTGGCCAGATTGTTGCCAACAATTTGCCGACAAAATTCTGGCGGCGGTTCAATCACATGATCCTTGTGAGCACCGCGACAATGTCGCATTATCCACTTCTTCTCGTTCGGGCAGTTGATGTAGACACTCTTGGAGTAGGGCTGTGGTCTGTCCACCAGCCAGCCCGTCTTCGCATTGAAGATGCCCTCCTCGACATCGAAGCAATCCTGAGGGACCTTTCGCTCCATCAAACTGCTGGTCAAGTAAGAGGTCGGTCCCACCGGCTGTTGGCCATAGAATCTCTCGGCCTGATAGCGACGATCCCTGGGCGTCAGATAATCCCAGTCATCGCAGTGGAAATTGCCATCCGCAAACGTGCCCTGGACGTGGAGTCCGTCACTGAACCACATGTCCTCAATGCTCACCAGCTTCCCCTCCACAAACTCCCCCTTGATGGTAAAACGATACGGCTGAGCCAACTTCAAGTGTCCATAGCCATGGAATTTTCCCAGCACGAACCTCCCGCGATACTCGCTGCCATCGGGAAAACGATAGCTGCCAAAACCATCCATCATGTGCACCGAATTATTGAAGGCTCCTTCATAGCTGCTGCCTGTGAGAAATCGCATGGTTGCCACCTCCAATGGCGCGTCTTGTGGGTCAGACATTATCTCAGGCTGTACTTTTACATTATACATCTTACAGTGATGCAGTGTCCTGTGTACTTTTTATTCGACTCGTTTCTGGGACTGTTACAGTGTCAAACACAACGATAAAATACTTTTTCGTTGACTGCTACTTGACCCGCTTGTGGGGATCGTTTCAAGTGGTGCCAGGTTTGCTGAGATTTCCACATTAGCTTTATGAGTTAATGACTGTGCGTGTTTCGGGGCGCGGTCTAGAAGTCCATCTGCATGTCCTTTTTTCTACTGCTGACTCCTCATTAAGTTTCATGTGCAATATTCCCGGAGAGAGGTTGCTCAAGAGTGGACAGGTTTGGAATAATTATGATTTCATCAGAAATCTGTCGCCTACGTTTTAATCCACAATCTCTTCTCTTTATTTTCTCTACAATTGCAGTACGCAGTGACTCACTAAACTCAATTAGTTCTTTCTCGAATTTAACACGCTCCTAAATTCGCAGAAAATTTACATTGATACTACACCTTTATTACATATGAGTTTATCCGAATTTCCGAGAATTGTCATATTCATTTTTACTGATGATTTCACCAGAAACTAGTGATGGAATATTTAAAAATCTTTTGTATATTTTCAACTCCAATCTGTATCTTAAAATAAAATAAAATAAATTCTTACTATGCGATGAAATAAAAATCTCTGTTGTACTTATTCGTAGGCTGCTTCGTAGCTCTCTATTCATTATTCTTAATTTTATAAATAGCTTAAGATTTTCACGGTTTGATCATAAACTCATTAATATTTACTACTCGTATTTCATTAATTTTTTTTATTTATTGACCAATTCAAAATTTTCAACTTTAAATCCTTATATTATAAACAAGTAATAGACTTCTTATTTCCTTCCGATTTCATCAGAGTTGTTTCCCAGAACGCATCATTTTGAAATCAAGTTTTTACCTTTTACTTTGTCTAAAAATGAATTAAATTTTACTCCTTTTTCTTTGTTTTCTAAGCAGATTTCAAACGATATCATCTGTTGGCTGCCTTTTTGCTGCATTGCTTGACCAGTTGCTGGTCTCTCCAGTTTATGGCTATTGGTTTTGTGGCAGCTGTTGCTGCTTTTGTTGTTGTTGTTGCAGTCGTTGTTATTGTTGTTGTTGATGTTGCACGTGTGCTGAGTAAATCGTAAGCACTCCCTGATGTCCACTAAATCATGTTCACTTACCTCACTGTTGGCACCTGTGGCAGTCGTGGAGGCGCCACCACCACCGCCAACAGCACCACTGAGAACAACGCCAGCACCGCTCACGCATCGAAAATCCACAGAACCACCTGATGAACGCCGTGGTTTATTAATGTCCAGTCGCAATATTCCCGGCTTGGGACGGCGCGGCACAGAAGAAGCAACAGGAGTCGAATTTGCTGTTGTTGTTGCTGTGGTTGTGGCTGTGGTTGTTGCCACATTTGTATCCACACTTTCACTAGATTCGTTCGTTTGCATTGTCAGGCTAAACAATTTAGTTGAGAGCCGCGAAAAAGAACACGTCCGCCGTGCAGCGACAACGCGAACGTACTACGAAAATGCGACTATATCCATGTCCTGGCCAAGGAAGCAACAATTACGCCAACAGACGTCGACAACAGCAACAACTACAACTACAACAGCAGCGCAAATAAAATGTGAATTAAACGCGTCGACGTTGACGCCACCATTGGCCACGCAATAAATATGAATGTGAATGTACACTGAGAAAAAATGAAGATTTCCGTACTTACCTTAAACAGGGGACATGCAAGTAAAAACAAACTCAAAAGCTGACTGACCTCGAAATTTTCAAAATTGAAAACAAAAATCTTATTTCAAGTTCGCTTTTCGCAATCCAGGAAAGCTTAGTTTAAGATTAGACGCAGATTTTTCTGGAATACTTAAGTACGTTTTCGGATTAATTTAAGTCTGTAAAATATCGGATCATACTAGCGCAAGTACACAAAAATCTAGAACTTATCCCAAAATCTACTTGATAATTGAGTTTGTTTCAATATTGAAATAGTCTTGAATTTAATTACAAAAAAAAATCTCAAATAAAAATCTTCAAATAATCAAAATAAATACCAATTAATAAAATAGTGTGTAAATGCTCGCTACTTGAAAAGCTGCTAGCTTGATGTCAAATTTTCGCGGCTATACACAGTTGGGAATTCTAAGGCGCAAGAATGACATTTGTAGGTATAAAATGTATACAGACCGTTTCATACTTAATTCAAGAATAATAGAACACAATAATCAACAAATTTCCAGTAATTTTTTATTTTAGGATGGCATATTTTTCTGAGTGTATGTAAATGTGAGTGTGAATGTGAATGTGTGAATGTGAATGACGTTCACGAGTCGACAGGACACGACATGCGGCACTTTCAACTGTTTCTTGTAGCTTGTCACATGCTCATGATGTGCACACACTGCGTATGCGTAATATGAGTTTTATTTTTTATATAGTGTGGCTGAACTTCCTGTTTTCAGGGTCTCACTAACACACTTACATGCCTTTTAACTTGATGTAATTATGTCCTTTAGCCTGTGCCCCAAAAAGTGTCAAAAAATGAAAAAAGAAAAAAAGAAATGTGAAATGTGGAGTAAAAACAAAATGAATATCGCATGTCGGGTTTTTTCTCTTCATTTTTCATTTGCTCAACGCTCCATTAGTGCGCTGCTTTTGCTTATTTTGTTGTTGTTGTTATTGTTGTAGTCTTGGTAATTATGACCGCACACGAGAGTTGCCTTGGGTTTGTTTTTCTAATTTTCAATATGCGATATACGCCCCCTTTTAGCCAAGCTAAAATGTGAGTGCGCTTGTTTAGCTGCCAAGCCCACTTGCTGTGCCATTTTGTATTCCTGTATGTATATCCTGGCATGTCCTGCTGATATGCAATGCTTGTTGCTATTACATGCGAAGCACGTTAAATTAATTGAACAGCAAAGTGTGCAACACCAACAACAACAACACGAAAAACAACAGCTGGCAATTAAAACTACAAGTGCATTTTTTTATTATTCACTTTGTTTTTGCTGGCTGAACATAAAATAGAATTAATCTAATATTAAATTTAAACTGCAAGTTCATTTTATTTTTTTTATTATTCACTTTATTTGAGCTGTCTGAACATAAAATAGAATTAATCTAATATTAAATAGCTTTTACAATATAAAATGCTCATGGAATGTGTATGCATGTGTGTGTGTGCGCATGTTATCTCTCTCTCTCTGTCTTTTTCTATTTATGCTTAGTACAAATTTCAGTTTCAGTCTCAAAAAATTGTTGCATAAAATAACTAAAACCATTACGTACATTAGATTAATTTGATTCGAAATTTTAATTAAAATTTGTAAATTAGCTTAAATGAGAAAAATGCGCCCTAAAATCGTTAGGAAAATCGTCTGTTTAAAATGATAGCTTAAACTAGTTATTAACCATATTAAATTGATTGCTTAAAAATATGATGATTTTATTTATTTAAATTGTAAAATGTTACAAAAATTTCAAACTGTTGAAGCTTTAAACTAACTAACTGCATTTGAGGTGTCTTTAAACACACTCCCGCTGTGGTTATCACTTATACGACACGTTTGCCCAGCTGCAGTGAATTTATAGAGTTAACCCCCTCCGAAAAAATACTCGCAAAAACACAAAAGGCGGTCACATAAAAGTGGCATCGATTTATGCATAAAATGCTTGGATGCTGAAAAATGTATGAATAACAAACATTTGCGTGCACACGCATGTCAGAAAATATGTGGTGTGTGGTGTATGTGTATGTGTGTTTTGGCCTTGTTGCTGGCTTGCTTGGCTTATTTGCTTTGCCATATACATCTTTCCAGCAAGTCAGAATACGCAAGGAAGCTGCAGTGCTTTTATCATTTTCCATGTGCTTCCTTGTGTGTATGTGTGTGTGCATGTTTGCTTAGCTTAATAACCAGTTTTTCTCAAACATGAAAAGTTGGCCAAGTTAAGCAGCAATTGGAGGGTCTTTTATTATGTTTAGTTCGTTTCTCTTTGTGCTACGGGGCGTATGATAAATGCGACCTGTTTGTCCACCTAATGAATTGCCTGCCTGTCTGTGTGAATGTGTGTGTGCCTTACATGCGAATTACTTAGTTTATTAATACTTAAATACACTTTGAGCTTAAGCCTTATGCTCGCTAATTGACTTATGTCTACGCTTATTCATTTCATTTCTTTTCTATCCTTCTTCTTTTCATCTCTTATCTCTTGATGTTCGTGTGTATGTGAGTGTTCATGGCATTTCAATGAGCATGTCGTTCGTATGGGTTAATTTGGTCATTTAGTCTATTGATTTTCATATTGGCTAACCTATAGAACTAACTACTTAACTCGAAAAAACTGTCATTTGCTTAGAGCTAAGGCCTAACAAACAAAAAATACTCACTTAACAGCTAATAAACGCACACATTACGGCTGGTAGTGATAGATATTTTTAAGGGGGATTGGGAGTAATTTAAAATGTTGTCACTTTGCCCAAACGCATGCCAAGCAATTTACGACGTTTTTTGGCGCTTAACTTGGTCCAAATGGTGCTGCTGCCCTCGACGAGCAGAAATTCATCGCATAAATCATCCGTCGTTTCCTTCACCGCCATGCCGCCATAGAAATGATCCTCCTGATACTTCTCAGAGCGCGAGTCGCCGGAAACGAAACCGCTTTCGGGCCGAGACAATGAGGCGGTATGCCAGGGCAACTGTTGAAACCATCGAGCCACTTTAGCCGTCGACGAGAGCTGTGAAAATGAGTCGAGCATTAAACAAAAAAGTCAGTGTGTAAATTTATGCAAATGAGTTATGTGCGCAAATTGCTGTCCACCAACACCAGCCAACGAGAGAGACAGACAGAGAGACAGAGAGGGGAGAAAAACGGTGACACTTTTGTTTTTAAACTCCCTGAGAGGGAGTTTGAATTTGGTCACGAAATATGTAACGCTAATTTTGCATTTCATGATATCTTATAAATTCAGAAGATACTTGGTAATAATGGGTCCAATATATTTGATATAGCTGCCATAGGAAAGATACTTCGAAAATCAACCTATACTATGAAGAACTTCCTTAAGGTATCTCAACCAAAATATAGTTGGCACTGGCTTATATAACATATCTCGACAAAATTGGTTTAAATCGGACTACTGAATCGCCTAACTCTCATACCAACTTTCAGTCGAAAAATAATTAAAGTTCTCTTCAAGGGTATAAAATCTTCGGTGTGCCAAGTTTACATATTTTTTCTTGCTCTTTTTTTTTGCCATCGTTTTTCATTTATCACGCGAAATTTATGCACTGCCTGTTCGGCCATTCATTATCCCAACACGGCGTATGCGTAGTACAAATGCGCTTAAAAGTATGCAGCACTTTTTTTCCTTGTCGCTCACTTGACAATTTGCACTGCGCTTAAAAGTATGCAGCAATTTAATTCCTTTACTTCTGCTGCTGCTGCCTCTGAAAACTCATTAGGAAAATTGTTCAATGTTGCGTATACTCAGCATAATGATTATATATTGCTTTAATATATGCTTATTTTTGACTATTTATATGTATTTTTTATTGTTGTTGTTTGTTGTTTGTATGTAGTATTGTTGTTTGTATAATAGCTTAATAAATAATAATTTATAATATACATTTAACAGTTGCGGCAACTAATTACATATTTTTTTATTTATTTATATTGACATAATAATTACCATATCTGGCATCTGATTTTACTGATTTATTTTGAGCAAACAATTCGGCAAGTTTTACATTAAATAACAACAATATACAAAAAAGTTTTTAACTAAATATTCATAAATATATGTACTATATGTAGTAGTTTTTATTGTGAAGAGCCTAACAACTATACATTTTGACACTTTTAGGGGAGAGAAAATACTTTTATTTTTGCAATAGTTATTTTTTTTTTTGTTTTTGTTTGTAAATTATTTTCTGATATGCTGTAGTTTTTTAGATTATGTTTGTGAAAAATACTTATGCATGACTAGAAAATGTTGCAAATGCAAATTTTGTATTTGAAATTTGCTGCTCTATTAATTTAATACTGTTACTCATACTCAGATTCACATGCACACTCATATCTTTACTTAGCCTAAGTGACTATTCATAATTTAAGATATTTTTTACTGGATTCCTGGACTTTTACTTGGCTACTTGGTGGTGTGCCTGGCCCAGGCTGTTCTCTGCACTTGACTCATCATCTGGCTGCGATTCGGAACCTTTTCGCTGGTGCTGCGGGTTATAAAACTGGGCGTGGCCGACAATTTACGTTGATGTCCCGCCTCATCGGTGACACGCAGTAAAACCGTATTAAAGCGGGTTTCTCTTAAATTGTTGTGGTTGTTGTTGTTGTTATTAATATTATTGCTGTTGACTGACTGCTGACTGCTGGTGCCGGGACTTAAGTTGTTGTTGCTGCCGTGTTGCCTTGGCGATGACGGTGAGTCCAATGTGGATGAGCTGCGACTCGTGTCCCTGGTTCCTGTTCCCGTTCCCGTTCCCGTGGAGTTGCCACAGGCCAAGCCAGCGAGATTGCCATTCGAGACGGCCACCTTGAGTTGCTCCTCGAGATTATTTAGATTCTGTTCGATGCTCAGACGCAGGTCCTCGTTCAAGGACGAGCTGCCCGTGAAGGAATTGCGATTCAATGGCGACAAGTTGGAGGCATTTAATCCACCACCTGGTGAGGTGAGAAAGTTGAACGCACTGTTGTTGTTGTTGTTGCTCGTGGTGGGTGTTGCTGGCGTGCAGGACAACGGATTGACAAAGAAATATGAATTGTGCGGCGAGGCGGAGACGGAGACTGAGGGCGTGGCTTGTGCTGAGCTGCTTCCGTTATTCGCATTCGCATTAAGATTCAATGCCTGCAGGCGATTCAACAACTCCTGATTGACCTGAAACAGATCCTTGGAGAGTGCATCCTGTTGCTGCTGTTGCTGCTGTTGTTGCAACTGGTTGCTGATGCTGTGCAGCTGACTCATCGAAGGATATGGACTACTTCCTCCACCTCCTGCCGTTGTCAACGGCGGTGTTGGTGGCGTCAATTGTTGTTGCTGCTGTGAGGATGTTGGCGTTGATGTCCTTTGTTGTTGCAGGCTCTGCAGATTCTGTAGATTTTGACTCTGCTGATTTAGGCCGCTTAGCTGATGGCTTAGCGAGGTCAGCTGCTGATTGATGTTGCCCAGATTGTTAATCTGCTGATTGATTGTGGCCAAATTGTTGTTGTTGCTCGTCGCCTGTAGCAACAATTGCAGCTGTGACTGTTGCTGCTGCTGCTGACAGAAAGGGTATATCTCAAGTCAATTAACACTGCTTCTTAACTCAATTAATGAACAACAATTCAAGCAGCAAACAAACAAACAAACAAACATTTGGTTTCAGTTAGAGAAAAACGTGCAAAATAAAAACACAACAACAACAAGAAAACTCGACGGGCAGCAAAAAGAAAAATAAACATGCATAGATAGAAAATCGTAATTTCATTTCGCCTTCTTCTTCTTCTTCGATTATTCTTTCGCTTCGTTTTACAATTAAGGCAACAAAATTATGAAGGCATAAATCAAAGCGCAATTTGTTTATGGCATTTTTAAGGGGGGCAAACAATGGGAAAACAACATAAACTCTCGAGTTAACTTGGCCCATTCAAGGGGTCACAATTTACAGTCCGCAATTCAAGATGGACTCACCTGTGGTGCCAGGCCAATGTTCGCCGAGGTCAATCCCGCACTCTGCTGCTCGTTGTAGGCCCCCAACGAGGCCAAGTGCTCCAACAGCTCCCGATTCTGCTGCAACAGTTGCTGGGTGCGTGCCTACAGAGAGAGAGAGAGAGAGAGAGAGAGAGAGAGAGAGAGAGAGAGTATGATATAGAGATGGAGTGAATATGGCTTATGGTCGGATATCGAAGAAAACATATCGATATTGTCAATATTAAAGAGAATATCTTAACTATACCTCTATTTATTCGAAATTAAACTAAATCTTAATTAAAACCCTTTTTAATTAATTTTTATTAAAATTGGAAAAAAAGACTGTATAAATTTAATTTTTGAATTATCATTGTTTTGTAAATGAAAAAGAAAACACTAAGATAGGTATGGGTTCGATTATTTATATATTGCACCTTTATTTATAAAGGTATGGGCTGGATGATCCATTTATTAATTCGCCTTAAATCAAAGTGAATCCTTTAAATTTATTTAAATAACTTTAATTCAAGTAAATAACTCAAATATATTTTCCTGTATCAATACAATATCGATATCACCATATCAATAACCAGCCTTAATATTGTTGTTAGCATCAGTGAAATTGTCTCATTTTCTCACCTGCGCCTCGATGCGTGCATTCGTCTCCGAGATGAGCTGCTCCCGCACCAGCATCAATTGTCCCAGTGCCTGACGAGTCTGCTGAGCCTGCGCCTCCAGCTGATCCTTCAGCTGAGTAATCTCAGTGCGCGGCGAGGACGGAGAGCCAGGGGACTTGTCCTCCAGATCGCACTGAGCAGAGGAATGAAGTAAATTAAATAAAATATTAAATTAAATATAGAGAAAATGGAGATTTTAAATTTATTCTATTTCATATTCATAATAGACAAATTTGAAAATATACAAATTAACATAAATTTAAATGAGAAATTAATTAAAAAGCTAAACAATGATTAAAAATATATTGCTTTAAGATTTGACAAAGTAAGGAATCTACGATGTTTTAAATACTATGTAGAAATAGCTATGCCGTTTTTGATACCCTGTTTATTGCGGTTTCACAAATTTATGTGGAATGCTATTGCATGACTTTAATATATGTACTATATCTCTTGGACTTTTATTAGGTGCTTAAAGCTACTCAACTAGAATTGCTTAGAAATTCCCAGAAAATAGTTTTCAAATTGTTTATATTTATTTTTAAAACATATTCAATTGCTATTTATATTTATTTAAAAGAGTTGTTTACAATTTTTTCCCGTATTGAACAAATTGGAAATTTCTGGCAAATGGTTGTAAAACTTGTTTACATTTCTTTTTAAAATACATTCATTGCTTTTTTATATTTATTAATGAAAGTTCGAAAAATAGTTTACAATTCAAAGCAACCGATGAAATTTCTAGAAGGTATATATAAAATTTGTTTAAATTTATTATTATTTATTATTTATTTTTTCAATTGTTAATTATTTAATTAACAGAATACAATCACTCAAGTTTTTTTAATCTAGAACAATTGAACACACTACGTAGTTATGATTTTGCATATTTACTCAACTGACACCCACAGAAATTTCTATAAAATTTGCCGAATAATTGATTATATTTATTTAGCAAATATATATTAAATTGTTTTGCGCTATTTATGTTTATTTATATTCAATTTATAATGACTTTTTATATGGTCGCACGGTTGATATAGGGTTAAAATTGGCTAAAAATTTTGTTTTACTGCTGACGCCTTTGTTTTTAGCTAGATAAACAAAAGATTTTTTTATATTTTGTTTTTGCTGTTTTTTTAAATTTGAATTTATAGAAATGAGGTAAACAAAAAACGGACTCTAATGGGTTCTACTTTGAGCGCCTTTATGGCATTTTAATTGTTATTGTTATGAATTTTTGAATTTAATTTGCTGATAAGTATTCAATAAGTATTTGAATTTGATTCGATTGGTTATCTTTATTTTGTACTCACCAGCAGGTTTGTGGATTTGCGAAGACTCGACTGCGTTGGCAGCAGCTCCAAGTGGTTGGGTCGCTGTGGCTGCGTGTGGTTCAAATCGGGCGTTATGGCCAAGTGGTCTATAAATAATCACAAAATGGTTACAGTTTTATTATTATTAGTTTGCCAGTTTCAGTAGGGAGACGGAGACCAATTGGAGCGTGCAAATAGGCCGAGCAAAGGACCACCCAGTTGGCCAAGTTAACCATTTGTCAAGGTCACACACACACTCACTCACACACACACCTGCTGTGCCTTGGTCAATGCTTCATTTCTTGCACTTAATTTCCACTTAATTACATCAGCTTGATTTCAATATTTGTTTTGATTATGCTGCGCATACAATAAATAATGATATAATTATACGCACCCCATTGGCACCCTCCCCCACCCCCCACCGTCTCATTCCCAGCCCCTTCCCTGCCTCTTTTCTCTCTTCCTTTTTCAAGGGTTCTACAAAGTTCATTGCTATGTTTATTTTGGATTTTTGCTCGCTTGATATTTGATTTGTGTGCAAATATTTCAACAATTTCAATTTCTGCTGCTGACCACAAAAACTAAAATTTAATTTTCATCGTTGCTTTCGAATTTTCTTGGCGCTGCGCGTGTAAATGAAAAGTGAGAAATGTGGAAAATCGTAAGAAACTGTGGAAACAGAGTGAGAGAGAGGGATCGCATAAAATATATGAAATATACGAAATATTTGAACATTTTCGCGCTCGCCTCGCACCTGAATCTGAGACTGAGACTGAGGCACATGTTAATAACTGCGTATTGCTTCACTTGAAAGCATTTCAACAATTTGCCTTCAGCATCTAAATTAATTTCGCCCATTTAATTGTTCATTTAACTAATTTACGCCCCAGCGAATAATATAAATTTGCAATAAGGATATTGAGATATGAGGTACGAGAACAATGCCAATACATTTGATTACATTTCTATTATATAAATAGCACACTGCTTTCAGCTATTTTCGCACATCTGATTCATCTTCTAAATTTTACAATTCAAGTGACCTATTTACCAATTGGGAACAAGACAAAATGTTTAAACATCCCGTTAAATTTTACGTCTGCTCAAATAGATTTGTCTCAGCAGCTGCAAGTGTTAAGTAAACATTTAGTTGAAAACTATTAAACAAATAGCGAGCAATCTTAAAAGGGGAACAAGGGCAGAAAGTACAAAATTTAATTTTTAGAATTTTTGAAGGTACTGTCTATAAACAAATTGGAGACAATAAATATTTGTTATTTTAGATTTTAGTTATGACTTATGAGACAAAAATTTGTTTTTTTTTTTTTTTTCAAATTTATTAAAAAAAGGAATTTTCATTTTTAGAAATTCGTTTTTTGTTTTGTCAGTTTACTCTCAATTATATATAGAATTATTGGGTTGCTGTAAGAGAACTTATAAGTAACTAACTAGACCTTATAAGGAACTAACCTGATCTTCCAAGAAAATTCTACAAATTTGGTTTTCTCTAAAAACTATAGCATACTTTTAAGCTGACGTGAAAGTATATCTAAGACCTTGTCCCTGAAAAGAACTCTTTTTTCATGCCTCTTTATTGAATTTATTAGCAATATTATTTAGGTTTACTGCAATATCTCTATATGCCGTCTTTCAGCATAGACATAAAGGCAGCATCTGTTGCTCATAAGGCAACAGGCAAATTATACAGACCACAACCCATATTCCACATCCCACATCCCAATCCGACATCGCACAGCAGCAGCTAAGCGAAAATAATTTAAAATAATATAAAAAGTCAACAGACGCCTACAAAAGTATGAATATTAACAAGTCAGCAAGCTATAGTAAAGATATCACAACCATAAGATACCGTGTAATTATTAAAAGAAAACAAAAATTGCACTTCACTAGTCTTTTGATCACTTTTCATAAATTTTAAAAATAGTATACCCTCTAAAATATTTAAAAGACTGCAGGGTATACAAAATTACACGACCATATATAGAGAGATCAGTAAATTTTTGTGTGTGGCTCTTAAATCAAATAAATATATATAAATTTGACTTTTTTTTGGCACACGACTGTCTTGGCCATGCCAAATACCAAACAGCCATCCTACCAAACGTGCCACGCCCACATGCCCATGGCACGTGTTTTAGGCGTGCTTCTTGTTTGAAGTAACCTGGCGACAAAGTTTCCGTTTTGTATTACACGTTAATTCCCTGGTAACAACACGGGGGCAACACAAAACGCCTATAATCATCTGTCTGTCTGTCTGGCAGGAAAAGCCGCCACTCGAGATACTTGAATAAATAATAAATATATATTAGCTATTTTCCGCGAATTTTCAGCGAATGATGTCGTGCGCTTCTTTTAGACGAATTACTGAAAATAAGGGGGCAAAAAGTGTAAGAAGAAGGGAAAAAGATGAAATTGAAATATTTCCCTCTGTTTCTTTGGCCGCTTCTTAAGTTTTTGGCAACGTCGACGTGACGTTGATGACGTCAAAGTGGCTGAAAATTGTGGAACGCCGCTTGAGGTGATTGGAAAATGAAGGCAATACGTGGAAATTGAAGTGTCTGCCTCATGTCATACATACATATTTTTGTTGGTTTTTTATTACGCTAATGAATTGTATTAATTTGTTTTATTTCCCCGTTGCAATACATTTATAATTGTTTATTAACTTTTGTTAAATTCTTAAATGTGCCATATTTGAATGTCACCAGTCGTTGGCAGTTTCCCGTCCTCTTCTTCTCCCTTCTCTCTTTACTTGCTTCCCTGTAAAATGCAATTTAAATGCAAATTTGAATTGAACTGAACTGAATTCAAAATTAAACAGCACAAAATTTGCATTGCAATGCCAAAACTGAAACCGAATTCTGAGCTAATGCAGTCCAGACGTGTCCAGAGGGGCCAAGGGGAAAAGGGGCAGCCACAAGTGGCCAGCTGCAGTTGCAACAGTTGTTGAGTTTTCCGAGTTTCCCGACTCTCCCGAGCTGCCGAGTCGGTCGCCACAGGAAGCGACAACGTCAGCGTCGAAAGCTTTTCATTTATTTATTGCGAACAACGACCCAACGAGTGGGTGAATAATATTTATATGGATATGGATATGAATAGGAAAAAGACGGAGGCTATCACACATTAACATTACTGGTAATCACATACACATGTCAACAATCTATCTATATAAATGAGGGTTTTATAGCGATTAACATGAAATATTTAGCAAGTGTTACATTAAAACCACAAATTACAAACATCACTCAACATTTGAGCAAACGAAATAAACAGATTAAATGTCATTTTCGATTTTGTTTTCTGTTTACTGCAGGCAAGACACTTTTTCAAATGCTTAACATTTTCAGTTAAACTCTCTTAGAACTTGATTAAATTTTAAGCTAAATCTGTTTATGACTTTTAAATAAAAATTTAAGTTTTTATAATTTTGTAATTTCTAAATGAATTTATAATTTAGTATTGTACAATTATTCGGAACTAAGTAGGAATCATTTCGTGTCAAGCACGTTAAATATACCTATATAATATACCTTTAAGACTTAAGAATATTTTACATATTCAAATTTACCTTTCTTTGGCTCGTTGTCCTCGCTGAGCTGCTGCTCGCTGATCTGCTCCACATCGAGCAGCTCCGACGACGAGACATCGGAGCGTTCGTCATTGGGCTCCAGGGAATTCTTATGAAGATTAAATTTGTGGCACACTTCAAAGGCTTGTCCGACAGTGCGCACAATGCGCATCGCCTGCGACTGCAAAGACAAGATGAAAGAGTATGTTATAGACGAGCAGAAGAGGGGGCAGAAGGGGGAGGATAGCATAACAAAACAAAACAATTAATATTAATCTGCACAGCAAGCAATTAAGTTGGTCAAACGCCTGCATATGGCTGACAGACAGTACACAGAGAAAAACTTTGGGATACCAGGATATTAATTTCATAAAATATTAACTTAATAAAATATCCTGAATAAATATTTAGGAAAAATGCATTGCTAAAGTCAAGAAACTTTAACTTGAATTTAAGAATGCCTTTTTTGCTCTCAGTGTTTAGTATTGTAAGAAAACAAAGCGGATTACGTATACGCCCCGTGGCCCCGTCCTCACCTCGACATCAGTTGGCATCACAGTGGCACAGGAGGCGGACGAAATGGCAATGGCATCCTTTGTGCGATTATTGCATAAATTATCACAGTCCGAGCCCACACGACCCCCCATCAAATTGGTTCGCTCCAGCGGCGAGCTGCGACGTCGCTGTCGCTGCTCCTTCAAAGCCACCACCAGGGGGGAGGAGATGGTGGAGTTCAGACCCGCCTCGATGGGCTCTCGGAACGAGAGCTTCTTGCGCGGTTTATCCGTCTTGGGACGTTCTAGCATTATGCCAGCGGCATTCACTGGCAATCCTCCTCCCCCACCTTGCCCCCCTCCTCCACTGCCACCGCTGCTCAAACTGGAGCTGCTCTGTTGCTCGTAATGCGAATCGCTGAGAGATTTGCGACGCTGCAGCATGTGACGCTGCTCGGAGCGTTGATACAGCTGCTGGGCACGGCGCAGTGCCTCCGGCGAAGCCTCATAGTGTTGATCGCTGGGCAAGCGCTTGAACTTGAGACGCGCCTTTAACACATCGCCATTGCACGAGGAACTCGAGCTGTTCGAGGACTTCAACGTCTTTCCAGTTAGAGCTGCTGCCACGGGCTGTTCCTTCTTAATCAGATACACGGTGTTCTCCTCGTCATTGAATAAAATGTGTCTCGGCTTGCTGTCAATGTAAGTGTCGTCTAGGAAACGTCCTCCATTCCCATTCCCATTGCTGTTCCTGGGCTGCAATTCATTCTCCACACAGCCAATGAGTTCACGTATGTCGAGACTTTTGTTTCTTGCCAGTTGCTTTTGCTTTCGCTGCTCCTTTTTGGCCAAGGATAATGGCGACTGTGGCGGTTTCTCCCTCTCTTTGTCCTTGGGCAACTTGTCCTTGTCGCCCACCAAAATGTCGCGTATTAAGCCGCCACCACTTCGAAATATATTTCGGTGATAATGCACCTCCGTCGACTTCTCGCCACTTCCCGTTTCCCTTCCACTTCCACTTCCACATCCACTTCCCATTTCCGTTTCCGTTTTGCTGCATGTGGCAGTTGATGCCTTGTTGCGACTTCTGGACCAGGGTAAAAAGTCAAAGGCCTTGGTAATGGGACTACGTGGATTATTAGAGTCGGACAAATGTTGTTGCTGCTTTCGCTTCAAAGCTGGAGGCGTGCCATTGACGGCCATGTTTAGACTCTTCTCATGCTTCATGGCCAACACGGCGTACAATGAACTGTTGCCAAAAATTCCAACAACTTGGCCAAGTTTTGTCCACACACACACACTTGTTTATTTATTATCACTTTTTTCTCACGCGCTTTCACCGAGTTCAATGCTGTTCAATGCGGTTCAATGTTTTTGTTTCAATCTTTTTTCAATATTTTTGTTTTCAATAATCGCAGCCAATTAAGAGACTATTAATTTCATAATTGTTTAGCTGTCTGTATCTGTATCTGTGGGCTATTGGAGCTCCTTGGCCCAGGTTGTTCACACATTTCCAACATTTCTCGCACCTTCAGTTCAAGTACACATTTTCTTTTGTTTTCACAATTTTCCACTTTTCATATTTTTATTTTTGATTTCTTTTTGGTTTATTGCCTGCGCAACTTTCAATTGTTTTTGCTGTTGCCTATTTATAAATGTTTCGATTAATTTTTAATTATTTACTTTCATTGTTTTGATACTGTTTTTGTTATATTTAGAAATTTCAGCCAGCTGCATTTGATTTCACTGATTTCTCTTGCTTTTTTGTTGTCAATCTCTTGGGACGTTTTGTTTGCCTTAATCATTGTCAGACATCAAATGCTAAAGTGAATGATTTGCATTCGTTTCGAATACACTCGTATTTGCTCGTACTCAGTGCTGTTCATGTGCATGAATCAGCTGATTGCATTTTGACTGGCACAAAGACAACAACTTGAAGGTCTCCATTTAAAACAATTTCTACAGAATTATGCTTAGTAATCAAACTGAGAAAGTTTTTGCCGATTTCGGGGAAAACTAATCGAAACTAAGTAAGTTGTGCGTTGCTTTAAGTATTTATTAGTTTTTAATTTTGCAGAGGACATTATAATATTTTCACTAAATTCTATTAAATATATCTAGATATTTTTTTAAATAATTATTTAAACTTAAAAGTATTATCAGAGTAAAGAACTAGCCAAAGTAATTCTCAGATATAAAATATTGCATGTAGACTATACTTGGAATAATTTAACATAAGCCATTTAAAATTTCTCTATGACTAATAAAGTCGTCGAGAATTAAAAATTCGTTAAAATAGGAAAAAAAAATTTTTTTGGATTTATTAATTTTTCTCATAAAGTAAAAAATTAAATATTCCAGACAAATTTTTTTGACACTAGAAACTACTTATTTTTTAATCAGTGTAGAAATAAAAATTAAAAATTTTGAAAAGAACTGTATAATTGTTTTGCAGACATTTTATGACATTTTTCACGGTATTCTAATTAAACTTGTTAGTTTTAAACTTCGTTTTTATTAAATGGTTTTTTGGATCTTACCAAACTCAATATTTAGTCAAGCAAATAAAAGTAAAACTTTATGATTTTAAAAAGTAATAAAGTGAGGGAATTTTATATTCGAGTTGCCGTGAAAAGCATTTTTTTTTCTAGCTTTTTGATAATAGATACCGAAAAGCATAAATCATTTCGTCGGACATTTTCTCGGGAATCTTTAAATGTTGCCTGATGAGTTTGTTGAGTCTGTTGCCAAGAGTGTGTGGTAAATACACTTTTTGGCTTGTCCATCAATGTTAATTGTGCTGCAGAGCACTTTCTAGGGCGACAACAACAACAAGGATAACAACTATAAAAATAACAACTACAACTTTCAGCTAGTAAAGAGCACGACATTAACGAGACATCAATTTGAATTATTTTGACATGCGCAGACAGAATTACGCGTTGTTTGCACAACCAAACAAGAGGAATTACAAAATCGTTGGCACTTAAAAATCTGATTTATATATTTAAATCCCTGAGATAACAGAACTTGTATACACATTGCGTATACGCAGAGTATACGTTTCTGCCGGCAAACCGAAGGTGGCAAAAGGTGTCGATTGATTTCCTCTCTGTCTATCTATCTTTCTGTCCAACTGACTAACTGACTGTTCATTTCTCTCTTTTCTTTTCATTCAAATCAATTTATGCTGACGCAACTGCAAATAAATCAAATCAGCAACTATAAAAAACTCAGTTTAATTGGCTTAAAGTATGTGGCAAATTGCATTTAGATACAGCGCCACTTCAAATGAAAATTTAAATAAATAAGAAGGCGAGCTTTCCATTTTCGTGGAAAACTACTTGAATATTAATGGTATTTATGCAAAAGATCGTTAAAAAAAAGTTTGCCATCAAGTCGCTTTTGTACACATACAGATTTGTGTATTTATTTGATTTTTAATTTCCATTTGACTTTTGCAAAGCTGCCAGTTTCTTGTTTGCTTTTGTGTTTCATTTCGTTTTGTTTTCTTTTGTCATAAGGGAAAATTTTACAGAAAATCTTTTGCGCCACGCATATGTAAACGGTTCGTTGCTCGAGCTCTTTAGTGCCGCGTTTTTATGCCCAAATACACTGCGCAAAAAAAAGTGTGACCAATGGGGTATGCTCAAGCTGAGTAGAATTTAGCAGGGGAATTAACCCTTTAATTGGATGCAATGCAAATCAGCATTACACTCTGATTTTACTCTTATATCTCAGAACTTAGAATTAAAATATGCCATGTCTTGATTAATTGTGAATTTGAAATAGGCATATTATTAAATTCTTGTGTCTTGGTTTCATTTTATTATGTTTTTTAAGCTATCCCACATATTTTGTGATTTTTTTTTAAATTTAAGAGCCCTTAAATATTTGTGCTGCCAACTGTATTATAAATTATTTAATTTATTTAAGAAAAATTTAATACTTAATTTATTAATTTAAAATCTTTTTATTTTTTATTTTATATGTATAGTAAATATGATGCAAATTCCAAAAAATAAAAAAAATTGTGCAAAAGAAATTTAAAAACTAATAAGAATATTTTAATTTAAATTTTCAATTCAGAAAAAAAGAGAATGGCATAAAAAGGGTTAAAGGGCAACTGCGAGCTGTGTACTTATTAACTACCAACGATTTTATGGCACAGTTGCTGCATGCTTTACAGTGGCCATAAGTCGTGGCTGTGGCAAGGAACCACAACAACCACAGCAACCACCGCAACCACAGCAGTTGTTGCCAGACGTTGCACGTTGCACTTTGCAAGCTGTAAATTTCGCACGTGGTTTGCTGTGGTTTAACATGCGTTTGGCAGCCAACGACAGTTGCTAATTAACTTTTCATTAGTCATGAAAGCCAGAAAAGCATACTCTGAATTTCATTTACATTCAAGAACACACAAATTCAGATTTCAAGTAGCCGCAGACTCTTCTTGATATACACTAAAATTGCACCACACACAGCACCGCAATCACACACACAACCACACACACACACACCACTCAACCTGGCTGTGTTCGATTTTCGAAATACTTTAGAGCAGGCTATTAAAATAATGGATCTATTTTGGTTTTAAATGCAAAAACATGAGAGCAATAACGAAAATAAAGGAAAAATAAAAAACTCAAGCGAAAATCCGCAGACTAATTGAAAATTCATCGATTGTGGCTGCCATTTTGGGGCAAAACACACACATATTTAAATAATTTATATATGAGAAATTATTGTAATCCAAAAGGCAACTCAATCAAAACTTTGGCTCATTTGTTGTTAATTTTCTAAGATTATAAATAGAGTGGAAAATTCATAC
The DNA here is from genome assembly GCA_963924055.1 of Drosophila limbata. Taxonomy (NCBI): domain Eukaryota; kingdom Metazoa; phylum Arthropoda; class Insecta; order Diptera; family Drosophilidae; genus Drosophila; species Drosophila limbata. The sequence continues at coordinate 6,659,432 of OZ001354.1, forward strand.
ATAAATTTCAAGGCACATCACGTGTTTTTTTTTGTTTTTCTAGCTGCTCTCTGATTATTTATTTTAGCCTTTTTAGCTACCTGTGGGCAATGCGGCTCATTAACAATTTCTTGCGTGGGAAGTTGTTGAAGATGATGGAAATCGAAATTCGAAATGGAAATGAAAATGAAAATTAAGTTTGATTGCGGCATTTTTAACGATTAATATGCATAAACAAGTTGCAAAGTGCGTCATATTTGAGTGTATTTTATTTTTCATTGTATTATTATACTTTTAAGTAGACAAGGTCTTACATTTGTTTATATTCAAACATAAATGGAACTAATTTAACTATTTATAGACAACTCTCCCTTGGGCTTTTCATACAACAAATGTTCTCGACACGTTTTGCGACTTTTGTGTTTGGCAATTAATTTTCCAGCGCCTTTTGACAATTTTCATTTACTTTTGAAGCTAACATATTTAATGATTTGCTGTTGTTGTTATTATTTTTTGTTGTTGCTTAACTGATTGGCCATCGCCTGTTGATGGCGTCAGAGAAATTCATGACAAACACTTTTCTTGGCGTATGTTTCACATTTTCTTTTCTGTTGTTGTATTTTCATACTCATTCTCAGTTTTTTTTATCTGCTCGATGATCTATGGACTAGCGAAATATTTTGTTTAAAGCATTTGACATGCCATTGCCTGAATTTATTTAATTAATTCCTTTGACACAGTCGCATATGTTTTTAAATTTAAAAATTTAGTATTCAGCTGGCTGAAATTTATATATTTTTAATATTTATATTTTTGTGATTGTTACCAGGTTTTTTATGGGTTCTTATTATTTTTACACTACACTTCACTGCACTTTACTCACGCACGCTTACTGAGAAGTTGCATAATTTTTCTATATGATTAAAAATATGTTTTAATATTGAACGCACGTCTGCAGCGCCGAAAAGTCGAAAATAAACTGGACAATGGCCGAGAAAACCGAATCGATCTGTTGGCTGATTGGATGGATCGTCAGTTAGCCGGCTTTCTGTCGGTTTTTGGAGCTTTCGCATTTGTGGCCAAAAAGCTTTCGCCACTCAGCTGTTAACGCGGCCGTTTATATTTTTCTATTATTTTGCGAGCGGCAACACGCTGCGTTTGTTTTGGTCTTTTGGTCTATTGGTCTTTTGGTTTTCTGGTCGATTGCCTGCTGGGTTGCCTCGAGGCGTCGACGTGGCGTATACGCGATTTGTTGCTTTGGCCATGCAACTTGTGACGTCACTGCTTTGTGTTTCGCGGAAGTAAACAATGCTGCTTTTCATTTTCATTTTATAATTGTTCACAGTGATTTGGTAGCTTTTCTTTTTGCCTAACTTATGTACGGCTGCCTTAGCCATAAATCAAGCGCTTTCAGCACATTGTCTGCTGTTTATTTTGACGATCCTGACGATACCATAATAATACAAAGTGCAAATTGCGTTGCACTTTCTGTTCAATTTGGTTATTTTTCGTATGTGTGTTTTGTGTTTATTGTTTATTGTCGTTTATCGCTGCACTTAGATCGCCCGACTGACGCACATGGCGTATACGCAATATACTCAAAATACACGTACATATAGTAAGGTAAGTTCAGGTATTAAACACGTGCCACAGACGTGTGTGTGTGTTGAAAATGCTGTGACTTGGCCTGGCCTTAATTTACTGTGTCACTTGTCAGCGATTTCGACAGCCTGTCCTGTCCACCGTCCTCTGTCGGCTGTCTTTTTAACCCGAAATGCTTTTGATAATTGAAAAGCTGTGTCGAAAATAGAAATGGCAGATTTGACATTGCCTAAAGGCAAAGTTGAAGGCCAAAACAGGGGCGTGTCTCTTTCTTCAGCTGATTGCAATTGTAACAAATCAAAATAAAAAATACAAATACGTCGAAATAACGGAAACTCGTCTTTTGTTAGAGCTATCTTCAAGTTTTTTAACTTAATAATTTATTTGAGTATCAATCGAGTTAATTAAATCGATTTTCATGAAACTTTTTCATTGTGGATCATTTAAAGAATTAAGTTTGCCCCAAATTATTTGAGTGAAATTAATTAAATTTGAAAGCACAATAAGTTTAGATTAAAATGATAAGCCACTTGGAAATCGGTTCAGTTTTCGCAAAGCAATGAAAGTTGGAAGTTGATCCGATTTCTTCAGGAAAACTCGATACATCGGTATTTTTTAAAAATGTGTAAATTGACAACTCGATGACTATTTTGTAGATTTCGCTTTTAAGTTTAATTAACTGTTTGTAATTACTTTACAAATACAAAGTAAAAGACATTTATTTATTTTATCAAATCTGCCGCCAGAACATGAAGCGAACTAAGTGAGCGGGGAGGGGGAAGGGGAAATATTGTTGAGTGCCGGTCGCCGCAATTTTGGCCAAGTTTTTATTTAACAAAAGAGGACCAGACATTGGCCGTAATACACGAAAATATGGCACACCGCCTGACCGTCAGTCTGCTTAGACAGAGAGACAGACGGACAGCTGCGTCTTAAATTTGCTGTTGAACATTTCGATTTTAAATGTTAATGCCAAGTAATGTGACTGAGAAAAGTGTCTGCTCTCTGGACACTGATGAATGCCAATGGCTGAGAAATGTCATTTGCAATTTTAGACGAGTTTTTGATTAGAAAAACACAAGTCAGAGAAGTCTTATTGACATCGAATTTGTTAGTAATTTAAGTATTAAAATATCAAGAGTTATAAGAGCTGGACAGCTGTTATATAACTCCTTATGTAATTATGCTAATAATTCAATAAATATTATTTTTTAATCCTCAAATATTTTGAAATATCTTAAAAATTTGTGAAGTTGATCATTGTCTATCGAAGACTTGCTTTTCATTTAATCATAAATATGTGTATGTATGTATATCTAAAGCATCTAATGTTATTATTCAGCTGTGCATATCGCACTTATTTGTTTACTTATCGCTCGTTGGCGGTTTTCCCAACAGTTTTCCCCGCTGGATGACAGCCAAATTTGTGCATATGAGAGAAAACATTTCGCGAAAAACGGGACAGTCAAAATGTCATGTACAAATGTGTTTATATTTGGACTAGATGCAGTTGGGGGACAGATGGCTCGGGAGGGGATAATAAGTAACTATGCCCAAATAGTGCAACGAGTGGTTATAAAACATTCACAAGTGACAAATTTGGCAAAATCCATTGGAATATTTTATGCGACACTTGTGCTTAATTTATTAAGTAAATAATCTGAGCATGTTTTGCAAAGATTAAGATACATAAATCAAGTGAATTATTGGCTTACCTTTTTGTGACTTTTGAATACGGAACACTTGAATGTATCCGTGCTGGCATCGCGTGCAATGTAGCTGAATATTTTGAGATCGCTGCTGTCGTGGGACACATAAAATATTCTATAGATGGGATGATTGAGCAACTCGATTTCCTCGGGGTCATTGGTCCAGTTCTTTTTCTGTCCAGAAAACAACAATAACGAAATGTCAGTCATTTGTTTTTGTTTACCAGAATTGATTGATGAGTGTAAATAAATGTTGACTTTGACTTACTTTTCGTCGACGTTTCTTGAGCACAACACGAACGCCGTTTACCGATATTTGTATCGTCACCTTACGCTTCTTCAGATTCTGCACTTTACATTCGTACTACAAAAACAGAAAGAGACAGAGAAAGGGAGAGAGATAAATGTCACGTATTCAACTGTGGGGAAATTGACGAATTTTCAATTAACATTTGGCTGCCTTTGACGTTTTGCCTCTAATGGCAAGACATGACAATAACAAGCGCCATATTAGCCGCGCCCCAAATGGCAGCCAGACAAGGCCAATACACACACACACGCACACACACATAGATACACAGATGTCGAACCAGCTAACAATATTTAAGCCAACTCAAGCACGATTCAAGCAAGTCGTGAAGAGACTCAGATACAGAGACAAATGCTGCGTGTGTGTGTGTGTGTAGGGTAGAGGGGGGCGTGGCATATAAGCATGTCTGTTGCGCTGTTGCTTTGAATCGGCTGTGGCTTGTAACTGTAATCAAAGCACATGACATTGACAATGGCGCCAAGGCAAATACAAGAAAAAGTGTTGCCTGCTTTTAGGCGGCCCAAGAAACTCAAGGAATTTAAAGGAATGTTTCATTAATTGGCAGTCGGGCAAAAGTTGTGCTTGTTTCCCATGCGGGATAACAACTTTGTTGAAGCATAAAGCATACAAACAATGAGTGTGGCATACGCGGCGTATGCTTAATGTGCCGTGGGTTACTTACCCGTATGCGACGCATGGCCTGCACAATTTCGGCTCGGGTATTTGGCCGTGGTACTTCCTCCCAACCGACGAACTGCAATAAGACAAAAATAAAATGAAATATTAAAAAATAATATAGAATACTAAGTATTTAGATACAGTCTTAAAAATACAATTTTATATTATTAAATTTGAAGAACATATTAAATCTACATTAAATTAAAAATATAGATTAATAGAGTTTCAGTTTTAAATTAATTGTTAAATGAAAAATGAAGAATAATAAGTTTCATAATAAATTGCTAAATAAAAGTCAAAATGAATAATTATATATTAATTGCTAATAACTTTTTGTCGTCAGTTTTTAGTCGACGTTAAATAAGTAAAATCTTTACTTTAGGTCTTCCTTAAAGGGATGCTTAAACCCAACCAATATCTTGCTGTATATTTCGACCCATCGATATGAACTTTCTCCCACATTCTGCAGGTTTGTGTCCCTGATTATTATCGCTCCCTGGAGCACCCTCCGAAACTGGGTAGATAAATAATAGCTAAGCCCATTGGCGCCAGCAAATAAAACAATTTTTGCTGCTGCACAAGTTTATGGCACCTCCCATGGGTTAAAGGAGAGGCGGAGAGGGAAAGGGGAATCCCAGAGGCGGCAGCTGGCAAAAACTCGCAGCTCGTGTGCATATTTATTTATTTATAGGCAACTTTTAGTGACTGTTGCTAATTGCAGCCACTGAACCACTGCCAAAAACAACATTAGCCTCGACACAGTAATTATAATTATAATTACATAGTGCGAGAATAATTCGAAATTTAATGCAAACAATAAACAAATTTGACGCAAAAAGTGCAACGAAATGCGGCCCTTTTTTTGGCAGCTGGGATAGGCCAATAGAATTGCCAACATATTGACGTCATTAATTTCTGTTTCAATATTTAATTTTTTTCTAATTTTCGCTTTCGTTTTCATTTGTCTGCCACTTGAAGAATTTTATGTAATTGCATTTGACATATTGGCCAACAAATTTATGGCCAAAAAAGAGACAAAACACAAAAGAACAATCACAACCATATTATTTAGTATTGTGCAATTGTTGAAAAATAAATTGCAATTTTCACGCGCAAATTATGCATTTTGTCAAGGATAACGAATGCGTAGATATGGACCTAGATTTAAGCATTTTATTACAGTGACAACAACAATTTAAATGAAAGTGACATGGCCATAATACAACGAGACAGAGAGGGGGACAAAGAGACAGAGACAGTGAGCGATAAAAGTGTGTGACGACACGCCCTCGATGGTAATAAAAACAAATATTTATTATGGTCTGGGCTTAGTGTAGTTGAGTCCTTGTTTGATCCTGAGTATCCTGCATATCCTTGTCAATTTGTTTGTCTTTCAGCTCATTGTGAATGCATTGTCTATTGTGACTGAAATTTGCTGCGCATTTCTTTTGAAATACACATGATAAATGTGGCCCATAATTTTAATTTTAGATACACAATTTTAAGATGGCGTGTGCCAGATCCAAAAGTTCAACACATTAACACCTTACAAATGCCCCCCTGCCCCTCCCTTCTGTCTATCGACATTACCTGATTCCAGATGTCAGGCTATAAATAGCCAAGCAAATGTTTAAAATTCATAGAAAATAGATTTTGGCATATTGGCAGAATTAATAATTAATTGCCAAAAACGAAATGCTTTCAAGACACACACACACTCTCAGAAAATTTAAAATTAATCCAAGAAAATTATTAGTTTTAAACATAAGTTCATTAACATGAAAAAACATTATGTGTGGATTTTTTTATGGCCAATTTCCGATAAATTTAAAAAAAAATTTCTCGAAATTCACAGAATTTTTAACAAATTTGAAAGCAGTTTTTAAAGCTTCATTTATACTCTAAAAGTATATTAATTCTATATTGCAAAATAATAATTATATTTAAATATTTAAAAGAGTTTTACTTAAGTCTTACTAAAGTCTCACTCTAACTAGTTGTATTATTCATAAGGTGCCTTAGATGCTTTCAAAGAGCATTAAAACATTAACTTGCTCGCCTGTTCATACCACAAAGCAACCGAAACTAAATCCATTTAAATAAAACATTCAGAAGCAACTGCTAAAAAAAAGGGAAAATAAATAAAAGAGTGAGGAGAAATGAAATGAAAGAAGAAGAAGAAGTCTCCCACAAATATTTAGATTGCATTAAATTCATGCAAACACAAAAGGATAACGGATACAGCGCTTATCCTCTCCAGCTATACAAATCCTCGGGCAAATACAAAAACGCAACTCTCGGATTCTTCGTCATCTCAAACTTCTGTTTGACCCCCACTATCTGTCTCTTTCCCCCGCACTTCCCCTCTCTGTTTACATTTTGGAGTGCTCGTCTTTTTTATTATGCTCTGCCATCTATTGCTATTTGCATCCTTTTTTTACTTTTACTTTTCACTTAAAAAACGTTTCACTACGGCGACTTTAGCTATGCAAATGGCTCGAAGGACTTTGCGCTTCGCTTCGTTTAAATTCATTTGCTTTGATTAAAGCCCAGCGCAGAAATGGCCAACATTAGGATAACGCTTTTATGGAACCTAAAGAAATGTGTGTTGTGCTCGTATTTTTTATGGCCGACTTCATAATTTAACTAATAACAAATGCTTGCATTTTTTGAAGACACATTAATTTTATTGATTTTACAGGTAGATCCGACTTTTGTTTATTTTAAAATACAGCTCACGTTCCGTTCTTCAATTTTATACATTTCACATATATTTTTATGTTGGCCCTTTTCGTTTATCTAGCAATTGGTTTAACACAATTTAAAATTTTTTTTAGACCGATTTTCCTTGGAAATTCTATTTTTGTGCATTTGTTTATTTGCGTTCATTTAACATTTTGATGGAAATCATTTTTAAAATGAAATATACAATGGCAAATAACGCATAAAACTTAAAACTCAAAGAGAAAAAAGGAAAAAGCCAAATAGAAACCGGCTGCTGTCTGTCTGCTTAGAGGCTGTGACGTCAAAGGTGGAAAATCTGAAAATCTGATAAGATCCAAGCAGCATTAATTTTAATGCCTCATAAAGGTGCGCACTGTGGAGCAATTAAGCAGCGCTTAAAACCTGACTAAAAGCCTGACTAATATCATAACCAAATTAAATGCAAATCCAACTCCAAAACGGGCGGGGATTAAGAACCGCCGAAGGCCCAAAGCCAAACAGATTAGAACAGCTTGGAAATGCAAAAAAAAAGAAAATAAAAATAATAATAATAATTTAAATCATGAAAATAGAATGGAAAATGTGTGTAAAAGAAATCGCTGCATAAAAAGGATTCAGATTTGGTTGTGCTTTGCGCTTAGGGTTTTTCTTTTGTCTGTCTGAATGTCGGTTTGCCGGTTGTCGGCTCTCGCTTTCAGTGTCTGTTTCGGCCATGGCTAATGGCGCTGCAGGCCAAATGGCATGGACAATGGGCAACAGACTCCAGCAGCCTTTGGGATTGTGTAAGCACTTTGTAATGTGCTTTACGCTGCTTCCCATTATACCCTGTACACAAAGAAGAGGGTATTAAAATTTATAAAAAGTTCTTAAGATTTCTATATAAAAAACTCTTTAAAGATTTTAGAGTTTAATTAAGAGATTTAAATTTGTTCTCCATTAGTAAATGTATTAATTTTATAATAAATTTGTCTGACAATCCTTTTACAATTTAGTCCTGTAGTCCTGGGTATCTTTTTGTACACATTCTTGATTTTAACATTTTGGCTTATTCTGTTTATTCATTTGGCTGCTTTCTAACAATGTTAAACATTTGCTTGCCCACATTTTTAGCAGCGTTGAACATACATTTTTCTATTCATAAATATGTACAAATGTATATAAAAGAAATGCACATTTTTATCCTTTTACTTTTTGCATGACTGGCGCCATTTTGCGCAATTCTGCAGGGCATCAAATTGTTTAAAGTGCTCTACGCATTACATTTAAAAGCTAATGGTTTAAAAGGTTAAACCGCAATAAAGCGGCACCGTTATAAAAATATGGTTAAAAAATAAAAAAATGAGGTATTGCTAAATAAATAAATTTCTAATATATATTTAAAAAATTTTAAATTTAGACATCCTTTGGTTGCTTGAAAGTGCATTTATGATTCGTTATTCTACATTTCTTAATTCATTCAATGCTCACAGCTGTAGTGCAAGTCCTCTCTCTCTCTTGCTCACACAACCGGCTACAACTCTGACCAGTGCTGCCCATGCAGCTGTTTAACGATGCGTTTTCAAAAATATCGTTGCATGCTTTCAGGCGGCGTCTGAAAAATGCACAGCCAACAGCAAAGAGAGCATTCGACGTCTGCTCTCTTAAATCTGTTTGCGTATGTCAAATACCAACAACAACAGCAATGTTCAAAATATTGTATGTGAATAATAAATGAAAAACAACAAACAAAAACGGGGAAAAATAACAAAAACAGCTGCATTTTTTTATGATTTGCGCTGTTTATTGAACATTTAATTGGACAATTCGTGGTTGCCATTTTCATTGAAACACAAATTTAGTTATTTGCTCTCTATTGCTCCTTCTCTCTCTTCCCTTAAATTTTAATATTTCTGGTATTAAATGCGTTTTATGCCGAGTTGTAAATACATAATTGGCCAACACAACTTTGTTTTCTTTTGTTTTTAAGCACATTTGAGCATAATAAAGTCGAGTCCTTTTTTTTTTTATGTTTTGCTTCAAGTCATAAAAAATGCAGAAACGGAAGAAACATTTAAAAAATGAAAATGAAAATCAACAGCGCAAAAAGTTAAAAGTGACACGACGAGCTTCTTCTTCTTGCTTGCTTCCAAGTTTGCCGGCAGCAAAAGGAATTTCCGCTAATAATGTTAATTCCATTGCCACCAGCAGCAGCTCCTCCCCCTCTTTTTACACTACCCCCTCCCCCACCCTCCCCAGGGACCAACGCTGATAATCAGCGGTAGCTAAGAAGGCACTGCCACGCCCACTTCACTTATTGTTTAGCTTTCATTCTTTGAGTTTTAGTTTTGTGCGCTGCGTTTCCTTCCTTCCTTATTTCCTTCCTTTCATTCTTGTTGTTTTGCTTTGTTATGCCACAGCATCAACTCCCCCTTCCCCCCACCCTTTACCTTCTCTTCCCCTCCCCGTTTTCCCCCTCTCATTATCATTCTGCTGCCAACTTAGTGATAGCTGCGAAAACTTTTTGCGGCTGACTTTTTATGTTGTTGTGCATAACTTGAGGCGCTTTTGCAGCACTGCGTTTAATTTAAAACAATTATTTGTTAACTGAAAATGGCCCATCTCAGAGGCAGCCAGAGGCCTTAACTAACCACGCCAAATCAGGCCGGGCTAAGAAGCAGCCAGTTTCCAGCTTAAGATACTTGGCAACAGTCTGGCAAATTGCAGTTTTAAATCTTCGAGTCGTTTCGTTTCTTTGACGACTTAACAAAATAATTTGATGCTAGTTTCTACCCAACATTTGAATGGCAACATTTGGTCAAAAACGAACTGCAAACAAGTGTTAAGTTAAGTAGCGCAATAAATCAACTTGGCTTGTATCCTACTTAGAAGCAGCTACACTGAGTAAAACAAAGCCGTACTAAAATTAAGTTCACGAGCTTAAGCCCATATTTCACAGAATAATTGTACTTAAATAAATTACTTTTTAAAGTAATTTAAAGTTTGAAAATACCAAAATACTAGATTTAAATGTTAAATGTTGGTGAGAAACCAAGTTCAAAATTTAGCGTATTAAGTACGAAGCACTTGATTTTATCTCTCTGTGTAGAGGTTTGTTTCCCTCTCTCTCGAAGAATAGAAAGAAGACAAAGTCAAATTCAACAGCTAAATTCCAGGTGCAAAAGCATTTAAACTTAAAGCTGGCCAACTCGAGGTTTTGTCTGCTTCGCCATAAAAAAATGCAGTTAAACCTTTTGGCTCATAAAATGTTGGCTTAGAGTTCTTAAGAGTCAGTTTCAGCTTTCTTCTTCTAAGCGCATTTGCATTTTCCACAATTTTCTGCATTGATTGAGTTCGTTTATAGATTTGTTAGTTTAAGACGTTCAAGGCGTGTCGGTTGCAGTTAAAGCCCAGTTAATAAGCTGTTTCCGGTCACAACTTCAGCTGACACACTTGAAGACAGAGACATACAACAATTACAACTCGCTTTTTTATGCGCTTTTCACACTCCACAAAAGCCATACTAATAATAATAGCGGGTATAAGTAAAAGCAAAGCGATAAGCAATCATAAAAAAAGTTATACACATTCTTTGTTTGTTCTTTGCTGTAACTTTCGCTAGACTTCAATAGCCCTTACCCCCTCCCCTTTGCCCCCTGCCCAGCATTGTAATTGTAATTGTAAGTGTCAAGTTTTATTAGCTCACAGTCTCTCTCTCTCTCTCTCTCTCATAACTCTGGTTCAATGCACCCCGAGGCAACAACACTTCAGACATATTACGCCCATATCAATTTATAAATCAAATTGATAGGAACAGCAGCAACAACTGCAATGAAGAAAAGTTTCTTTTGAAAATTGAAAAGTAAAAGTTTCAACGGCTGCTGGCCACCATTGACCCACATACTATTATACCACATATTATCCCACATATTTCCACTATGAATTCTTACAATTATTATGCAAATAAGCAGCTGCAACATAAGATTACATATGACGTGGCAAAAGGGGGGAGTGTGAAGAAATAGAGAGAGATTAAGAGAAAGACATGTAAGGGGACCGAAGAATTAACAATTTATACAGCACAGAGGCGAACCTACACTGAAACAAATAAACGGTTACTAAAATAAAGCATATTCTTCTTACACATTTACTTATCAAAAAAGACAATAGTTAAATTTATAAGAATTTAAAAAAATTTGGTAACTTTATATGTTATAAAATTAAGAAAAATAATATAAAAATTTAAGTTTGTTCATTATATTTTTATATAATTTGTATTGATATTATTTCATGTTACTTGATGTTTAAAAATACGTTTGGTGAACTGCTCTAAGTTGACGTTACAAAAAAAATAAGTTTTTGAAAAAGGTAATGACCTTAACAATATAATGAGTTCTCTATATTTTTAAAAATTCAAGATAAAAATTAAAAACTAAATTAAGGAAATGAAAGCTTTTTGTTTTGCGAAAAGCCTGAATTAAAGATTTTTCGACTCAAATCTAAATACTTTTTTCAGAAAATGTATCTAATGGAAACATATTTGTTATCAGTGTAGTTATAACTAAAAGTATGTGAAAAAAATTTGAATTTGCCATAGCAAAAAGTTCTGAATAATCAGTAATCAAAATCGGACCCAAATCAACATAGATTTTTAAAGAATAGTTATTTAAAATGCTTATGTTGGTATAAAAAGGGACAAATCTATCCAAAAAAATATCTGAATTGGCAACACTGTTGTCTAGGAAAGTTAAACAATTAATTGGGAGGCCAACTTTGTGTGGGAGATTGAAAGAGGCAAAATAAAATCAATAAATAAGCTAGTAGCTCTGCCAATGTCAAAGGAACCCAAGTGAGAGCCTGGCGCAAGGACCTGCCGCAAGAGCAATACAACAAGCGACAAAGCGTATAAAAGTGGAGAGTTGAAAGCAACAACAACAACAACAACAACAACAACAGCAAAGAGCAGAACAATAAACAACAAGCAGAAAATCAATTGAAGTACTTAAGCAAACACAATGAGGCTAAAAGTACAGGCAGAGTTCTCAATTGTAATACCTACGAGTATAATGAAGCCAGGGTCCCAGAGGGGCGTGTCTCCCTCCTCCCAACCTCCTTCTTTTTTCATTCAGGAGAATAAAAAAAGCTAAAAAAGCTGCCTTAACAATGGCCCAAAACAAGTGGCGTCTAATTTAGCACAGAGCGATTATTTAGATATCAGCCAACAACAATGCCAATTACACCAACAATAAGCTGCCAATTTTTTAAAAGTCAGCCCAAAGAGTGAGCGAAAAGAGGGAGAGAGGGAGGGAAAGAGAGGGAAACAGAGCAAACATCAATTAAAATAAATAAATTGCGTGGCAAACGGGGCGTATGAGCAACGCGGCAAACTAAACGACCGGAAGCGTTTAATTAGCGGCTTTAATAATTCAATCAGCAATGTGTGTGGCTTCTCTCCTCTCTCTTTCTCTCTTTCTCACATTCTCCACTCTTTCTATCTTTCGATCTCTCTGTGTCTCTTTCCCATTTTTTTCATGTGTGTGTTTTTGTAACGTGAACCGCTAATTTTTCAACAATTTTAACCAATTTCGGTCGCTTATTTCACACACAAGTGCTAAACCATTTTAAATGGCTTCGATTAAAATGTTTTAAATTGATTTTTGTTGCTCTTTCTTTGTTGATGTTGCTTTATTGTTGCCTGGTCACACTTCCATTATTCTTTCGGGTGGGTATTTAATGGGCCACTTCTAAGTCTGAGTAATGAGCTGACTAATGTGCGGTGGCAGGCCATTGAAACGAGCTTGCGGTTTCAAGTGTAGAACTTGGTTAGTAGGGGTTGGAGCTATCGAGGGGGTTGTTGCGAGGACGAGGGTAGCTGACCCTAAAGGGGTGGGCGTTGTGGTTGCGGGTTGCCCAGCTGCAGTTTTTTGGGGGGTTGTTCTGAATCCATTCTATACTCTGTTTTTATTGCGAAAGGGTTGTTTAGCTGGGAGAAAATGTCAAGGAAAGAAGACTAACTTCTTGTCAACATTTTTAGATTGTGTCAAGATTTTTAGGTTTTTGTTTATTATTCCTGTTTGCAATACTAAATTTAAATATGTCTATCGCCTTTAATTTTTGTTAGCTTTGTCTTATAACGCTAGGAATAAAATAAATAAATAATTAACAATTAAGCTACTGTGAGTATTACAGCCTTCCAGCTCTTACCGTTATGGCTGTTCGCAAGTATATAAAAAGTGAGCAGTGTTGGAAAACAAGTAGTTTTTTTTTGTTGAATACAAGTTTTCACAGAGCTGTGACAAACTGAAGTTTTTGAAAAACTGATAAGTAGACAGTGTTGGAAAAATCAAATTTTCCAAATGAATAAAATGGTGATGCACAATCAAATTAGAATTTCAAGTAGTTTAAGTTTCAATGCATATTATTTATGTACTTATCCATTACAGGGTATCTTTCAGTCTAGCTACGACTATATACCAGCACTCTAACTTCTCTTCATTTTCGGTTAATGAACTCAGGTTGAGGTTTATTTTTTGGCTTACCCTTTGCCCCTTGAACCTTGAGTAGTTTTGTGTAGTTGATCGATATGCTTACCTGCAATAAAAAACAAAATTGTAAGAAATTAGTCAAGTTATTAAGGGTAAAGATATACCAGCGAGTAACTAACTAGATGGCCGTCATTTTGGCCACAATTTCCACGCAGATTTGCAATGCGGCTTAAAGCGTTAAAATTGCGAATACCTGCGTGATGTAAATGGAAAAATGCAATGCAATAAATAAACGCAAGCAGAGACAAAGAGGCAACAACAACAACCAGGAGAGTTGCAAGTAGCCGTCAGTAGGTTGTTGGTTGTTTAATGAAAAAACACAGCAGGCTTGGCCAATAGACTCAGAGTCAGAGTCAGAGTCAAAGCCAAAAGCATTGGCCATTGATGCCTGAGAACACACAGTAAGCTAAGAGCAGACAAAACAAATGGACAAACAGACAGACAGACGGACGGACGGACAGAGTTAAAGTCATCAAAGCCAGCGCCAAATGTTGGCAATTGCGAAACTCAAACATGGCCAAGCTATGTGTAGTTGTTTTGTTGTCGTTGTCGTTGTCTGTGCCCCAAGTTGCAACTGGCAACTTGCAACTTGCAACTTGCAACTCTCTTGTTGCGCATCAATTTGAGCTGCGTGCGTCTTGATGGCAATTTTCCATTTTTTGCCTGGCTCTGATTCGACTCTGGCCTTTTGTCTCTGACTGTTTTCTGCTGTTGTTGACTGTATTTTTTCTTCTTGTGCTTTTCTCCATTTAACCGGGCGCATTTCACTTTGTGTCGCTTAAAGGCGTCAGTGAAATTTTTGCCACATTTAACACTCACAATTTAACGACAGTTGGGCTGAAGATTCTGACGATTTGTAGTTTAAAACGTAGACTAAGATTGAGACTGAGACTGAGACTGATACTAAAACTAAGATTTAAACTGCGTCTTCAATTCATCGTGTAAATGACGGCATCCGGCGTGGCAGCCGTGAGATCTCATCGTTCAACATCGTTCAGATGAAGTAATTTCATGCAATTTGATACGATTCACAGGGGAGAAGAGAAAGAGTGTGAAGAGGCATAAGAGAGAGGTAGAGAAGAGGTAGAAAGACAGAGGATAAGCTCTAATTATATTCAATTGCAACTTGTTGCAAGCCGCAAGAACAACTGCAAATTGCAAAGCGCAAAACTCATTTGGGCCAAAATGAAAGCAAACTATTTTTCGATTAGAAATCGTTGCTTCTGTAGCTGTTGCAAGTAGAACAATGACTGACTGCAACTCTGTTACGTTGTGCTGTGGCAACTTGGTAACTATTAGCTTAGTAAATATAATTACATAGGCAGCTGGCACACATTTTCTAGGCAAAAGTGGCATGCAACAAAATGTTGCACAGATTTCAAAGGAAGGAAGCAACTGCAATGTCAGGATATAATATCTGTGTATGCACAGGACACGTGCAGCTGAGGCAATCAGCTTGTTAACACACACTCTCTCACACACACACACACACACACAGGCATGCGGATTACCCACATGGTTATGTTAACTGGCTGGCGAACGTTGCGTATGAGCGATATGCGAATCACACGTGAATCACGTGTCAAGGCAGCTGCCGGAATTCAAATGCCTGACACGTTGCCAGTTGCACTTGAATTAGAGCTCCCAATATATCGATGTGGAGACATGTACATAAATATTTGCTGACTTGTAACAAAGATTAATTTCACAAGAGTTTATCAGCATTTCTTAAACGAAAACTATTAAATCGCAAAATTGAATTAATATTCTGTTGTTACTAATTTTTTATTTAAGAAATTTAGTAAGAGTTTTTGAGCTTTTCTCAAACGAAAACCATTAAATCTTAAATGTCAAAGTTTAGTATAAATAAATCTTTTTTATTTATATTTATATAATTAATATTCTCTTTTATTTATATATTGTATTCATAAAATATTTTATATTCTTGTAATATACTATAGGTATCTAAAATACCAAACATTTTTGTTACATTCTGACATTTGTTTTATGACATAAATTTAAATATATGTACATGAAATGTTTGCTATATTTTGGCATTTCTCTGTGAGTTATCAATTTATATTTATCATCTATTTTGAAGATTGAGTTTGTCGAATTTATAAAATATCGACATGTTGACAGCTCGAATTGCAAGGCAATTAACTGTGGCAAAGAAAGTTGAAAATGGCCAAAACCGAAATCAATGACAAATCGCCGACAGTTGCCAAATAAAGTGAGGATACTTCATCAAATAAAAAACTGACAACTGATGAAGTTGCCACTGCTGCAGGCCGCCTTTTTCTTTTTCTAGCCCCAAAACAATAGACAGCCAGCATTTTTGTGGGTTGGTTGAACAGTGTGAACAGTGCTGTCCATACATCTATGTCAGCTAACAAATTGCAGCTTATCAAAAACTTTCGCTCAAAGCTCAATGAACCGTCAAAAAGAGAACATCAAAATTTAATGTTGCCAACAGCAAGGAAAACATTTTGGATTATGAAATTCTCACACTTGGTTGCTTCCACGAAATGTGGCAATTTATGCATAGGCTTTAATTAAATGGAAATTTTGTGCCTTTTAAGAGAAATCAATATGCGACACGCCTCGTACAAAAGGGACAACAACATGTGGGCGAGTCATAAAAAAAAGAACTTTCTTCGGGGGCATATTTAATGACACGCAATGCGACGTGGCATTGAAATTTTAATAACAAAATGGGTGTGACCAAAAGAATAGAACATTTGTACACACAGAAAAAATGTACACAATGAAAAATGTACTTAAAAAGGGGATATTACAAACGATCAAAAGCTGACTGAGTTTGGAGTTTCCAAAACTGAGAAACGTAAGTCTTATATCAAGTTTTTTCTTGTGTACTTTAAGTGCATTTTAGAATTAATTTAAGACTGTAAATATCGGATTATACTAGTTTAAGTACACAAAAATCTTGAACTTATCCCAAAACTGACTTGTTTCTAGTACAATGCATTCTCACATTTAATAATAATGTCTAAATAGAATCCGTTGAGAATTCTAAGGTACCAGCAATAAAAAAACTTAAACAAATCGTTTCATTCTAAATTCAAGAATAGAACACAACAAACTTAAAATTTTAAGAGCAATACGGAATAAATTCTAGACCGGACATACTTAATTTAAGGATTACATTTTTCTGAGTGTAGCTAAAAGACCTGACATATGTCGCAGTGTTATGTTTGTTTCTATCCGGCTAACGCGTCGTATGAGTGCTGCGAGTGTAATGCAACTTTCCAAGTGAAAATCACATGTTGCAAGGCACAAAACAAAACGAGGGCACGCACATTATAACGCAATTTGTGAGGTAGCAAAAAAAAACTATGGAAAAACTAAAACTGCGCTCGACTTTCCCAAATGCGAGGCACAAATTAAAGCAATTTGCTGATTGGGGGCCAAGTTTCTAATGCTATTTTTTTTTTGTGCGTTGTTTGCCACATAAGGACAAACAACGACAAGTTGAGTTTTTGCAGCAAAGTCAATGTCAAGGTGTTGCAGCTTCGAGTATATTCGTGAATACTCATACTCACACTCGTATTCAATGAATGCATTTTTGCTATGCATTGTTCACATTATTTACGAGTATATTGTTGTTGTTGCTGTTAATTGTTGATTGTTTATTTGCCTTGTTGCCGCTCATTAAATATTTATTGAAAATGCCACAGCAAGCTGTGACTCAACACTCAAATGCTCATTATTTTAATTATTTTACGAAAAACGCCAGCAAATTTTGCCAAATTGGAAAAGCATTTTCTTCTGTTTCACAATTTTAGTTTCAGTTTCATTTGCCAGTTTCCAAAGTTTGTTCTTCTTGCTAATTTAATTGTTCTGTAACATGAACTAAATTGTTTAAAAGCTACTGCAAATGTCACTTTCATTTAGGTTGACAGTTTTTTAATTCGATTTTGTCAATCTATTTATTGTGCCCTCCTCTCTTCCTCAGCTTCTTGTGAGTTTTCGCAGCAAATGTCGGTCCATTCTTTTAATTGATAAAATTGATTAAAATGTTACTTTACATTTGCGTCAACTGACATTTATCTTAATTGCGTTCGCCCGTGGAGGCACTTGAAACAGCCAGTGTTGCCAGCTTAATTAAATAATGGCTATTTCGCTTTTAAGCTTTTTTTTTATAGACAATTCACATTCATGGCATTGGAATTGTCTATAAATTGCCTAGGCCAAAGTCAAATCATTAGCAAGTGTGATTAATTCTCGAACAAACAATTTCAAAATCAATTGTAAAGAAAGAACAAACAGAAAGATGTAGACAGAGACAAAGAAAAAGAGAGAGCGACAGACATTGAGACAGAGTGGAAATTTGGGTCTATAATTTAAAGGAAACCAAAGAATTTGTGTGGCGAATTCTGAATGATTGATTGACGGTGCAAGCTGTAAAAGCTAGTTGCCAGGCTTTTTATTATGAAAAAGGCATCCAATATTGAGGAAATCTAAGCGAAAATGTATTATGAACTTCGATCAATCACCCTGATGTTTAGATTCGTGGATTTAAATTTAACATACTACGATTTTTTTTAATAAGATTTACTATAACAGCTTATCTAACTCATAAAAATCCACTGCCACAGAAAAATCACCTTTTAGACAATAGTATTCATTTTTATTTTATTTGGCATACTTTAAGTGAAACCAACTTCAAAGCTACAACTGAACTGTATCTCAATTTTATTGGCCGCTTTAAGCGTAATTCCAGGAAAGCATCTCCTTTTCTTTCTCAGCTGTCAACAGTTGATTTCTTATCTTGTCACATTTCAGTCGCTTTAAGCCCACCCGGAAAACCGTCAGGTTTTCCACAACATTCTCATGTCTCAGACACACCACAAACTGTCCGCCTTTCACCACCAAAAATTCACGGCTTTTTTATTTATTTTGAAAAAAGAATTCAAGAAAAAAGACTGCGAAATATTTAAGAAAATGGTGATGATGATGATTTACTTGTGTTTTAGAAAAATCCTTCAGTTTTGTATAATTCTCTTTTATTATTTATTTATGTCTTGTGCCATTGAGCGACTGCTGACACGCCCCCCGCCTTGTTCATGTGTCACCTTCGTTGTTCGTTGTTGTCATTTTAATAACATTTAATGCGTGTTTTCTTCGTTTTTCTTTTGCCTCTTTTTTTGTTGTTGTTGTCTTGTTGCGTCAAAGACACAGACATTTTTTTGAGAGATTTCATTTGTAAAGCATCAAATGTGATTTATGTAGCGAGTCGAGTTAAAAACCAGGCAACGCGGCGTATGCGCAATATTTAGACAAGCACTAAGCCTTGGCCTAGCTTTGCTTTGCTTTGTTGGCTTATTGAACAACGTTTGAAGCATACTTTGGGCCATGTCCTGGCACTTTTCGAGTGCCTGCAATGCACTTGACACGCTTGCCGGGATTTTGGCCAATGCGACAACATAAAATCTCTGTCTCTCTCTCTTTCTCTCTCTCTCTCCCTCTCTTGACACTTTTCTGTGCTTGGCATTTTTATGGGCTGCAGTGGAATTATTGGCAAATTTTTAGAGGTTATTTCTATGTGTATTGGCCAGCGGCATTTATTCAGTTTACAAATGGAGTTTGTTCAAGCCGCACTCTACTCATTTCACTAATCAAAAGCAATTTTGATCAAAGTACAGAGATAAGAGACCAGAAGCAGTTAAAGTCAAGTTCAAAGTTTTTGGCGAAAGGTTAAGCAAAAGTTGCCTAGGCAGAAAGGTAGTTTTTGTGTAAGGATCAAGGCACAGGACGAAACAGAAGAGAACAGAAATACATATTTGCCTTTGCTTAGGCAGCGCAAACAGGATGCGAAAAGGATGCGAGAAGGAAGTGAGGAAGTCTTAAGCAAACTTAATTAATAAATGGCAGACAAGTTGTTGTGCTTCTGACTGCAAGCTGTGGCCTGTCCTTAAGTGTGTGTGCGTGTGTGTGTGTGTGCAATGAATCGAAACTCATTAAAAAGTTTCGCTGTGGTTCCAATGAAGGGCATCAACTGAAGGCAACAGCTGCCTAGCGGAAATGCCACGCCCACACAGCAGAAACACACACACACAGCACTTGTGAAGACTTATTGTGCTGACAAATAAATTTGAATAATTAAAAGGCGCACAAAAGAAAAGCACACACTCAAAAAACAGATGTCCTTTTTCTGCTGCTGAAATTTTCACTTGGCAGTGGAAGCTACTCAGCAAATGCTGCCATTTAAATGTGCTTCATTATTTTCATTTAACTTAGGCCAGAAAACCCAAGAACAAAAGCCAGACAAATAAAGCAAAAGATAAGCAGCCTCAAAGGCCAAAGAAACTGAAAAGGGAAAGAGATGAGAAAGAAATGGGAAAGGGAAAAAGAAAGAGGAAGAGGAAGCTGGACAACTGGGCGACAGCTTGAGAAACTAAATAGAACAACAGTGAATTGGCCCAGAGATGCAGATAGAGTACACTTGTAATACACTGATCCAAAACTTTATTTCTAAAATGTATTCATTTATTTAATGTCGGCTAAACTCAGTTGACAGAAAGAAAATATTTAGAATTTAAATGGGACAATTAAAAAATTACAATTAAAAATGCAGAGAATTTTTATTTCTATTACATTTAGCAAATAAAATTAAATTAAAAATATAAAATAATATAAAGAGCTTTAATAAATTCAATAACTGGAATAAAAAAATAATTTAATTTAAATTAGGTTTTTCAACATTAACAGTAACATTAGAATATATTTAGTTGCTAAATTAAATGGTATTGTCTCAGAATTCAAATAGTTAAGGATATCTAAAATATTTAATATTAATAAATTAAGGTCAATTAAAAATAATTCGAATAGAGCCCGGATTTTAAAATATCTAAGCCAATATTAAAATAATATAAATTTAAAAAAATCCAAGATAACCGAAAGTTCACGTTGCTTTCAATTGCTTTTCATCCGGACTCCCAATATTTTGCAGTGCAGTAGTGTTAGCCCAGTTAAGATGCTTTCGGCTAGATATGAAACTGTGCTGCATTAGACACTGTTGAGTTGCCTGTGGCAGTGCCACAAACTGTGGCAGACTTCTTGTGCTTCGAGGCGCTCGTTTAGCTCATTAAAAAACCAAAGAGAGAATATTTATATTTTATTTTTTTTGTTCTGCTTGGAACAGCCAACAAGTGCCAAAGTCAGAATTTTAATTTGCCCAACAGACAAAAACACACTGAGAAAACATTGAAAACATGGCCGGGAACAACAACAACAAACACAGACCCATTTTCCAGCACTTACAACCCTCAGGCAAATGTAAGTAAGGCAAGAGTTGAGTTAGTTAGTTAGTGGCTGCTTGTGTGTGTGTGTGTGAGTCTGTGTGTGTGAGTGTGTGTGAGTGAGTGTGTTTGAGTGGGTGTTTGCATAATCATTTTCAAGTGCCTCACAGTCTCCTTTCCCTCCTTTCTCCTCGCAACATCTGCCCCTCATCATTTAGCCAGCAACATGATTAGCCAATTATGTTGGGCCTCAGCGAAAACATTCGGTTTGCAGCTTAGTGAGCGAAAAGTTTCGACTTTAAGCGACAGCTGACAAAATGTGTTTAATTAAAATTTTAAATTTAACAAGAATTAACATTTATCAACAGTCTAACGCACACTGAATACTCTACAACTGTAACTGAAACTAATTGTAATTGATCAAATATTCATCTAAAAAACAATTCAAATACAGAATTTCGTTGTTTTGTAAAATTGTGAAACACTGTTCAATTAGTTATTAGAAATGATTTTTTTCGAAGCAATTTTAAAAATACCAAGAAAAAATATCGATTCTATTATTTTTTCCATCACCGTATAAGATCAAATGCAAATTGTGCGTAAAACATATCAAATTGCTTGTAATAACAGTACATCTTAACTTATATTTGTGACCTAAAAAACCATTACGATTAATGGGTAAAAATGACTTTTAATAAATCAATCGTTGAAAATAACTAATATTTTTATGTATTTTTAAATCACAAATAAGTCTTAAGTATGGTTTTTAAAGTAAAAGTCTTTAAGTATTTATACAAAACAAGTTTCTTAGACATACATTACAACAGCTAAGGTCCCTGCTCTTTATGATATTATTCTATATATTTTTTACTGTTTTAAAGACCTAATTTCTTCTTTTGAAATGCAAAATACTCCAAATAATTTTTAACACTTTACAGTATGACGCTTTCCATATTTCATACCAAAACTATAATGTCCTCAGCCTGAATATGATAGAGCACCAATAAATGAAAGCTTTGAGCGGCAAAAATATGCGTAATTTTCAAATTTAATAGAGCAGAGCGAAGCTGAAATTGAGTTACACGACACGGGCATCCTGTGACAGGACACAGGACCCTGAAATTTGCTGTCAGGACATGGTGTAGACAAGGATGCATGTCCTGGCTGGCTGATTGCTACTGCTTTACGCATTATAAATTTTTACGTTTATACGATCTCAGTGTTCGGTACGTGCACATTTTATTTATGGCCAGAAAAAAAAAATGGAAACTGCTGGGAAAGTGTGTCCGGGAAATTCTTGGAAAATATTGAAAATTTTTGTGTGTTTAAATTGAGGTTCTTAAGCGAAATGCAAACTAATTGGCAGCTAATTGAAAAGCTTTCAGCAGCCGCGTACCGTCGAAAGGGAGATGAGACAGAACAATAAGATTGCGTATACGCCGAGTGGTTGGCGCTGCCTTTTGATATTTCACAATTAGGCGCCAATCGACAGCATTATTAATTTGCCTTGGCTTTCAATTAAGCAATTAGACGAGCAACAATCGTGCCACGCTTACAGCCCACCGCAAATTTGTGGGCAAAAGTTTTAGAGAAAACTCTGTGAACCGCAACACAAAACCTCAATAAGAAACTAAGTATAGTCGTAATATGCATAAAAGTTTAAGAAAATTAGGCCATTTATGAGCTGACTTTTTTGGCTGAACATCGCGGCGTATGCGCAATTTCTTACATTTTACGATTGTCAGCACGCGGCAACTGCTAAAAATGCCAAACGTTTTATGCTAATTTTCACACAAACAAGCACACATCAAGTGGAAAACTTTCACAGTCTTCGACAAGTCAAGTCAAGACGAAAAATGTTTGTTTAGAATTTGGCCGGGCGTTATTTATGGCCCAATAACTTTTAACTTCACATGCGGCCCCAAACCACAATATGCAAATTAGTTTGCACGCAAAAAGCAAAAAAAAACAGACAAAAAAATTCAATTGCCCAAAAAAAGAGAATGAAGATTACTTGCCTTTTTATTCTCCTTCAGCCTGAGAATGTCAATTAATGTTTCAACAAAAAAAACTGCGGCAACTGTTCAATTAATGTCGCAGCAAATTGACAACAAAATCTTTCATTGAACTGACCTAACCGCCCACTTTTTCCCCGCCCACCGCGAAGGTCGCGCAAAGTTCTCAGCGGTTGAGCCCGAAAATTTGTTTGAAAATTAATTTGAAAATTTTTAAATCAACAAACAACAAAAGCGGCTTTTGCTTGTCATCAGAGCAGCTACTTGAAACTTATTTATTTGTGTTTATATATATATGTATATATATACTTTCGTATATATTGACTTGCTGGTGTAGCCCGGCATTGTCCGTGTTTTAATGGGCAGAAAATAGAGAGAATTTCTGCTCGCGACATTTGATTTTTGCATGAACTGACAAACAATTTGTGTAAGTTTACATTTTATTTATTTATAGCTCTTAAAACGTAATTAAAAAAAATGGAACATACATACGCCGCCAATTTTTGTTAGAATTTAATATATGGGTATTTTTTTTTTAAATTTGCTCAAATAATTTACTTCGTTCTTTTAATTATTGTAGCTTAAATAACCCTAAAGTTCAATAGAATGTTTAACAGTTAAATACAAATTCTTGAAAATGTAATTCCTACCTCTTAATATTGAGCTATATATATATATATATATATATATATATATATATATATATAATTAAACAGTTGCCCAATCACTCAGTCAACAAAATTAACTTTATACATATAGAAAATGATATGCTATTTATTTATATTCAAACAATGACATCACACAATTTTCGGCAGACAAAAACTAATTAATTTTTAGCTATAGATTAATCAAAACTGAACAAATATTTGCTATTATAGTGAGTTGTAAAAGTTTATACGCATCAGTTAAATAGTTAATTAAATTGTCAAGTGAATTTGCTGGTCAGTTAGAGAGATTTGGTTGCCATCTCTATCTCTCTCTCTCTCTGGATCTATGTCAAAGGTCGCGCTGTGTGGCAGTCAGTGAATGTCTGCCCCATAATTGCACTTGACAGTGCCACAGACAAGAGGGGCAACAACAACTACAACTACAACTACTCGTAGTACTTGGTATCTGCAGTAGCCGACAGTCAAAGCAAATGCCACAAAGCGTGCGCTGAGATAAGCATTAAAAAAAAACCAACTTGCATTAGTGCACTATGGGAAAAGTTTCCAATATTTTGACATAAATTTAAATTTTTTTTGTTCAGTATCTTAAACAATTTTTGATTTTCTATATATAAATACTCCAGAGAGAACTAATATAATTTTTTTTAGATTTTTGGAACTACATCCAAAGCTTAAAATAAATAAATAGAAGAAAGGGGGGGTGAAGACAAGTTACAATTAAAAAAAAAAAATAATAAAATTTTTTTCTAAGCTTAACTAAGATTCATGTCAAATTTCAAGTATCTAGCTGCATATTTAGATTTCATATAAATATATTACACTTTTTTCTCATAGTCGGACAGGGAAATAATTCAAATTTCTAAATGAGTCTAATATGTTAAGGTTCATGTAAAATTTCAAGTCCCTATCTATATATTTAAAGTTTATGCCGAAATTTCGGGTTTTTTTCCATAGTGCAGTGACAGTTGCAGTTGCAAGTTGCAGTTGCAACAAAGCAGCTAGTACAAAACTGTGAAAGATTGCATAGCAAAGTGACTTCAATTGCATTCAATGCCTGTCGCTGATTAAACTCGGAAAACTCACTGTTTGCCGCTTTGATGACGGCTCACAGATAATTTTCAATCTCTTTTCTCTATCCTTCCACTCACTTCATCATCATCTTCATTTTCTCTTCTTCTATTGATAGTTTGAAACGTGAGCAGCAGTTAACGAGCCATTTTTGCAGCTACCCTTTTCAGTTATTTTTTCCTTTTCGCAAAATTGGCATAAAAAGATTGCAGACAATCGACTCTTTGTCATTATAAACAAAAAACAACATCAAACTGCGACATTTGTTTTTTCCTTAGTTGCCCTAATAAAGGCGTATCAGGGTTGATTTTTATGTATAGAAAAGAATGAAAGCATCAGACTATCTGTATATTTAAAAGATGGACTGTGAGTAGAATTCATTTATTTTAAGTCGATATTCTCTCTCTCTTTAAAAACTTAACGAATACTTGCAGCTTTTTTAAATGTCATGTTCGAAATCTTCAAGGGATTTTATGACGAGAAATAATAAGAAAATATTATTTTAATCATAGAGTTTATAGTTAAAATTGTCTTTGGGAAGACTTCACTGAAGATTTTTTGATGTGTAACCAAAAGAAAATATTATTCTGAGAATGATGTCGATAGAATTTAGTCTTAGAATTTCCAGGCAATGATGAGAGTTTTATTAAGGTATTTTATGAGAAGTCATACTTTTTTGTGTTTCTTAGATTTGGGGATAAATATTTCTAAGTCCTCGATTCCCAGCCTGGAGTCTAGCTGCAGACATTATAATGAGATTAAGATGAAAGCAACAAAATATAAAAGGCCTATGAAAAAAGAAAAAATATATTTCAAAAAGAAAAACTTTATAAAATTTAAAATAAAATATTAAAGCCATTTTGGCCTAGAATATGAAATAGTTTTCGTAATTATAGAATTAGAGCAATAATATGAGTATATATAATATTTTGTAAATATGTTTTATGCACTTCAATGAACAGTTTAATTGCTTATTTGGTGTTTGTATAGAGACTGAAATTTGTAGTATTTAATTACTGATTTATTACAAAACATGCTGCAACTATTTGGCATTTCCTTTCTTTCGTTTATTGCAATTCTATTCACATATACATTTTTTAATAATATTTAATTATTTAACTGATTCACCTTCAAATAGCTGAAATTACTGATAGTTTTAGTTACTTTTAATTGATTAAATTACAAATAAAGTGCAATTTACTGACTCAGCGAGAGTATATGGATATCGTCATGTTGTGAAATAAAGATGTCGATTCTTGGCCAGTTTTGTGTTTCTATTTTGGTCATGGCCAAGCCCAAGTATTGCAAACGGCAGCTGTCAGCGTCCATTGGCATCGACAGACAGCCTGAGAAAGGGTCGAGATCTGCTGTTGGCCAATTGGGAGTGTGCCACATACGAATACGAATAGTATGAATATGAATGCGAATACGAAAACAAAACATGAAGCAGCTGCCACGTTGCAGTTGCAGTTGCAACTTCCGCAATTTTGCGCTGCGCTTCGCTAGACAACAACAACAACAACTGAAAATGGAACAACAACAACAACAATTTGAGTGCGTTACCCATTTTTGTTTGGCAGAACGGGACAGGCAAGTGGCTGAGTCGTTGAGTGGTGAAGTTGGTTGAGGGCTTGGTGGGTGAGAGCAACCGTTGCGGTTTCATGCGCCTGCGCAACGAGCTGACTCACATACGATGATGGAAAAATTAGTAGAAACGATATTTTTTTTTTAATGTTTTTTTTATTTTGGGTTGATCAGGTTGTCGTTGATTTCAATAAATAAACATTTTTATTACAATTTTTCTTTTATTTTTAAAATTTTTTTTTAAAAAGTAAATTTTTTAAGTTTTATAACTTTTACTTAAGGTTTCAAAATTTAACAACACAAAAGAATTCTACATTCATGCTCAGCTTTTTATCATATTATTAAATATATGGTTTGAAATGTGAAAATTACTCTCGTTTCTATTATATTTTCCACCACTGTATGTGCCACACAGCTGTGCCACGTATGCCTCAAATGCCAGGTGAAAAGCATTGCGAAATGTTAGCCAAACAACCCAGAATAACAACAGCAACTGACTGCAAATTGTGTTATAAGTTGATTATAAATGAGCATGTGCCGCATTTATGCCTCATTGAGCAATGCCAATCAAATGAGTCATTAGGGGACACTAGGGAAAAGAGTAAAGGGGAGGGGAAAGGGGGAAAGACGACCCCCAATAGGGCTATACATAAACCGAAAACATTGATAGCCACTGTAATGGCCACTTAATCCATGACGACCAACATTAATATTGCTCTTGACACACATTAAAAGCCAAGCATTAGCTCATAAAAACACACACACATTTATAAGAGGAAGCGCTCTGATTTCTTAGTTGAAGAGTGTGTGGAGTAAGTAAAGAGAATAAAGCAATCGTGTTGATACACCCATTAAATTTGATAAAACTAAATTGATTCACTTCTGTTATACCCTTTTAGAGAACAAGCTAACAAAGAGAAGGCAATCACTTTGAGAAAGCAGAGAATATAGAAAAAAGCTTGAACTGTAAAGTGTAGAGACTATAAGGCTCAGCCTTTAGAATAGAGCAGTGAATAAAGCTAATTCAATAATCACAGATAGTAAGAAAGTAACGAGTAGACCGAGGCGAGTAGATATATGCAGAAAGTATACTAAAGTGAGTAATTACTTACGAGTAGACTGTACCGAATAGACTGTAACGAGTAGACAGTGCCGAAAATACTGTATCGTATAGCGAGTAGAGAGCAGCGTGTAGATAGTAGCGAGTAACGAATGTATACAGTAGAGTAGAAGATAGATATACTCATAAGTTTTTACACAACTAAACAAGCCTATAGACTCACAATAAAGACTTTGATTGATCAATGTGTCTGCTGTGAAACATTTGCTAGTTAAGCTATCCAACTTCTAATAGCTCCAACTATTAGAGTTACTTTCTTTCAAAACTGCCACACACCTGAATAGCTCGTAGAAATATTAAGCTGATGCGAAGCAGAGAATAAAAAGATGATATCCTCAGCTAAAGGCGCATCTATTGAAGATAATCCATTTAATAATCCGCACAGCAATCGAATGAGATACATTTTATGACCTGTTTGTATTGTCTTTATTAAACATTTTATGGGCAAAAAGGATGGGGAAAGCAGACAGTCAAGCAAAGAGAAAGATAGAGAGAGAGAAAAAAAAGAGAGAAATATACAGGTATCGAGCTGTGTAGGCTCAATATTAAAAATGTACTGGCATAGTTATAAAATGGAAAATGATGCACGAGTTGTTTGTTTATACTGAGTAAGACATGATGATGATAAGCTAAAGGTGATGATGATGCTCATGATGAGAATGATAATGACATTGTGTGATGCAGTTGGAAACCGCAGTTTTAATCAAACAGCCGCAGACCGTTAAGCAAACTGTTTGCCACTGCCATGGGCATCATGTCTATTAGCCGTGTAAAATGCAACAAAAGTGCTGGACATAAAGATCTGTTGTTTGGCATTGCAGCATGTTAATTGTGCCATGTAAACCAGCCAAAATCTAAACAATGGCACTTTGCCAATCTACCCGGAAATCAGCTATGAATAGCACGTATCAATGAAAGCAAATGTTTATCCAAAAAGAAATTAACGAGCAAATTGAACTTTGTGCAGAAGGTTAAACAAACACGTGAAGCACAAGGAGGGAAAAAAGCATCTTAAAGTCAGTTGACAGGCAGCATCAGCAGACACTTAAAATTCAGAAGCAGCCCTGACAATGACACATACAAAAGGACACACCAGGAGTCTGCTCAGTTTGCTTCAAAAGGACACTTGAGTTTTTATTTGCATTTTATGACTCATTTTTCACGCCTTCTCTTCGCCTGTCTGTGTTTCTGTCAGTCTGAGGCTGATAAAAGCTAGCGCCAGGACCACATAATCCTTTTAGGTTTGTCCTTTTGCTGTCAGCCACACGCCCTCGACAGAAATTCAACCAATAATTTATATAGCACAAAACTGGGACGCCAGTCAGATAATTGAAATTGATATATGAAGAGTCGGCTGTTTTCTTGGGCAATTCATTGTCCCTTTTCTGTGCCTTGAAACAAACGAGCGCTGCATGTGCCGCTTAGATAAACAAAACAAAAGGAAAGACCAGAAGCAGAAGCAGCGGCAGCAGAGCGGAAAAATATTGCGTATACGCCACCGACAATGCCACAGACTCAGCACCATATGAAAATTCATAACTTTGCGTACGTTCCAAATGGAAAATTGGTAAACACACACATACACACACCACACGTGTGTGTATTTTCTTGCTTTTTTATATGTTTTTCAATATTTTCTTTATGCTCCATATTTTTTTTATGCGCGAGTTTTCTTAAAATATTCTTTTTTTTCCTTCATCTTTCGTTTGCACAAAAATGGGAACAGATGCGTTTCACCTTCACCTTAATTATTATTATTACGTAAATAATAATTAACTTTGCAAACACGCTATAAAAACAGACAAACGCAATTTGTATATTGAAAGTATTTTTGAATAAAATGAAATCGGAATTTTGTAATATCGCACAACGGATAATGGAAATTGTGGAAAACCACAGGTGGCAAATCATTCAATTTAATTTTGGTTCAAGTTCCAGCAGCTAAAGGAAATTGTTTTTGTATCGTAATAACTAAAACAATGCAGACAGTAAAGTGACAACAAATAATGTTAATTTGTTTATAAATTCGAAAAATGTCAAAAACATATTTCTCATTGGTACTATATCATAAGTGTGATATTTTCCTTGCTTGTTTGTTTGCTTGTGCAAAAATTTAAATGACATTTAAAGCCCACACAAAATCCAAATAAATAAGCTGCGAAATTTATAATTCCACGCACAAATAACAGTCGCACATAAATATAAAAAACAAAACCGAGTGCCAAGGAATCATTGGGAAAACCACCTATGACATGACTTTTCACTTCAATTATTGATGAGCCCAGTGTGGAAATTCGCGTCAAAAGACGGAAACATAAATCGAATCGAACTTGAGGGCACTTGAATAAATATTTGATAGAGCCAGCAGGCAAAAAAAAAGTCGAACAGCCGCCGCATAACAAAGGTAAATCGCAGCTAAGCAAATGTTAAGTATACGCCACGTTGCCAGGCGGAAGGGCAAAAAGCAACACCACAAACAAAAAAACAGGATAGACTATTTAAAAAAAAGAATGAAGTCGATTAAATACTCTAAATTAAGTGTTAAAAAAATATATAAATTAAAAATTGTTAATTCGAACTTTAAATTAAAAACCACTTATTTTCTATAGTAGCTATGTTATAAATTCATTCAGTTTTAATAACCATACATTGTGAAATCTACATATTACATCCCAAAACTATAGTACTCTTTGTTAGAGCATGTAAAGTGCGAAAAAACGGCGCCAGGCCAAAGTGCGTGAGAGCAAATAATTTATACACCTTTTGAAAGATTTATGGCGCCAAAAGGAGGCAACAAACCAATTTTCGTATAACGCCAAATCAAAGCGTGAAATTCAATTAATCTAAGCAGGAGGAAGGAAGCCAGTAAAAGAGGCGGGGGAAAGGAAACGAAAGGAAGCTTGACGCAATAGGGATTTGGCAGTGGGATCAGCTTTTGGCAAGATCTAGAGATTGGCATAAATATATTTATAAGTGGCATCCTGTCCGATACTTCTCATAAATAATGCTTGACAACAGCACACACACACATACACCCATACAAACACCCATACAAACACACACACACACACACTCATACAGTTGCACATACATGAGTCAGAGTCGCGTTATTTGAGATGAATCAGTTGAGCTGACACAGCACAAAAAGGAACGAACTGCAGAAATCGTCTTTAAAGCTTGACTCTGTGTTAACGTATTCGGGTTAGCCAGTCAGCCAGCCAGCCAGCCATAACGTATGTACGTACGGTAATGCTAACGGTACAAATATCCCAAATGCGACAAAACAAAATAACAAAATATGCACACAAACAAAGCTGAAAAAAAAATAAAATCTGCAAAAAAAGCATAACAGAGAAAAGTGCAAATGCTGATGTTTTTTGTTTCTTTCAGTTTTCTTTGCCGAAATGCAAATAAAAACAACAACAACTAAAAAAAATACACTCTAAAATTCAAGTTTAAAATAATTAATTCAATTAGCTTATACTTAAATTTAGAATGTATTTTTTAAGTATGTATTCAGTATATTATTTTAAATTAACAAAATATGCGAAGAAAAACGCAAGCACGCAGCGATAAAATAGTCCAAAAAATAAGCTATAACATATGATTTCACTGGAAAAAATCTCATAGAGCCCCGATAGTAAAAATATTTGCGGAAAAGGAATTGATAAATCGTACTTGAATCAAGTATTTTTTTAAGCAAATCTGAGATTACCGAACTTCTGACACCGCGCTGGTCTGATTTTATTCCCGAATCACGAATTTTTTTCTGTGTATGTGTGTTACCCCTCCGCTTTTTAGGTTTTCCTGCTCTTTACTAGCTTTTTCCCTCTGTCAATGTAAATTGTTTTTTGGCGTGGGCTTTTGTCGCTGCTTCACGGCAATTGTGCTTGGCAACTGAGTGCATTTAATTGCAACTGTGCAACTGCAGCAACAACAACAGCAACAACAACTACAACATTTCCAAGTGCAATGTCTCCTACGTAAACCCAAAAGAAATTATGCAAAATGCGACTTTGATGCGACTAATGTCAAGCGCTTTGCATACAAAGTGGCATACATGTTGCATGCAACAACAGCTTTTATTTCAACTGCAAAGTCAAAGCTCAATGCACCCTAAACAACAACAACAACAACCATTGTCTAGAGCCCTTTTAAAATATTTAAAAATTAAAAAACAACCCATGTCATTGGCCGCAGTGTTAAAAATGTTGGTCAACTTTTTGCCGACTAAGTGATGAAAGCAAAGAGATCCAGCAAACCAAAACATATTCAATTAAACAATGCCACCAGCAACAATAACAACAACAATAATAATAACAATAACAATTTTGATATGAACACTCTTTATAGAATATAGAAAATAGATATGAGCTGAGCATGCAAACAATTTCCACACGTTGCACAAAAATAATAAACAGCAGCAACAAAAGCAGCCGATAAAAAGATAGGGAATAAAGCAGATAAATGGGGTATGCATGACTAATAAATACTCTACAGTGAGTGAAAATGAAAGAAAATAAAATTAGCACGATTAGCAGATACCCCTTATAAAAAGACATGCATGTAAGCTGAGTAAGCACGACTAATAGATTCTCTACAGATAGTGAAAAAATCATATAAATTGAATATACACGACTAGCAGATACTCTACACAAAAAAACAAGTAAATCGAATGTGAACGGATTAGTTAATGCGCTGTGAAGAACGTAAAGAAATGAAGTCGAGTATGCACGACTAGCAGATACTCTGTAGTTATCGAAAAACAAGTAAAACAAATAAATGCTGTAGAGATACAATAGAAAGTAAGGCAAGTATGCACGATAAACTAAATAAGTAAAGAGTGCACGACTACATGATACTCTAGAAAAAAGAAGACAATCTTAAAAACAAATAAACAACAAATATTTTTGTCATGGACAATTGTTTAATGCATAACGTTTTTGCAATGTCAGGAAATAAACTTAATAAACGTACATAAAAAAATGTGTCAAAAATGAAAAACTTAAATATTATTATTTCATTTCAATTAATTTTGATTATTTTGTCACTCGGAAAGGAATTTAAAAATAAATTTTAAGTCGAACAATAGTTTGTTCTTATCTAAATGCACATGCTGCTATAAATTCCAACATTTATTTAACTTTGCAATTTTTAACAGCCCAATATACCCACTTTACAAGTCTAATGCGTACAGGGTATGCAGGCATACTCTTTCAAACCGAAAACTAAACAAATGTGAATAATTGAATGCTAACAGATACAACAAAAAAATGGAAAATTTGTTTATAATTTTCCACCTCATCCCCTCTTTGTCTATCTTTCTCTCTCTCTCTGTCTCCGTCACTCATTTCGGTCTCTGTCAGTGTAGAAACATGTTTGGCATTGTGACAGTTGACTAACTCGTTGAATGCTGAAAAACTCTTTCTATATGCATAAATATAAACATTGCTTCCGTCAACAATGAACAACAATTCAATTCAATGGCAGCTGCAGTTTCTGTACAATCGCAAAAATATTTAATTGCATTTATAAATTGCCAGCAAAATTGTTTTGTTTTGCCAATGTTTATGCAACAGCCGGTGGCAAGTATAGATAGATAGATTAGAAATTATTTTTATCGATATGCCTATTACAAAACTGTAATTTAAATTGTCGGTAAAAATAGAAAAATAGAAAAATTGAGCAAGAGTTATGAGCTGAACACACCTCTTCCTGCGTTTTATGCCCTCTCACTCTCTTTCTTCCCTCTCTTCCCTTCTTCATTAAGGTAACACTTAAAAGCTAAGCCTACGATTTGCTTAAACTTCACGTAGAAGCATTTAGGGAATTGGTATGCTGTCGGAGTATTCACTTTTTTTTGAGAATGACTCATAAGTTTGGCTGGTGACTCAGTGTCTTGGCTAATCTTGATGTCTTACTTTAATTATGTCAATAAATTATTACAAGAAATTAATTAATTAAGAGCGCACAGAACTATTAAATTCTCGTGTCTTTTACCATAAATATTTACGAGTTCCTTGACTTTGGCAATAAACAAGACTTTTATTTGTAGTGCAAGTTTGAAATAAATACCAAAATGAAGAATGAGATTATTTGATAAATGAAATGCTCACATTCATTTCAGATTAATTGCTGGATTTTAAAGATTTGGAATTTACTTTAGTAAAAGAAAACGTTTGTCATAGACGAAACCTAAATCAATGAAGATAAAAGAAGGCATCGTGTTACATTTGTTCATTTGCCCAGATTGATAAAAGTTTGATAATTTTCAGCTTTAAACTTAAACTTTATGTATAATTCATTAAATTATAAGTTTCAACTTTTAAATTATCTTTGAATATTTTAGAAAATATTAAAATTGTATGTCATTTGCGTAAATATATCAATAATAAAAAATAAAACTATAGAATATGCTACAATCGAGCTAGGTGGATTGGGGAAGATCCTGTACCTAATCAAAAAAATAGAAAAAAGGAAAAGCCACGATACTGATAAGTGCTAAGTTCAATAGCTTATACTTTTAAAATTTTTTATTATTTTTTAAATTCCGCGCTCGGAAAAAAATCTATTCGAAACTGATTCCAAAATTTGAAACTTCGATTTTTGAACAACTTTTTACTGCGTGGGTATTCATCATTTTTAGGGATTTTTTACTTTTACCTTGGGCTTTCACCGGTAACATCAATTAATGCTTGAGTTCAAAACTGAAATTTCCCTAATATTTTGAAATCAATCAGAATATTGTATTAAATAAATGCTCGTTCACCAAAAGTAATCATATCAATCTAATTGCTGAACCTACAAACAAGATGTTCTCTCGAAAGTTACTTGGATTAGGCGTTTGGTTCTTGGTTTTTTGTGGTAAGAAAACTGATTTTCATCTCGCTTATTTTTATTCTTAATATTCTAAGGTGTTTATGTTTCAAGCAGTCGTTCAATCGGAGCAATTACAAGACGGTTTAATGGTGATTGGCAGGCCTGGGCATCAAATTATTCTGCACGGTCCAATTACTCAGAAAAATGAAGAGCATAAATCAAGTAAAGCTAAAACCATGATTAAGTTGTAGGTCAAATTAATATTCAATTTTTAAATTTCAGTAGAACCACCTAAAGAAGCAACGCATTCAATTTCATTCCGAAAATACCCTTTAGAGGCAATCCGTTCAGAAGAACACCCTTCAGAAGCAATTCATTCTGGACAAATTTATTCAGGAGCATCCCGTTCAGGAGAACACCCTTCAAAAGGAATTCTTAATAGAGAATTTCCTTCAGGAGTATTTGCATCAATCGGTCCCTCTTCAGAAGTATCCCGATTGGAAGAATATGCTTCAGACAAAATCGATTCTGAAAAATACCCTTCAGTCGGTCCAACTTCAGAAGCATCCCGTTCAAAAGAAACCTCTTCAGAAGCTAACATTACGCCCTGCAAAAACACGTCGCTTGGAAGCACAAAGAACATCATCATCCTTATCAGTATCATATTAATCGTTATCTTTGTTGGCCGCATGTGCAAATTATGTAAGTGCTTGTGGTTTTAATAAACAATACAATTATTAGACATTAGTTGTACATCTCTAGGAATAAAGAGTAACCACCATAAATTTATTGTTAGTTTTATTAGAGCTCAGTTGAGTTGCGACATCCTAAATAAGAATAACAACCGATAATTTGTGTAGAGGATGTATAAAGAGGGCGTAAGATTCAAAATTCTGAAGCACACTTGATCTGCTTGCATTATGGTATACAGAAATCTACAACAGCTAGATTTACTCGGATGTTGAAGCTTATCAAGAATATATATACTTTTATGAGTCACGCCTCTATGTGAATGGCTGTCGCTGCACAGAAAATAAAGTAAATTCACTATTCCGGAATAAAATACAGCCGAAGCAGGGTCAATAATTCGGTAATCCCGGAATTTTCTTAAATCGAGTACGAAATTCGTGAATTTTAATATTATATTTTTCAAAGCTGTATTTTCCGACTGATAAAAATTATTGGGAATATTCGAAATTTAACGTACTTATAATTTCAGTAATTTTACCAAACTTGACGTCATTCAGAGTACTATATAAATGATCCAAGAGGAAAGAGAGTTTAATTATTAGCTGTACATCTCTCAGATTAAAGAGTTCCATTTATAATGGCACTGTGTAATAATGTACAAACACTCTTTCAAAACATTTGTCATGTTCATATTACAGCT
This sequence comes from Drosophila limbata, assembly GCA_963924055.1. Taxonomy (NCBI): domain Eukaryota; kingdom Metazoa; phylum Arthropoda; class Insecta; order Diptera; family Drosophilidae; genus Drosophila; species Drosophila limbata. The sequence continues at coordinate 6,694,881 of OZ001354.1, forward strand.
GGAACTTTGATCAATTCTGTATATAATTTAATTAATCGATGTCGTTGCATATGTGAATTTACTTAAATTGCTTAAAAGGCTTACTACGAGTATAGTCATTTGTGTATTTATAACTATGCAGATTGCTCAAAGAGTGTCTACCTAAACATTTAATTATGCTCAATTTTAGTTAATGATTACGATTAATAGTGGCACTTACCTTGGCCTGAAACGTGATGCCATGGAAGAAGGCCTGCTCGGCATGGATGGGGACACGCAGATCCTGATCGTCCTGCACCAGATCGTAGGGTGTCGATGGCATTCTCAAATAATTCAGTAGCACCGATTCCGACCACTTGTAATATCATGAAATTGTTTTCATTTTTCTCATGCTACGCCGCAACTGCAACTGATGGCGCAATTGCCACAAAATGCCACTCGTACCTCGATTTTTACCTTCTCCTCCGCCTCGACTCTGACTCTGGCTCTGAGTTTGGCTCTGAGTCTGGGTCTGGTTATTACTGTGGCTCTGACTTGAATTTGGTTGATGGCTAATACTTTGGCTCATGCAAATTGTGTGGAGCGTCGAACGCGCTCTGATTGATTTCTTCTATTTATATTTTTTATTCCTCCTTATTTTCTTCTACTACTACTATTTTTTCGCCTGCTTCTTTTGCTTAATCTCAATTTATGAGCTTGTTGCTGATTTTGCTGGCAAATTGAATTGCGTCAGTGGCGAAAACGAGTGAGAAAACGAGATACGCGATTCTTTTACGTTTTATTACGAAATCCGAAATCTGCCCATTCACTGCCAATTTGAGCGTTGCGGTTGTAGCTGAAAATAAAAGAAGAATAACATAAGAGTATGAAAAAATCATCAGCGAATAAGTAAACTAATATTTTGTAATCAAATGCCCCCTAAACGCTTCGACTTTTTGTTTTGTCTATTTTAGTGAGTCATTTTAAACGCTTTCGCGACTTTAATTTGAGTCAGCGAAATCCGTGAGGTTTAGAGTTCATTGGAATCACTAATTTCGACTGGCTTTGAATCATAGTCTTCATGCTCTTTTGCTTCATAATCAATGACTGTCTCTGCCTCTGTCGCTCTCTCTCTCTCTCTCTCTCTCTCTGTCTCTATCTCACTCTTTCACACTCTCTAAATCTGTGTAAGTGACGACAATTTTTAGTAGATCTTTATTGGCGCACCTACGCGCACGTGCCGACAACGTGTTGGATTTATTAATCAAAATTTAACATTTATTTTTCTTTTTAATTTTAGATTATTTATTTATTTATTTTTCAATTTTAAACTTTCAAAAAAGCACGTTGTCTCTTTGCATTTAATCATAGTTCTATATGGTCTGCAGGAAATGTTGGCGTTTTAATTAAAAGCATCCAACAATTCTGATTTTGTTAATACCCTGTAAAGTTAGTTGATCTATCAAGAAATATATTCCAATTTAAAGTTTTTTTATTATATTTTTTTATTTTAAATGTTAAATAACGTTCTTTAAACGACTGCATTAAGCAGACGTTAAATAAATTAAATAAATGAAAACAAAATTACTATTATTATATTTTTCAAATAAAAAAATGATTTGACCAACAAAAAAATGTACTTAGATGTTTTTTATTGAATTCAATGAATCTCAATTATTCTTTTTAAATTTGTACTAAGAAGCATTAGTTCCTATAATAAATAGGAGTAAAAGAAAAATTAAGTGTGCAAAAATTTAAATATTTTATCAAAATTTAAATATAATATATTATTAAGTATATTAGCTGACTGATTTGTATATTTGTTAATTTTGCTATAAATATTGGTATTGACTCATAAGCAAATATAACCCTTGCAAATATAATAATAGTAGAAAGGGGTATTTTGCTGAAGTATTTCTTGTTGTTTATTTCTGTTTATTGATGAGTCTGTCAAATCAATGCGTTTCTCCTCTCTCTCTCTCTCTCTGTGCTGCTTACTCTGTAAACTGCTCTGTCAAATTTCATCAACACTCAACGGCTTTTAATGAACTCAACAAACTCAAAAACTGAAACTTTATGTCAACAGCTGTGCTTTATATTTTGTTTTGTTTTGCTTTTTATATTTGTTTTCCTATCTGTTTTTATCAGCAGCAGCCTTTGTCTCAAGTCTCTCTCTCTCTCTCTCTGTCTCTGCCTGCATCTTGCTGAGACAGGCCAAAGGGTCATGGACGTTTAAGCTCGTAAATGACAAGTACAACAAGCAAAGTCAGCGAGGTCCCATAACATTTCTCCTTTATGCTGTGTCTCCGTCTTCGTCGCAGTCTGAGACTCTGTCTCTTTCTTCGTCTCTATCTTTGTTTACGTCCTCCTGCTCAGTTTCAACTTTAAAAGCATCTGCATAAGGCGACGAGAAAAAATGTTGCTAGCAGCTTTAAAAAATTCCACTAAAAATAAAAGTTATGCCAACAATTCTCGAATGTCTGTTTGTCATTAAGTTATCTCTCCGTCTCCGTCTTGATCTCTCTCTTTCTCTTTCTCATTCCACCTCGTTTTGTGTCGCGCACATTAACTTATCAATTTTGGTTTTCGATTGAGTTCAAATTGCAGGCAGCTGACACTCGAAATGGAGGCCAGCAGGGCACTGGGTTGGGTTTTGGGCTTGGGGCAAGTTGACACTTTTTGGGGCACAACAAAAATCAGCTAAGCTTGTGCAGAGGTCAGTCTCATTATCAGAGGGGCTGTCCGAGGCGGCTAATGGCATTCCTTTCAATGAAATAGTACACTCAGAAAAATATGCCATCCTAAAACTAAGTATGTCCGTATCGTTCAACACTTTTAAGATTGAAACGAACTTAAATATGAGAAACAAGCTTATTTTGGGACAAGTTCAAGACGAACTTGAATTATCCCAGAAAAATCTCAATAATCTTATTGTTTTTGAACTTTTGTACTTGAATATTTTCTGTTTAAGTGTGGAAACCTTTATTTTTTTCTGAGTGTAGAAAAAGATGCAGTCAATCAGTTTAATTTAAAAAAAAATACTAATAATGAAAATAAAATTATACAACTATTAAAAGTCCGGGATTCTAAAACAAAATCAATCCCAGGTTTTATTAACCCAAGTAGTTTACTTGAGTTTGATTTTCTTCTTCTTGATTCTCTACAAATATTTTGATTATCGGGGCTCAAAAAGAATTTGTTTAGTGAAATCAACTGTTTAAGGATTTAATAATGCTAATAATTTTAATGCTAAGTGGTTCCAATTTATCAGCATATTGTGGTAATTCGACAATAATATCCTGTTGCTAAAATCCAACATTGAAATTAAACCAAATGAAGTTTCGAATGTTAAAGCTACTAATTAACTATCTATTCATCTACTAAGCATATGTGTAAAATTTAATTCATCTAGTCGGAGATTGTTACTTTTCATTTCGCTTTTTAACCAACTTAATAGACCCTTTTGAACTTTGTACTTGAAACTTGAAGCTACAGTTTCCTGCATTTTAGTGCAACTTGAAGTCTTTGTCTAGGGTTCCCACACAATCGCAATCACAGGCGTTTCAATGCTGCAAAGTTCAATGCCTGCGATCGCCCACAATCATATATCATACATATATGGTAGTGGTAACTACTACTAACTGCTTAAGGTAGTTACCGCCATTTTGTGGCAACAACAAGGTTCAAGTACCTCCAGCAAGACACAAAGTACTTCGCGCATGCGTTGTGAGGCATACTAAACAACAACAAAAACAGTATATATATTGCTAGAAAAGTGCCTTCTTATTGCACCCGCCAATTGCCATAGTGATGTGTGGGGGACTGGAGAGGGAAGACGGAAGGGAGCGAGAGAGTGTATACATTACCCAACCCAGTCTTTGCTTCCCTTTGCTCAACTTGTTTAGAACTTTCTTAACTCACTTCTCTGCTACGCATGCTACACTCAAAGAAAAAAATTAGTAAAAATTGTTTTAATTTAAAAATTTATTAAAAAGTTTTTATTATTAGCTATGATTAACTAAATTCAACTACTAAAAAAAATTTTTGAGTTATAGATTTTGATTGTGTATACATTTTAGTAATACAGCCTTGATCAAATTTTATTTATAAAAATTTATAATTAGAACTTTAATATTTCTAAAGATGCTTTTCATAGTTTTTTAAAGGGAACTTTCGGTAAAAATTCTGTTTTCTATTAGCAACGTAAAATAAAATTATTACTTTACTGTTTTTATTATTTTAAGATCAGAATAAAAAGCTCATGTATTAAAAATTATTTTTATTTCAAAATAAAAATTTCAATCACTTAATTAAAACTTGTAAGCGTCAAAAAACTTACAAATTACAATACCAATAATTAAAGGTGGTAACTAAGTTTATCCAAATACTAGTATACCGAACAAAAACTTTTGTGCTATTCCTTTTTTTTGAGTGTAAACTTCTTGTAGAATGCTCTGCACATTTCTGTTCTTAAATGCACGCCTATCTTCTGCGTCGGCGTCAGCGTCAGCGTCTCTGCCAACTATTGGTTTCGTATTGCGCTTTGTCTCGTGCTTCGCATCGCTTCATGTTTCGATTCATGTTTCGTTGCATGTCTCATTTCATTTCATTTCATTTCTTTTCGTCTTTTCGTTTCGTTTCGTTTTATATCGTTCGTTTCGTTCTTCGCCCGCACTATAAACAACAAAAAGCTGCGCCTGCGCAGTTGCAGTTGATGCAGCAGCGCAGTAGCTGCGCAGCAGCAGCAACAACACAGCAACAACAAGAGCAACAAGCACAATGGAAAAACTCGTATCGCATGCAAGTGAATGACTTGGCGAAGTTGACGACGTCGTGCTTCCAAGAAGTGTTGAGCGCAGAGCTCCGACTTGGACTGTAGAACTGAGGAATGGGGAATGGAGAACTGGTGGGGAGTCGTCAGCTTTGAACCGGTTTTCTTTTGCTTTGGCTTTGGCTTTGCAGTCGATGTTGATGCCGTTGTCGAAGTCGAAGTCAAAGTCTTGGTAACTTACACGCTCACTTCCTTTCCGGTTCTTGCTGCATTGTGTGCTGCCCCCGCCCACTGCACCGCCCCTCCCCCTGCCCCTACTCTCGCACCTTCAACTGAGTCAGCTGCAATTTCCAGTTTTTTTTATTTTTATTTTCATTTTATTTTATATTTTTTTCTTTATATTTGATTTCTTGTAATTACGTTGGCTTGGCAATCAAGCGAGTCTGAAAATATTGCTGCACTTGCCACAAGTTGCAATGTGTCTCTTTTACTCCTTTGCTCTTGCATATTATGCAAGTTGCAAGCAAAAAATCGAAACTGGTCGTCAATTTGCAGCTGAACATTTTTGTATCTTTTAGTTTTTGGGTTTTGGTTTCTTTACGAAAATTGCGCACATTTTTTTGAGATTTGGAAAAATGTTTTTTCGGCAATGCGGAAAACTTGAAAGCGAAATTGTTGAGATGCGATTGTTGTTGTTGTTATTACGAGTATTTCGCGTATTTTCTTGTTGAAACTGCCAAATAAACAGATAAACAACAATTATGCGCTATATGATGGCTAAAAATCCACATGACTCGCAGCCAGCTGTGCCAGCTGCCTTATTTCTCTCTCTTTCTCTCTCTCTCTCTCTCTCTCTCTCTATTCCCCTCTCTGTCTTTATCCCGCAGTTGGCGGCACATCCTCAGGTTGCGTCTGGTTGCCTGGCATCAATCTTGTTTTCGATTTCAAAGCTAACAACTAACAAACATAAAATATTTTCTTTGTCACTCCGAAGATTTGATACCCTTGTAAAGAATTGTATTTTATTTTTAAGCATAAGTGCCTATGTCATATAGATAGTATTCTAATCTTAGAAACCGTTTTTCTCGATGCTCAGGACAATACCAACAACACAATCCTGGAGCATGCCTGAGATATCTCAAAAAACGAAATAAGTTTTTCACACTTAAGCTTAATATTTTACCAACTGTTCCTACATTAGGTAGCTTTAAAATGAATACATCCGATTTTAAAAAAAACTGTCTATAAAAAAATACCACAAACAAAATCTTTAAAAAAATTTGTGAATCCAAGGATAAAACGAAGTTATTTATAAAAATGGTCGATTCTTGAATAATGTTTTCTAAAACAGCTATAAGATATAGCTCGATTTTAGATAAATTTCTTCTAGATGTCTAAGATAATACCAACTACAGAATTTGTAAAAAATTTTAAGATAACTAAAAAATCAACAAAACTAACTTGACAACATTGATTTGATTCGTTACTTAGTTCGCGACAAAATTATGCTACCCTGCGAAAGGGTATAACAAAAGGCAACATGTTGCAGACGCTGTTGCAAACCCAAAGCGAGAGGAAGATAGAGAGAACCTTTATTTATTTTATTTTTTCTCTTAACTGGATTCCTTTGTGGCGATCTTTGATCAGACGGCCAAATGGGGCTTTTGTCTCGGCAATGTCGCTGAGGCTTTTATACTTATTTATGAGCAGACAGGCCAGACAGTGTACAATAACAACAATAACAACAACAGGTCGATGCAAAAGTTTTTGCCTGCCCAGAATGTATCTATAAGATACATGCACGGTTCGCATTTGTGTTACGCGCCTATAAATAGCGCCCCCGAACTGAGCAGCATTCTGAACCGCCCCCCTTGAGGCACACACACACACATAGCTATAGATAAATATATATATGTACATATGTATGTATGTATGCCTATACTTTGAAATACTTTGGGCTAATACAACACACAAACAAACATAAATCTCTTGTGAAACACACACAACACAACACACGAGGAAAAGAAAAGTTTCTTTTTTTTGGCTCGACACAAAAAATTTCATTTTAGCATTTCATTTTGAAGCGATCAACAAGAACGTATCTGGTAGATACGGCAATGCTGGTTAAGAACTAACCTTGAGAGTTTCTCAGTTTCTTAGTTTAGCATAAATCGTAAGCTTATAAGTTTTTCCAACCTTACGATACAAAAAAATGTTGAGAGCACAAAGCAGAAACTAAAATAAAATTAATGATCGCAGATCGAAGAAGAAGTTATCAGCAATTTTGTCTTTGCACTCAACTTTAGCGTTGATTATATTTTGTTTTGTGAGCTACCTAAGAAGCTGCAGGCAGCTGTGTATCTGTGTATCTTGCAGATGCATTTTGTGAATGAGGCTAAAGTATGTATGTATCTTGTATGTATCTGTATCTTGTTGGTAAAACCGCACATTTCATCATTTATAAATTTAATAAAAATAATAAACACTGTCCAAATTTTGGCACACACACACACACAATTTACTTATACTTTTATACAATGCGACCTGTTTGTATCTGCAGTCAACAAAACTGCGTATCTTTTTGCATCTGCAAAAAAGTATCTAGAACGCGTCGCGTAATCAGAATTATTTCTTTTTCTTTTCTTCTTATTTGTTGGAAATTATGCGGAACTTTCAATTTCAATTCCTATGCGCCATTTGCGTGGGTTGCTTGAGTTGTTGCCGCAAATGCGACATAACTTTTAGAGTACTCTTATGTATCTATAGTTTCACAGTTATCTCACACTCTCACACACAGACGCAGTGATGTACCGCTCAAATTACTTGGTTAACAGGCTTTTTTTCAGCTGTTTCTTTTGCGGTTTATTTTGTATCTTTTTTTTCAAAATTTAACTGCCAATTCCAGGAACGCGTCTGCCTCTTTTTAGCTTTTTTTTTTGACTTGTTGAAACTCTTGACTGAATGTTAACAAATACATACGTCATTCTAGGTTCTTGAGTCTTGAGTTTTACCCAAATGGCGCCGACTTGTTGCTATGTTTTTGGTAGCTTCTTTTGCTTTTTGTTCTTTCTTTTCTTAATTTTTATATTTCTTTTTGTTTTCGGTTTTGCTAGCTTTTATGAATATTTAATAATTTCGCAAGTAAGTCGAGTTCTTTAGCGCGTGTGAAACGGAAATGCTTGACTTTTTTTTAGTTTATTTTTTGGTTTTTTTTGCTTAAGAACTTAACTTTCGACACGAACAATTTATTTATTTATTTTATTGTCTAATGACCGCGACACGAGCACGACAAAACAAAAGTTCAGCATACAACAAACATTTAGAACAGCACACACTAGATACAAAGATACTCAGATACAGAGATACACACGTTAAGCAGATACTTAGGTATTTAGATACTTAGATACAAGTGCAAGGCGCCTTCTACATGAGATTGAATCAAAATGTTGAACGTCTTTTTTATGCGTACTTATGCGTGGGAAACCGGTATGCAAAATATATATGTATATATTTTTATTATCCGTTTTCCGTATTCGAATTCAGATTTCGTGAATTTTGTTATTTTTTGCCGAGCGCCGTGCGTTGCGAATACGACACGACTGTAAACAATGAACGCCGAACAACAACTGAATAACTGAATCGAAAAGACGCGACGACTCGACATCGTTTCGCCAGAAAATACAGGGTGCTCTCGAAACCTGTTTGACAGTCAGACTGCACTCCAAACCACTCTCTTAGTTGAATTAAGAGAGAGCGAAGAGAGCGATTTAAATTCTGGGTTCCTCGTTTCATTTCGCGCGCTCCCTCTCTTGCTCTTTCGTGCTCTCTCTCGCTCTCGCCCTCTCTGTGTGCTGTACGAAAAGCGAAAGCCTCTGGCCAATCGGAATGTGGCAACTACACGTGCTTTGCCACTTGGCCCAAAGCGAGTTGTTGGCGGCTTTTCTCTGTTTTGGTTTTGCTACCCAACAACAACAATTGCCCGAAAGAGTTGCTTAGACTACGAGTTTGATTTGATGACTAAGCGTCAGTTTTTGTTAACTATTAAATTACCATTTAAAAAATACAACTTAATACCAAAATTGTCAATTCTCAGTATGCAACGTTTTAACAATAAATGCCAAAAAAAATTATCATTTGAATATAATATAAAACTTTATTTTATGAACTTCTTTTATATGTCAGGCAATCGTGTTTTTGGGCCAAGAAATGAGTTTCTTTAAGGAAAAAGTTGCTTTTGTTTAAATAAATAAGTTGGTATTAAAGCTTAATTCCACTCATTATTTTAACTAGAAGTTATTTGTTAAAAGAGTTATTAACGAGTTATATATTTGCCTATAACATAAATATATGTTTTATTCAAATTATAAAAGTAAGTAAAAAATCAAGATTATTTAATCTTATTGAAATATTTTTTAATTAAATTTCATTTAATATCATCTGTTTCGAATCAGTTTGACTCTGAAAGAGTGGACAATTTATATTAAATTATCATCATGTTAATTTCCAAACAAAAGTTGGGAGTTTTTTAATGAACATTTTTGAATGACTTAAAAAATCAAAATTATATCAGAAATCGGATCGAAAGGATCACGATTTCATTTTCAAATTTTGAGAACTTTAAAATTTCCATTTAATCTGATTAAAGCGACTCTGATTGAGGTTAGTTATGCATATACTCGTATTTCAGCTATGGCGAATTCTCTAAACCAAACGGAAATGCCGGAAATAGCTGAAATAATAGAATATGTAAAAGGATTTTCGGTTGCCACAATTGTGAGCACAGCTCTGTTTTAGTGGCTTATATAAGTAAATATGTACAGTGACAACTCACTCACTCAGTCTGTTCACGGGTATTCACGAATACATGGATATGTTATTCACGCATAACTCAGCGCAGTCCGTTGAACCAGACAGGGGCAAGTGCAAATCGTATTCATGAGAAAATATTCAAAAAGCTTTCAAAATGCCAACAAGACGAGACCGCAAAAAAAGGGATGAAAGACTCAAAAAGGATGCGACATTTCAACACACAGACAGACACACAAACAAACACTCACACACACAGACAAACTGACTTTCGATGTGATGACAATTGAAAGACAACTGAGTTTTCAATTTGTTTTAGCGGATAGTTTTGAGTGGAACAAACTACGGACAAGGTCTGCAGACATTGAAATTTCAATTGTGCTTTAATTGCACTTTGCAGCAAATCCCAAACAACAACATCAACAACGTTCTCAACTTTTCAGCAAATAAAAAGCGAAAAAAAAAATAGAACCAAAGTGAAAAACTGCAAATAGCTGTCGTCGCATTGGCTAAAATCCTGTTACCAACTTTTCAGGCTGGTCCCTTTTTTAATTAAAAAAGCACAGCGAAAAACAAATGCGAGAAAACATTTCATTTCATTTCCCAGTTTTCAAACAGTTTAAGAACTTAAAAGAGAGTGTCCAAAAAAGCTTTAAATCCCAATGTTCACAAACTTAAAAATAAAATCTCCTAACCGGAAGCAGAAATTCGGTGTGCCTCAAAATCCGTTCAATCATCGTGTGCCTCTTAGGCAAACTTTTGGCCTATTCCCGTGTGCTGTGTCATTTTAACTTAACACATTGTCAAAAAAGTATAAAATAAAATAAGCAGCAAACAAAAGCAGGCTTCGGTGGGTAAGAGATTTGATACCCTTTGATATTGATGTAAATGCAAACTGTGAATCGTATTTAAAATCAAATTGTAAAAATCGACAAAAGAAATTTATCGAGTTGTCAATTAATAAGCAAATAATGCAGATATATTAAGTTTTTCCCAATTTATTTTTTTACTTGAAAACTAAATTTTTTTTTTGAAAAAGCGTACAAAATTTCGGAAATGAATAAAAATTTGATAAGAATTAAATTAGACCAAAAACAATAATTAAAATTTTAATTCCGCTAGATAATCGATATAGTTTACAAAAAGTTATGACATTTTAAAGATTCTGAAAATTGTCAAGGGGTAAGTATGGAAAAGTTTACAGTGTTGGAAAAATATCAAAATATTAAATATTGAAAAATTATTAATTAATTTTATTTTGGTGCAGAATCAAAGCAAACAATGGAAAAATTTAAATTCCACAACGAAATCGGTTGAAATCGGGACAAGTTAGCCTAGAATGAGAAAGACTTGGCTAAGTCGACTCAGCTTGTTATCCTGTTCAATAATCGATCTGCTTTATAGGCTTTAACACGCCTCCTGCTTTAATGCGTGACACGCATGATACTCTGTCAGTAAGGGTGTAACAAATAATATATAAAAGCAATGTCCTTAAGGCACCTCACTTAACTCTGGCAAGAGCCCATCAACATGCACGTGTGGAAAGAAAGAATCTCATAAGTGGGGAAGATGCCAAAAGTGGCTGACAAAGTTTTTTTCGCTTACCTCAAGGCAAAACTTTGTCGATAGGAAGTGTGTCCCAGTGTGTGTGTATCTTGTGTTAAGCAGCCACTTAGGCGTTAAGGCTTTAAAGCCTCTGCCAAATCAATTAATAACTGGCTCAAACACAGCGACAATTGCCGCCTAAAAGCAGGCAGCAAACTCATTAATTTAAGCATAAATTATACGAATATGAAACTCATTTGACATAAACATTTACACACACGCACACATAGATAAAATGAGCATACAGTGATGGGAAAAATAATAGAAGCGACAGTCATTTTGACATTTCAAATGAGTTTTTAACAATAAAGATTTAAATTTATTAACTAAAAATTATAAATCTAAAAAAAAAGAAGTTTTAAAAATTTAAAAAAATGGATCGTTTCTATTATTGTTTCCATCACCGTATTTGATAAGGCAATTTGTAGCAGACAGCTGCTGATAAAAATCCAATAAATTAACGAGAATTGTCAGAGATTTTTGCCTTTGTAGCTGCTGCTTTTGCCTCGCTTCGTTAAATCGGCGTTAATTTATGTGGGCGCTGGAGTGGGCGTGGCTGTACCAAAAAACCCCAAAGGCTATGCGCAAATGACACACAAAATGACTTTGATAAACGCAATTGTCTAGCAACAAGGGGGAAATCGAAAAGGAAATGTAAATGAAAATGAAAGTGAAAAGCATGAAAGAGAAGGATATTCGGTAGAGCAGAAGTAAAGAGAGACAGGAGAAATTAAAATGTACGCTATGCTTTAAGCCAGTTAGTCGGTAGCTCTGGCTATGGTAAAATCAATCAACAAAGCAAATAAATACAATTAATGTTACATTACGCATACGCCACATTGCACAGCAGACAACGATTTGATGTCCTTGCTGAGCCTGAGTCTGTGTCCTGTATCCGTGCCGTGTCGTGCCTTGGCATAAATTATGCTCGCAACAATTCTTTGCAATTTTATGCATGTCAACGCTGTGCACAGCACTCACTTGGTGGTGCTGAACACCACCACCAACACCACCAACAGCAGACGTAGAAGCCACAGCAGCCAGACTTTATGTATCACTGCGGACGGCAGTCCGCGCTAGTGACGAAAGCAGCACGAAGGGTGCGAAAGCGACTAGCATATATACACAGGAAGAATGGAAAATTTGCTATGACCGTCCGATCGGGTCGAGTTATATACCGATCGAAAGGTATCAATTTAACTTACAAATGTGCATACTAAGACTTTTGGAAACTCACCTGGTTCGTGTGATAAGCAGGTGTAAGTGGGAGGGGAAAAATTTAAATTATTGGAGCAAATGGGGCCGTTGGGGCCTTTTTGATTTATTTTTTAATTTTTTACTCTTCTAATCAAAAATACGCGTCGAATGACACCTCGATCAACGAAATCCGATTACTGGTTCAAAAAATAATTAATGTTGAAATTTTTAGTCGCCTTTCGAAAATGAGATGAAAAGTCAGTATGTCTGTTTGTTTGTTTGTTTGTTTGTTTGTATCAAAGCGTTGATTTAGCTTAAATGTTTGAATGAGGACTTGTTCCCGCTAAAAAATATAGAAACGTTTGTTCTACGACTTTTTCAAAAAATAGCTAGTTTAGCTGGAAATCGCTAAAAACCGCTAAAATTAAAACCCTCATAGCATCCAAACGATAGAAGCTACAGATATGATCTATATATCGATGAAAAGGTATTTTGAAGGGCTCTTAGGCATACCTTCAAAGTTTTTTTTTAAAGTAAAAAGGTAAGCAGCTACAGGTGAAAATTTTTTTTTTTTTTAATTTATGAAAAATCTACAAATGAATTCACTTTTAAATATGTAGTATGTTGTAGACAATGCAATTCCGCGTCTTTTGACATATAACGCCTATCTCTCAAAATTTGTTTAGGCAAGATATTACCTGTTAATTTAATATACCTTTTACCTTTACACTACTGCATGTATACTACTGCATGTACACTACTTGCACTGCTTGCAGTGCATGTGGAAAGATACTGCTTGCAAGTGGTGAATTCTTTTTGCGGCAGATGAAACATTTTGTAATTCCAATTACAGCAAGATCAAAATATATTTATAAATATATATAATATTGAAACGTCTCTGATTGAATGTGTTTTTACTTCTCTAAATTATATAATTATTGAATTGTTTAAAAAAAATATTGCAATTGTCAAAATTTCCGATGTCTTATTAAAAAATTTCTGATATCTTATAAAAAAACCTATTTACGAGGTAAAAGTCTAGTGCCGAAATCATTTTCATGCCCCAAAATTTCTGATATCCAATTTTGTGACGAAAAATATTAAATTTTACACATGAATTATTAAAAAATAAAATTTTTGTCACTGGGCACATTGCGCTAAATTTTTCATACCTAATAAATAGTACTTTTTTGCGAAGTGCCAGTGACAAAAATTTTATTTTTTAATAATTCATGTGTAAAATTTAATATTTTTCGTCACAAAATTGGATATCAGAAATTTTGGGGCATGAAAATGATTTCGGCACTAGACTTTTACCTCGTAAAGAGGTTTTTTTATAAGATATGCAAATACAACAAGTAGGGAGATGCGAACATTATTAAACTCGACTAAGGAATGCCCTTAACTTTGGAGCAGGAATAGATATTTAGATGTATATTAAACTAAACTATCGCCTAACACACACTGTAGTTAACATAACACACACTTCAAATATCATAACATACTCTGTTAACGCTTTAACATACTCTGTATATTGTGAATTTTTCAATTGTTGAAAGTAACAACAAAAACGCATATGTTTAGTGAAGTTTCAAGATGCCAATTAAATATTTTTTCGTATGTGAAACCTCTACCTGTCACAAACAGACTCTTTAGCTCAATATACCCCAGCTCGTACATAATGAAATCATTATAACATATTCAGGACAAGAGCTCCACGTGCATTTCCCATGGCGACAGAATTATGAATAAAAATATAAAATCAAATATGCACTGACGTGTAAATTAATGCGTCTGTCTCTTCAGAATGTGTTAAAGCTTGAAATGGCACGAATATAAGTACTATACTATTCACAAATGTTTTGCCTTTGTATGAGCTGCGTTTAATTGAAAAAACTGAAGGGAAAAAAAGGAAAGCAGTAGTAAAGTCAAGAGTCAACTCCCGACGCTCAAATAAATTGATGCGACCACCCGGAAGTGCCACATAACTTGTTAAAAAGTTTTTGAAGCATTCAACGCTGAGTTTTCCCCATTGGAAGAAAAACTTCATTCATTTATGAGAGCAGTTAAATATGTAACGCAGATTAGCAGCTTGAAATATTCACAAAGTTTTAAATGCAGTGAATAAATTGAAGATTAAACTGTAAAATTAAATGGCAAAAAATAAAAACTAATTGAAGATTTAATGATTTATAACCAAGAAATAGGAGTTATGATTTTTTAAAAACCTGAACCTCTAAACATTTAAATAGACAAATGAAAAAATTTTTAATAATTTTTTTTTGTATCTGCCAAGAGAATAAACATAAGTTTGCATGATTAATTATAATTTTTTGACACATATATTTTATATAAGAGATATATTACGATTTTTTAATTTAACTTGAAATTTAATTAGATTACAGTTATAATTTTAGATTTTAGATAGCTTTAAAATTATCGGCAAAATATTCACAAAGCTATAATTTGTTGTAATTAAAAAGATTTATATTATTAAGTAGATTAATAAAACGTCGCAATGATCATTTTAAATTGGCTTATAAATAGTTTAAGAGCTTTACTTACAAGATAGCAAAATATTCATAAAGCAATAATTTTAAGTCGTAACATGCTTTAAATTAAAGTCAATACCAAGTCAATTAAATGCAATGGAAACCAAACAAATTGCAGAAAAGTCGACAAATATTTAAGCTGCTCTGATAAGTTTAGTAAGGTAAACTAAACTGCAACTTACGATAGATTTATGTATTTACAAGGCATTCAATTTATGCATTTTAAGCAACATAAATAAAGGCAAAATTAACTAGAGAGAAAGTTTATACAAATTTGGTTGTCAAAGGAAATCGAAAACCATTTGCAATCTTTATTAGATGACAGTTGTAATGAGTATTTGACCATTAGGAGGTTGAACTATTAGCTCGATTCAGCTACTAATTAGCCTCGATGCGAGAGAGATAACAGTCAAGTGGAAAGACTCGAAAAAATTCATTGACATTATGCCCCAAGATGTGGCAAAGTGCGGTTCCAATTTTGTTTTTACTGCTCGTGGTTCCCAGCTGGACTTTGACGTTGCAGGAAACTCTAAATCGCATTTATCGAGAGCAGCCCTTTGAGACAATTCTAATGTTGCAACACAGGAAACAACATCAATGCAACCAAATGCAGCAAGTTATGGAAGCTGCCACTTGGCCCGTGTTACGTTTCAACAACGAGGCCAACTTCTATCTGAGAAACAGTCAGAGCAGTGAAATGTTGGCCATGATATGTCCAACTGGCAAGACAGAGTTGGACATGGAATTGTGGCAAGCACTGGCCAAAAATCTGTACAACATGCGACATGTGAGAGTCCTATTGTGGCAGGAAAAGAAAGTATTCTTAAAACAATTTTTTAAAGAACTAAGAGACATCACAGAGGAACTGCAATTTCCACATGTCATCATTTCAAATACAAACAACGCTTATCGATTGCAACCTTTTGCCAAAGATTCCTGGCTAAAAATCGATGAAAAAAGCAATAAACCAATTTTTGAGAGACTAAAAAATTATCATCAGCTAGTTGCCCGCACGTTGCCCGATCAAATATCAGCTAGTTCTTTGGCCTATGAGGATACGAAAACTGGACAACTGCGTTTGAGCGGATTTGTGGCACGATTAATTCAGGAATTTACAAATATTCACAATATCTCATTGCAGTTACAACGTGACGTTGTCATAGGAGAGGAAATATCCATTGTTTTATTAAGAAACATGTCACTGAATGGAACTCTGAATCTGCCCATAGCACTCTGTGGTTATGAGTTGCCAAGTGAAATTGGAATTTTCACTTATCCCTACGATATGACCTCGTGGTTTATAATGGTTCCCTGTGCGCGCGAGATTCCCACAGCCGAGGTTTATGTCCTGCTGTTCAACTGGAAAATGTTGCCACTGCTTTTAATCTCCTACGGTCTCTTTGTTGTACTAGATTTTTGCCTAACCAGCCTGTTGATGGGAAAAAAATTCGATTGGACAAATCTGATGTGCAACGAGCGTATGATTTCGGGAATTTTGGGTCAACCCTCGAGTCTTTGGCAGCATCATACGATCAGTTCTCGTATGACTCAAGCCCAACTCTTTATCGTTGGTCTCATGATCAGCACTGTTTTCGCAGCGCATTTGAAAACTCTTATGACAAAACGACCGACAGAACGAAAGATTTCCAATTTTCACGAACTACACGACTCTAAGCTGAGAATTTACTTTGAGGAAGGCGAACGGTTCTATGTGAGCAAAATGTCAAGGGAAAGTCCAATCGACCCCATCAGATTTAGGATTGAGTATCTGCAAGCCAATAACTTTTTCAGCCAACGACGGAGTCTCAATACTTCGCAGGCATTTTCAATAACTTCCGCCGGTTGGCTCATCACAAACAGACAACAGGAAAAGTTTCATCATCCAGCGTATTGCAGACATCCTGATCTAGTGATTAACTTAAACAATCTCATGTCTGTTCCTTTACAGGCTAATTCGATCTACGCTCAAACTCTTGATCTATTCATCCATCGCGTCCACTCGTCTGGTCTATTAAGCTACTGGCGAGAGGAATCTCTGAGATATCTAATTGCACTGGGTCGAATCAGCCAAAAGGATCCTTATGAGTATGAATTTTTTCATGAGTTTAAAGTGGCCGATTTGTATTGGGTTTGGCTAAATTTGTTTCTGGGCTTCATGCTCGGATTAATCGCATTCATTTGTGAGTTGATTGTCCATCGTATGAAAAAGTATTACTAATTAACAACACACACATTAAATATTTACTAATAATGTTATTAATAACTAAACTAAGCGATTTTTAATAACCATCATTAATAGTTCATTAGTTTATTTCAAATAAAAGTTAATAAATGTTAATGTTTTTAAGCATTGGACCAAATTTCATTGTGTTAATTATAGCTTTCAATTATATTTGTTTTTTTCAGACATTTGAGCCAAAACATTTAGGCCTTTTTTCCAATGATGTTTATTTTACGTTGTATAGTACGTTTTATTTAACAAATAATTACATATTTGACATTAATTTCTATACATTTTACGGCAAATTTTGTTTTCAAAAGTTATCAAACACCATATTTAGACATTGAAAAAACGGACCTTGATATTAAATTTTATATATTCTGGTTGAAAAAAATTAATAAATCTGAATTTTATTGAATATTGTAAATCTAACTTTGCTGATATTATTTGCAATTTAATTTTTGTTAATTTTATTTTCTTTGATGATCTTAAATAAAAACTGAAACTTAGTATTGAAAAAAGAGATCTTAATTCAATAAGATCAACTTATATTACATCAACTAAGTATAATTCGTAATCAGCTACTAATTTTTCATTAAACCTTCCTCTCGCAAAAAACTTACATAAACCTTACTCGTCCAACTCTTGTCTATAAACGGGATTATCTGGAATTGATACTCGCCAGAAGGTAGTGGCAAGAATCTTAGAAAAGTTTCTTGAAATACCAAATTTCGCACAATTGATTCCTTCTAAAATTAAGATTTTTAAGTAAACAAATATGCAATTTTCAAAATTATTACTTTACCTCATAAGGACAACTGTGATTAACATTCGATTTTTCGGTCAACATGTCTAAAAATATTTTCTCAAATGATAATTTTGCATTCGATTTTGCCACAGTTTTGCAAAAATCAAAAGTCCTATTAAACATAAATGGACGAAATCCATTGTATCGACGCCATAAACTGAGATTTATCTGAAATTTGTTTAATCTATAATTTGCTTGTCCATGATAATTTTAAACTTTTCTATGTACTTACTTTACAATTGTTAAAGGATCCTTTTAATAGAAATGCATGTAAATTTAAGCCAACAATGCCACGGTCCAGCATCTTAAGATGGCACTCCTTAAAGAAGATATAGGACGGATCCAATACGTCACACTTGATGTTTGAATATCGTGTGACAGTTTCTGAGTGAGATCCGCCAAATAGCAGTAAAAGCGCAAACAGAAACCACATCGTCAGCCTCGTTCGAAAACCAAACTAATATAGATCTGAAATGAAAAATAAAGTATTTTAAATTACTATTATTGCTATTTTGATATTATCGCTTATAATGACATATTTAAATGTTTTACGGATCGTTTGCTTTTAAAGTGCACATACTTATAATTATGGATCTCAGTTTGAATCGTTTACTACATTTTTAATTATGTATACATTTCAGAATATAAATTAGAAAAAATTGGTGCATACTTTTGTGCGCTTTGATAATATCACACTCCAATAAATTTAAATGGAACTAAATCATTAGTATAATTTAAAAAAACATTTAAATTTATTGATTTGTTGTAAATTTAAATTTTTTAAAGAATAGAAAACAGTTTTTTTTTTTATTGAGTCTGGTAAATTTGAATCTGGGATTAATAATCGTCAGCAGGAATTGAAAAAGTTTTGTAATAAGTCGAACAACTCTATTATAGCCCACACTCTCCGTCCATTGACCAGACGAGGGTTCTAAGCTCCACACTAAAAACACTCCATTCTGCCCTCATCCTTCTTCCGTGTGCTTCCTCTCTGGGGAGTGAGTTGGTCGATAACGTTGACATAAATCAAACATTTTGCCAGCGGATTACTTTCAAAGTGTCAGCTGATGCCGTTACCGTTTGCTGTTGACAAGGTATTTGTTTGTTCAGCTTTTGTTTTCGAGCCAGGATCATTCAATCAGCCGTGCTAGGACCAAGGACCCGGATAATTGTCGTTTACGTTGTCAGAGCATCGGTTTTATGAAGATAAAACGATTGAAATGTTGATGCAGACAGACAGAGAGACAGGCAAAGTGCGTTGGATTTGCTGCTTATTGCATTTTAACGTGTATTTTATGGAACCTGTCTATATATCACATCAACTGTGCAACTCCGCGTATACTTGGTGGACGTTTATGGCAAATCGATGCGCCAATTTGCCACTTTAAGCGTATTTTGTTGTTCTCCACTCCCAAAAGGGAAATTCAATTAAATTTTCCCTGCACCAGCAGCAAAATACAGTGGCAAATTAAGTACTTTCAAACGGTTTTGCTGCCAGTGAATCCAATTACTACTGTATATATTGGCCAGAATCTTTTTGAGTACTTTTAATTGATTTTTATTAAGTTTACTGAACCATTTAAACTCTTTTTAAAATCTCTTGAATCCCTTAAAGATGTAAAATCCACATTTTTTAACATGTAGAAAAGCCAGGCAACTGACACAAAAAAAATTAAAAACACCATATTAACTCTTTCTTTGTCAGATAGAAAATACAATTAATTTTCTGTCGAAAACCTCTTTTAAAGGGTTTCAAGTCCACACATATATTCAAGTGAGAGATTCCTAAAACCTCGTGTTTTAATTTGAAATAAGGAATAAAACTAACTGATAAATAATTAATCCCATATTCAACGCCCGATTCAACGTTTTTATTGCTTTGTTGTTCTTACTTCGAATATTTTAACTTTAGCTTCTCTGATATTTGTTTTTCTTTTATTTACTAAAACTAAATTTTGATTAAAAGAAATATATACATTTTATATATTGTATATTATTGCATTCTGTTTGTAATCAGTATAATTCGTAATCAGCTACTAATTTTTTATTAAACCTTCCTCTCAAAAAACGTACATAAACCTTACTCGTCCAACTCTTGTCTATAAACGGGAATATCTGGAATTGATACTCGCCAGAACGTAATGGCAAGAATCTTTGAAAAGTTTCTTGAAAAAACAGATTTCGCACAATTATTTCATTCTAAAATTTAATTTTTTTAGTTTACAAATGTGCAATTTTTAAAATGATTACTTTACCTAATAATCGATCTGAAATGAACAAAATTTTAAATTACTATTATTGCTATTTTGATATTATCGCTTATAATGACTTATTTAAACGTTTTATGGATCGATTGCTGAGAAATTTAAATACTTATAATAATAGATTACAGTTTAAGCCGCTCTCTAAATTTAAAAAAAAAAATATATACATTGGTAAAATGTACATACAAATAAACATTTGAAAGTACAAATTTAAAGTAAAAATTTTCTAAAGAGATAACCATTAAAAATGGGCCGTTTTTTCAATGTACTTACAAACTGTACATAAGATATAAATTAAAATTTGACAGTTATTTCAATACATTTTACGTCAAAATATATTTTCAATAGTTATCAAACACCTTACTAAATGATGCTTATAATATAGAATAAATGTAAATTAATTAAATTGCTTTTAATATGCATGTTTTAAAGATAATATAAAACAAATTTTAAAAATATTAGGCTTACCAAATCCATTTAGTGACCTCCTAAATTTAAAATTAATTTCTAATAAGATAAACATATTATAATTATGAAAATAAATATTAATACCTGTTCTAACAAAGAGAAACGAAACTAAATTTTTTTTATTCGCATACTAAAAATGCAATTAATTATCGCCTTGATGCATTTAATATGGATAATATTGCATAAGTTTATTAACTTCACTTTAAATCTTCGTCTATCAAAAAGTTGACATAAACTCTGGTTTTCCATTGGTTGTCGGCAGCCGCCACTAGTTGGATTTGATACTCTCCGGAATTCAATGGCAAGAATCGGAAATACTCTTTCTTATATATCATTTCTTGCACGCGAATTTCCTTCTGAAATTTGATTTTTGAATACTTAAAGTTTTCATTATAATATTTCATAGCTTACCTCATATGGACAAGAATGATTAAGATTTGAATTTTTGGACAAGGCATCTAGAAATATTCGCTCAAACGATAATTTGTTAGTAGTTCTGGCCATGAACTTGCAAAAATCAAATGTTTTATTGAACATAAATGGACGAAATCCACTATATTTACGCCAAAGACTAAGATTTACCTGAAATTTAGATATCAAAATATAATTAGCTCATAGTAGAGAAAAATATACATACTTTAGCAACATATAATGGTCCTTTTAACAAAATCGCGTGCACATTTAAGGCAACAACTCCACGGCCAATCAGCTTGAGATTACATTGTTTATAGGCACAATAAGATGGATCTAATACTTCGCACTTGATGTTTGTATATCGAGACATTTTGCCCGAGAATACTCCGGCAGACATCAATAAGAAGGCAAACGACATCCACATCATCATGCGTTCGGTAGAAATACTAAATTTTGAATAACTGGAATTCACAGAGAATAATATTCACGGTTTAAATCAGACAATAATTACGATTGCTCGTTTAATTGCAGCTATTTTATTTTTGTTTTTTTTTATTTATTGTACATACACAAATTACCAAACTCTTTGCTCGACATACGTACATAAGCAGACACTGAATTCAACCTAACAATCAGTATAAATTATTTTTGAGTTTAAAAATATGTTTTTAATTTGCACTTTTTTGCTAAAAACAAAAAAATATAAAATCAATAAGAAAATGTCAACGACTCCTATAAGTACACAGTGCACTGTTCCTATCAAAATTCCAGATTTAAAATAATAGATGATATGTTGCATCAATAAATAATTAAGCGAACATTGTATGTGCATTTAATATTTTTTAAGAAGGTTTAAAGCACTTTCCCACCCATTTTCCTTTAAAAACGCAGGGTCCGACGTTTTCTCTTTAATGCAAACCAAACTACATAATATAATAATAATACATAAACAAATCTAATGTTCTTTTGATTACGATTTGATTTATCGATAACAAAGCAAGACAATTAGAGAATTTCAGAGTACTATTTTGGTGATGAATGATTGTGATGCAATCACAAAATTTTGAAATCATGAGTGCTTATCACTGCTGTTCACTCTCTGATGAAATCAAACTAATTTCATGGATTTTCTGTCTAAACAATCAAGACAAAATCAATTAATTCCTAAAGTTTCAGGCTTGGGTTGGAATTTTTGCATTTGAATTAATTAACAAACTTAAGTCCAGACGTGGCAGTTGATTAGAGATTCTTTTATGTGCATTTATTATGCAAATCGCAACAGAACATTTTTAAAATTCAGAGTATAAATTATACAGAATACTTTTCATCGCATTTGGCCAAAATTTTTTGGGCAACCAGCAAATTAATTTCGACTAATTAGTCGCATGAATTTTGACAGGGAATGGTCAAAGCCTGACTGTCTGTTATTTGCATAAATTCCTAAATTATGTCTAACAAGAAAGAAGGAAACACGACAAAAAAAGGAATCGGGGCAAGTGAAAATAAATTTGCACTACGGCTAATTATGACCGAGATTGAGTGCCAGAAACTTTTCCGATAGTCAAGCTAAAATAATGAGTGAGATCTGAAAACAAGCTTAGGGACAACACCTTTTGGAAAATCGCTTCGTAGTATTAGGAAAATATTGGAAACTCAATCAAAAACTTTGCCTTGCCTGTGGCAAACTTGTTGCCAGCAGCTGTGTAGCTGTGCAGAGGTGTTTAAGTGTGTGTAGATTGTATAAGCAGGCAACTTATGCAGTTGCCATTATTAACAACTTTTCGTTAAGCAAATGAGCTTTGAACATCAACAACTACAGCATGAAAGGAGCAAGAGTATAAAAGTATACAAAATTCAACCACTCAATGGGGCAAATTTTTCGGAAAATTTTTTGAATGAAACTTTTCTGCTATTTAACATATCAAATTTTAATATTCGAAGCATGTTGCATAAATGTGTGCTATATTTTCAACTTATATTTTATACTCAATAAAAATATTATTTTTTATCTTTTTAGTTTTTAATTTATAATCGAAGATAATAAAACTTAACTATTAATCTTAAGTCGAATTTACTAATTCTTGAATGCTGAATAATTTTTTTATCTATTGCTCTTCTTAGTTTAAATATAAAATAAGATAAAAAGTTATTCGAAAAGGTAATTGTGCTTATCCAACTTATGTACTTATCAACTGATGTTTTATGTTTTTGCACAAATATTATTTTATATGTTATCAGTTTTAAATTTTAATTTTTATATGACTTAACTTAAGAGCTTTTTTTTTATTTAATTCAGTTTAAAATTTTTATCGACTGCTTTGAGGTTAAAACTATATAAATGAAATGACAAAAAGCTATTTTAAAGCAAATTATCCAAATAGCTTTTTAAACATGCTTATGCTTCTATTCTTTCCGATCTTCATTGAAAATGCATAACCAAATGAAATTGATGAATGTTCAAGTGAAAAAGCATCGGTTGCCATTGTCATTTTCCATTGTCTGGCTAACAAATGATTTACTGGCTACCAAAACCCAAATGCAACTCAATCTCAATCAATTTGGCGAGCAGGCAGCGTCAAAGCTGAAACCCAAGAGATTAAGCTTGTGCTTGACTTTCATAACTTGCCGCAATTACAGAACCTAATATCATACTCGACCCCGTGACCTTTAAAGGCAGCAGCAGCCGCAGCAGCCTGCCCATTGATTTGTCAATGAAGGAAGCCTCAATGCCATGTCATAAATCAATCCAAGCGAACATTTTTCGCCAAAGCATTAAAAGCATTACAAAAAGCGCAATTTTTTTTCATGGTATTCTGTTTTTTTCTGATTTTTTCATTTCCATTTTCATTTTCTGCCATGTCTTTGTCATGTTGAACAAAAGCAGTTGCCAGTAGCCACGTTCATGTTACGTATACGCCCCGTAGCACACATGCAAAGGACATCATGGGCAAATGAATGAATGAATTGCAAACCCGAAGGCAATCTTTTGTCTGACAGTGTGTGTGAGAATCTGTAAGTGTGTGTGTGTGTGTGTGTGTGTGTGTCTTGTCTAGCTGATTCTTCTACTCTAGTTTGCTGTGGATTTTGCATGTTCGCTTTAAGCTTTCGCTTGGCATTTGATTGTTTTCCATGTCGACAGCACCGCCCGCAAAATTCTTGGTAACTACACAGAAAGAAAAAATCATTCTAAAATTCAAATTTAAAATTCTTGATTTTATCATGAACTTTTTAAGTATGTATTTATGTATTTGTTAAATTGAACACAATATAATTCATTGTTTTCAAAATATTTGCTAGGAATTACTTGAAAAATAGTTCTTGAATTGAGTATATTGTATTTGGTTTAAGAGAATGCAGGATTACCGAAATTTGAATAGATTTTATTCCGGAATCCCGGATTTCTTTTTTCTGTGTACGAGTAAGTAAATATACACATATTTATCTTGCCTCATTTATATGCATTCAGCCAGAGGCCACATCGAATATACTTTTCCTAATAAATGTAGATACATATATTTATGTATACTTTATCAGAATGTATCCTTATCGTTATCTTTATTCTGTGTGCCCTTGTAGGTCAGCAAATGTGTCGACTAAGCAGTTGTTGAGCGCTTGAGATGTTGTCTGTTTAGCTCTCTTAAAGCTCTCTGCTCTTAGAATTCGTCTTGATATTGGGTTCCACAAAATGTGGCATGCAACACGTACCACACAAAAGCACACAAGCCTCATTTCGGTTTCATTCTGTAGCAAAACAAGTTTGACAGCTTTTGAGCTCATTTCACATGCAATAGATTCTCCTTAGTATCAAGAATTCTTTGCTAAAGTTTTTCGTGTTTTTTGTTATTTGTTTGTTTGTCGGTGTAAAGTTCATTGCCACAAGATGTGGCAAGCAGCTTAGCAACGAAAGTGAAGATGCAGATAGTTGTTAAACAGGTCGCAGTCGAGGGCATAGATGGCATGGTTGGCATAGTTGGCATAGTTTTGGAGACAACCCATTAAAAACTGCATAAAGTTTGGCATAAACAAGATGCCAAAAGAACACATAAATTCGTACCAACAAAAAAAGTGAAGAGACATATTTTATATTGTAATAAATATTATTTCAATTTTCTATTCTTAAATTTGTTGTTACAAAATTAAAAGCATTGGTTCAGAGAGTTGAATATTACTCATTGTTTTTATACTAGTCGACATTATTTTAAATCAATATACCTTATTTGTTATTTTATACTTTGATTTGTAAATTTTAAATATTTAATTTGTTTATCCTATCAGCTTAAATTTAAATTTATATAATTATTCAATATCACATTAAGTTTTTAATTTTATTTGAATTTTGAAAATTTTTTTTTGGTCAATTACACTTAGTTGACATTGAATAAAAAAGTAAATAAATATACATACATTTCTAAGAGAGATAAAATGCTGTTCCTTATATAGAGGTACGACTGTTAACCGTCTGTCTATTGTTACTGCGGCTCATGAGGGAAATAAAACATTGAAACATTGACATTTTGAAATGCTTTCAATTCACATGTACGCACATGAATTATTTTCATCATTTTCACGGATCTGTGGTTACTCGATGCAAGCGGAAAATACCAGCAAATAATGCATTATTAAAATGAAAATAAAAATACAAATGTATTTTACAATAAATGACAACAATGACCGCTAAAGCGGAAACCTGAACAAGCATTTTCATTTCGCCGGTTTAGCCAAAAAGTCTGGTTTAATTTAGACAAATTAAGAGCATAAATAGTTAAAACATTGTTAAATGAACAGCATGAATATTTTAAAGCAAATTTTTAGAATTATTATGCAATGCATTTCAATAGAAACACTATTGTAAACTGATGTAAGCTACGATTTGTGATGTGAACATGAAAAATCAATCGGCCAGAAATGTTTTCGTGAGTTATATATGTTTAAATGATTACAACAATTAAACCATCTGTAAAATAGCATAATTATGTTTGTCATTTGAATTTACAATATAAATTTTCATTTTTTTGTAAACGCTTTTCGTCAATAGTTAAAGTGTTTTTCCAAATGTCAGACCAGATGTGGTGGGTTCCATTGATGGTTATTTTAATGGCAGTTGGAAGCCTATCAAAATCCCTCACTCCTTATACCAATATAGAGCGTGAGGTCTTGAATCCATTATATACCGTTTATAGACAGTGTGTTCTGAAAGTAGTCGTACACATGCATTTTCTTAATAATACTCGTTCACTTTCAAATATCAAAGCCAGTATTAAAAATCTTGGACCCTGACTATTGTGAGTTTTAATATTATAATTAATCCACTTCGAATTATATTTCAGATAAATCTTAGTCTTTATAAAAAATTCAATGACTATCGACCGTTTATCCACAATACCACATTTGATTTTTGCCAACTTATGGCCAAAAGCAACTCCAAATTGTCATTTGGAAAACTCTTTTTCGAAACCCTCAACGAGAAATCAAATGTCAATCTTCCTTGTCCCATTGAGGTAAGTGTTCTTTTTAAGAACATCTGCAAATCATTAATTAATTATTTTGCACTTCAGCAATTTTTAACTGCGCGAAATTTGGGTTTAAAAGAGGAATTTTTAAGCTTCTTTCCTTTACCCAGAGGCCAGTATAAGTTTCAAATGAAGATTGCCTTTAATTCACTGTGGATAACAAAAATCAGTGCAGAGATATTGCGTGAAGATTTAATGAAAATCGAATAACAAAAAAAGTAAATAAACAAACTTTCTGAATAATAAAAACAATCATTGTAATGCAATCATAGTTATATGAAAGTCAAAAAAAAAAAATATTAAAATAATATATTTAAATATATATAAATCAACTCCAATTGTAATTCAGCAATTTTGTCTATGCATCAGTAGATATAAATAGAAACAGTTAATTGTCCGTAACCGTTATCAATTAACATATACTTTCTGTCAAATGATTTCGATGTCATCACCTATTAAGTTAGTCGATAAAGCGGTCTCCTGCCTGATGGACAATGTTTCTTCCGATTACGGTTCTCCTTTTACCAGTAGGTGGACTTACAGCTACTGTCAATCGATTCACGAATATCGAGTGTGAAGTTTTAGACAGTTCCCTATGTTCCTTTATGGAATGCAATCTTAAAGTTTTGGGTCGTGGCATTGTCGGCATGAATATGCATATGGAAATATACAATACGACCATTAAAAATGTTAAAGTAAGTTTCGAGTACTTTCATTGAATAATTAATAATTACATATATTTTCTCAGCACAATATCAGTCTTTGGCGCAAGTACAGTGGATATCGGCCATTCATGTTTAATAGAACTTTTGATTTTTGCAAATTTATGGCAAACAGCAATGCCAAATTATCGTTTGAGAAAATTGTCTTGGGCTCGCTGTTGGAAAAATCGAATTTAAATCACTCTTGTCCTTATGAGGTAAATATATTTATTGGAAACTCATATTCTCTTATTATATTTTTGCATTACAGAAAGATATAATCATACGCAATATGGTATTTAAGGAAGAGTTTCTAAAGTTATTGCCATTACCCTCTGGAGAGTATAAATTTCAAGTCATGCAGGCATTTAATAATATCTGGGTATCAAATATAAAAGTGCAAATATTACGAAACGAAGGCATAATGAAAAATAAATAGATTGTATAATAATATCCTTGGATCGTCACTATTGAAAGTTTGAAACTATAAATACAATAAATTAAACATTTTATTATATTGCCGATAAATAATTCTACTTTTTAACTTTTTTTTAAACATTTTTTTTTGATATAATAATATGTGTAATTTTATTGTATATATTAAAAAAAAACATTTATTAAGCTTCACTTCAAATATATTTTAAACCGAACTCTAGCCGAACTTTAAAATCATTCAAATACTTATAAGTTTAATGGGGCGAGGAAAAAATTAAAAACCCATTTCAACTTCAATGAACTGTAACTACTTTTGATGGATATTTATTGAAGTGATTGTGGATGAAATATGAGAATAAAATATCCAATAATACGACACTTTATTTAGTCAGTGAAGTGTTTAGCTGATAGATAGACTATGTTGATTCCATTGACGCTCTTACTACTTGTAATCGAGGGACACGCGGCAGGCAGAAGTCGATTCACGAATATTCAGTGTGATATATTGGATATTGGATATATAACCTATCCGAAATGTAATCTTAAATTGCTGGGGCGTGGTGTTGTCGGTTTGAATATACATATGAAATTGTTACAACCGCCTGTAACAACTGTCAAAGTAATTAAATACATATTTATAAGAATTTATAAGATAATTGAATTTCTTCATTTTCAATTACAGATCAATTTAAGTCTTTGGCGTAAATACAATGGATTTCGTCCCTTCATGTTTAACATAACATTCGATTATTGCAGATTTGCAGCCAAAAAGAATCCAACATTGTCATTTGAGTCAATTGTTTTCAGTGCAATAACCGAAAAGTCAAATGTTAACCACTCTTGTCCCTTTGACGTAATTACTTCAATGAGAATTTATCTCTAGATGAGTGCAGAATTTCTTTTTTTATTTCAGCATGATATAATTGTGCGTGATATGGTATTCAAAGAAGAATATTTTAAACTAATGCCCTTACCTGCCGGAGAGTATAAATTTCAAATGATGATAGCAACTAACAACACTTGGCGAACGAATATTTGTGTAAATGTATTGCACCATGAGAATTTATTAAAAAGTTAATTGTGTTCAAACGAACTGAAATTTTGTAAATTAATGTACTATGAAAATAAATGTATTTTAAATATACTCAATTCATCAAAATTTTGATAATTCCTGCCATTGCCCTCCGGCGATTACCAAGTCCAGGTTACGGCGGCTACGGATGGTCAGTGGAAAACAAGAGTTTCTATAAATTTTTTGCGAAAAGAGGATATAATGAAAAATTGAAATTTTCGACCTTTTATTATATGTATTCAATTCGCAACGTTATTGTCATAAATTAAGATAAAATTATCGACAATTTAATTTTCGTGGAAGCGATTTTCAAGTACTTTGACCTTTTTTTAATTTTGTAAATAAGTATTTCTTTTTAAATAATAGTTGCCAATAAAATTCATTCTATAAAATTATTCTTAGTAAAAATAATATAGTAAAAATAAAAAATAAAATTCTTTTCCAGAGCTTGCACAACATTACCCACATCATTACGTTTGCATTCATTGCAGCAGCAACGTGACATTTCAATTGGCCCAAAAGGCGGTTCGGGTCGAAAGTGCGCCCCAGGACTACATAAATCCGCAGCGGACGCCCGACAAGCGTCGTTCCCCTAAGTACAATGGGAAGCCACACACAACCACACTCACTCACACACTCGTAAGTCAGCACGTACAAAAAAAGGAAAAAATCCACGGTAAAATGTTGGAAAACTAGCTACGGTAAAAAAATCAGCAACTAAATGGCAAGCAGAGGGATACACTCAGAAAAAAGGAGTACTGAAATTAAATTCGAAGCTTAAAATTTATTCTTGATATAAGTAAGGATTACTGGAAAAAAGCATAAGAATTCGTTACCCAAGTTCTAACAATATTGATATAAGAACTACAATTCGAGACTCAGATTCCACTCACTGATCAAGTTCGTAAAAGCTTAAATTAAGTACTGAAAGGGGCGTGGCAAAATTTTGAAACAAACTTGACCTGCGTGGGGTTTATAGAAATCTGTGTGCCAAATTTGGTTGCTCTAGCTCTTATAGTCTCTGAGATCTAGGCGCTCACACAGACGGACAGACGGGCATGGCTATATCGACTCGGCTGTTGATGCTGATCAAGAATATATATACTTTATAGGGTCGGAGATGCTTCCTTCTCCCTGTTACATACATTGCAACGAATACAATATCCCCTTTTACTTATTTTTAATAAGTAACGGGTATAAATACATGCTATATGTAATTTGCACTTGACTTTATGAATTTCAATTGAAACGAGAAATCAAGTTCGAAATATGGCGTTTTAAGTACGAAATACTTGATATTTTCCCTCTGTGTAGGCGGGTTTAACTTCGTGCACATTTCGCTACTTAAAGCCACAAAAGCCACACACGCACACACAAACACACTCACACTCACGTACACAATGAACGGGCGTCTTTATCACCGCCATTGTTGTTAATTTTGCAAGGCAAGCTTTGCGCCGGAAACGGAAACTAGCAGCACTTTGCCTGTCGCGGCAACGTCGCGGCTAATGTGTCGGTTACTGCATGTGTATGTGTGCATGTGTGTGTAAGCGTGTGACCTTTACAGTTGAATTATGAGCGCACATAAATAAAATGTCGTTGGCAATGGCAGCCGACAAAATGTCTGCTAAAATTTCCGCTTACGCTGAGGTCGGAAAATTACCTGAAAATTACCTTGGGTTATACAATATTTATGCACACTCATGACATACATATTTAAAATAGCAACGAGCACTTTTGAGACCTTTTTTGAATTGATTTTTGGCCAAATTGTTTTTTGATTTGAATAAAAATTCACATGCAAATTGCCACACAAGCAGACAAACCAGACAGCCAAACAATTGTGGGGGGAAAACTCGCAAAGCTGCTTAAATATGCAGTTGAAAAATTGTAAGGCAAAATGCCACAGAGCAATTTCAAGCAATTGGAAATATGTTTATATACATACAGTTCAAATTTTAGCTCTGCTCTGTTCATCTGCCTTGTAATGCAATTGTTTGCAGTTTGTTTTACGCTGCATTGCACCATCTACAGCGGAGGGAAGGAAGGTTGTGGAAAACCCCTACAGAAATGAGTGGAAATTCAAGGCGGGTTCAGCCAGAATTGGAGCGACAGCAACTGCAATGCTCGTACTTGTATTTATTTATTTCATTCTTTTTCTTGCTATGCTATTTTCAATTTACGTTTACAATAATTCAGCAAACGTGGAAATGGACAGCAATAAATTCGCCAGAGTAAACACACTCACACACACACACACGCACATAGAAAGAGAGAGAGAGGGACATGAAGATATAAACCCAAAACGTAAAAAAAAAATAAAAAAAAAAAACGTAGAGCGATTTATATGGCAACAAACGATTTACTTGCACGACGTATAAATACGTATACGTTATAAAACAAGAGAAAAGCAGAAAAGTTTTGAAAGTAGCGAACTCTGAATACTCTTTAAGTTATTGCTATGCTATGCTATTTAAGCATAAAAAATTATTTTCTCCACATGCAAATCAATTTCATAAGCCAAATATATTTTTCTCGCAAATCTAAAATGAAAAAATCGATAATCGATTTTTTTCATTCAAAAAAAAAATATTTTTAGTTTTAAATCTTGAGTTTCTATTTTGTATCAACATTTTTTTAAATTAACATTTAATTTAATTCTGTAGAAAAATTAAATGACTTATCTTATGTGTGGTACACAGTTCATGACAATAGTGTAATATCCTCAAGCATATACCCTGTAAAACTACAATGTATAAAATGTAAAGTTTTTATTTCTTTACTGAACACATTGAGGGCAATTTATGTTATGCCATTTTCAACTCGAAAGCATAAAATATGCTCAGAATGGAGAGGGTTCTGTTTGGGGTCAGTGTAAAACAAATGTCGACAAGTGCAATTATTAAAGGTGGTCAGAGGAAGCTCGAGGAGTAGCCAAGGGTAGAGAGGGGAAAAGGGAAGACGAGGCGGATAAAAATAAGACTAAATGGTTGTAGTGCCATGTAAATGGCAATGTGAGTGCGGTCAGCAGCTTCAACTTCAGTTCAGTGTTTGTTGCCAACTGGCAACTGAAAATGGTTCTAGCTATGAGTGTATGTGTGTGGGCGTTTTGTTGTGGGCGTGACAGTGAAGGTAGCTCTGATTCAAGCGTGAGTCACGAGACATTTTTCAACTGCACTTAGTGCGGACTATTGGCATTTCCAATGAAATTGATGAGTGGCTGATTTTTATGGCTACTGTGAATCAATTAAATGGTATTATAGCTGATTCACAATAGACGAATGGGCAAACAGGTCAATTTATGGGCTAGAAAATAAATGTGTGTAAATAGATAATGCATAGATCAATAATGAAAGCGTTGGGCTAAATGAAAATGTGAATTGATCGTAAGACAGATGCTCTCTACTAGTTAGTTATGCTTACTATGCTGTACTCATTACACTTTAATCCCTATTTTTACTTTTACTCTTTAATTGTTACTTCCTTTTAAGCATTTAATACTCGCTAATTTCTACTCGCAACTTTTTAATCGCTACTTTCTGATTTCGATATTATTTTATTTATTGCCTTTCGCAACTCTGTACTAGCTACATTCTACTCGTTCTTCTCTTTTCGCTACTCTTCTCTATCACTCTATCTCTACTATATCACTTCTCTATATTATCTACTGTACTTCCTAGATTCTACTCGCTAACTTTACTCGGCTTTTCTCTTCCTCATCTTTATTGTATCTCAAGTCTGTCTCTATTACAACTCTAAATCCTTTCAATTTCCACTTCTCTACTAAAAAAACTAGCCTTTTTTAATATGGGGCTTAAAGCCGTTGTTAAACACCAAACATACATCACAAAATTCTAGTTTAAATCCTAGTCTCTCTCTCATATCGTGCACCGTTAAATTTTAGAGCGCTCATAAAGTTTTCCTTTATCTTTCCCTCAGCCCCTAAATGAATTTATGGTATTGACACTTCATCTTAAGCCCACGGAAATACAATAACCCGATGTGAACCTCAACCCTCCCAAAGAAAAAAGCCACAAGCCGGCAAGTTTTCTATCTTGTGTCTGACATTAAATTAATTTGTTGCCTACAACTTTGGATGCACAAATACTGGTATTCACGAGTGGCAATCCCAGCACGGCGAAAAACTTGTTAAAGACGAAAATAACAAGAAAAGTTTTAAATCATTCGCTGAGCACAAGTAACGGGAAAGGAAAATGGCGGACAAAGTTATGGGCAAAGGAAACAACCATGCAACGAAAGGCGTATGTGTTTTTAGGATTGTTGTTTTTACACAGAAAAAAAAGCCTTTTAGAGTTTTGACACTGATGTAAATATTATATTTACTTATTACGATATAATCCGAAGCTTATTATTTGAGTAGAGAGATAAAATTCTAATTTTATAACTCTTTGATTTTAATTATTATATTTTTTGTTTTTTATACATGTTTATACGTATTTTTAATATTAATTTATTTCTATGAGTAATTTTATTTCAGAGGCAGGTTTTTTTTTGTGTAGAATTCTTGTTAGAGCTACAGTGAAAATCCTTGTCAGAAGCAGTCTCTAAATTTGGAGACTTAAATCAATGTTGAGTTTGTTTTCAATCGTATTCTGTTGCTCCAATGTTTCATTAAATAAATAATTCTCCTTTTAGTTTTCCCCCTTTTCCAATGTGGTTTTCCCACTGTTTTAGCAACTTCATTAAGCGCTTGACGCTGCAGTCGAGTAAACCAATTACGAATCGGGTTTCGAATCCAACGAAATGTGATTAGAGTGCAGTTGGCATCTGAAATGAAGTTACAGCTGTCCATCTCTGTCCATCTCACTCTCTCTCTCTCTCTCAGTCTCTCTGTGTGTGTCCAGCATTGACGGGCGCCAAACACATAAACCATTTTACGAGCAAATTTTATAAGCAACAAACTGGGCTTGTTAAACGATTTAAGCAGCGAGTGGCAGGTCACAAGCTGAGCGAGTATCCTGTGACTCTGGCTGTGGCAATATGCTGTGACATGCACTTAAATCAATTTACGTCTGGGTCCATAAACTTGTCCCCCATTTCCAGCCAGTTGCAGTAAAAGTCGGCGTCGCCTTCGTCGTCATCGTCGTCGTCGTGGCAGCAAACTCTTAAATCGTGCGCATCGTGGGCAACAAAAATGTGCTTTTGGTTTGCAGCTCCTGCTGCATTGGCAGTAAATTAAATTTAGCTCCATAATGGACTACAAACATGCAACATGCCCCAAAATTGCAGCTGTGTTTTAGCATATACTTACACTCACACTCACACTCTAGTGTTGCAAAATGCCAGACAGCGGCAGAGTCTTGGTTGTCTTTTGCATTTGCTTGTTAACTGGTGCACATAAGTACACTATAGTATTTGTCCTGCGCATCCTGCGACGGTCCTTTAGTTGCCTTGCGGGTCAGCTGCAGTGTTGACAAAATTTCAAGGGCTTAAACAGCTAAATTGATCCGAAATTCAGCTTAAAACATTTGAAAAATTTTCTTATATTGTTATCAGCTCTTCCTTTTATATTTAGCTAAAAAAAAAATTAAATCTAATTGTCATTTGACTTTTGATAATTAAAATAAAGAATTATTTTAAATTTTTATATAAAAAGTAAGAAATGGAATTTTCATTTCTTTACTTTCGTTATTAAAAAAATTCACTACTTTAATTATACTACTAATTTTCTTTACTCCAATTATATTGTTAACATAATACATTATATATTTATTTATTTTCTTAAGTGTATTAAGGTTTTTTGACAAGAGAAAAAGCTGTCAAATAATTTTCTTAAATAATTATTCTAGCTAATAGTATATCTGTACATTTTTAAGCTTTTACATTTAAATGTTTAGCTATTAAAAAGCTAAAATGGCTACACTGAGTTGAGTTGCCTGCTGCAAGTCATGGAAATTACCCAGCTTCCTTCACAGTTGTCGCAATCTCAGTTGGCTTCCTTCCTTTCTATCCCTCTCTTCTC
Organism: Drosophila limbata; assembly: GCA_963924055.1. Classification (NCBI taxonomy): domain Eukaryota; kingdom Metazoa; phylum Arthropoda; class Insecta; order Diptera; family Drosophilidae; genus Drosophila; species Drosophila limbata. Next base: position 6,729,646 of record OZ001354.1, read on the forward strand.
TCTCTCTCTCTGCCTCGCTCTGCTGCATCTGAACTTCTCCCGCATAGCTGTCACTTCTTTCCTGTGTCACAACATTCCACACACACTGACTTCTTGTGTTGTCTGCACTCTTTCTCTATTTTCTATTCAGTCGCTTGTCCTGCAACTCCTATTTGCCATCACTTCGTGTCCTTTCAGGCATTTTACACATGTCCTGCACACACACACACACACACACACATTCTGCACAGACAGCTGCACTTTTAATTATGGCCGGAATTTTCATTTCATTTTCCAGCTCTCAGAGATTTGCGCTGCTTTCGTTCGTTGCTTCATTCATTCGTCAATTAATTCCACGGCAATTTAATCAACCTTGGGGTGTGCAGCCCCTTCACAGCCGATTAGCGTCATTGTTTTTGGATTTGTATTGATGCCTCCTCGACAGCTGCTGCTGCACTACAGCTCACTCAGTGGCATAAGACAGACGCACACATTACGCATACGCACCGTTGCACAGCGTTACACTAAAGATTGATGACGGGAGTGATGGATGCACTCGTAGTTCTATAGCTATAAATCAAGCCCACTGCACATTAAGTCTAATCATGCTGGGCTTCTGTTTATTTAATTTAAAATATTAAATAATAATAATCCATATCTGAGCATAAGACAAAGCTCAGAGTGTGAAATAAGGAGTGAAATGAGAAGCTAGCATTAAAAATTTTATTTAATTGCTTTTTTAAAATGGCTACTAAAATTAGTAGTCATTGTCTACAAATTTAACTTTAATTAAAAGTGAATATTTGATATTATTTTATAACGTTTTACATGGCGTATGATTAGCTTTAGCGATGCGGAAAACAAATGCAGGTTGTCTGAGTTTTTAGTGCATATCAGCGATGACACTGCTGCGTATACGTAATATATCAATCAGTTCAGTTTTCACCAAAAAAAAATGAAGCAAAAGTGTAATTATAATTAAAAATGCAATTCATCGTTTCAGAGTTTATTATTTGTAGATCCAATTAATAATTGTACATCTATTAATTGCCCATTAAAATAATAATAAAAAAAGCTACATTTGCAGTATTTTTTATATTTCAGTTTCACACGTCGCACAGTGGGGCCAATGAGATAATCGAATAATTTAAATGGCATATAATAGATAACTCTTCAACCTATGAAATAAGTGCCACTCCCCCAAGATGCTTACTTATGGGCTATCAAAGCTAAAATTTGTGAAAAAATACATTTTATGGACCTAAAAATAATATTTATTTAATATTTTTGATTTTCATTGTTTCACTTTTAAGGTTTTTATATTTTAAAATTATTTCCAAAAAACTAAAAAAAAATGTAGGTTGAAGAGTTATCTATCATATGCCATTTAAATGACATATAAATGGCCCCACTGTGCGACGTAAGCGTAATTTTGTTCAGCTTAAAGCAGATAAAAGCCGTTATTTTACGTTCTATTACTTTTTATTGTGAATACGTAACATGCCAATTAGTTCACCTTTTCCACATTTAAAAGCAGTCAAAAGCAATGATAAGCAATTTCGCCATTACAGAATTTTAGCAATTTATCAAATTAAAAAAATATTATGCCTCAACTTTTTGTCAACATTACGTCGCTCTTAATTGTAGCTGACTCTAGCAACAACTAATGGTAAAGAAATGGAATAAATTGGATAGTTTTTTACTATCCAATCAATTTAATTATTGGCCGAATAAAATCCGTCGAATTTCAAGTAAGAATTAGAAATGCAAATTGATCTTTTTAGATGCTGTTTAATTGCCTTTTAATCATGTTAATTACGTTGACGCCCATTAATTGGCAATTAAAATAATAACTAATTATGGTCAAACCTTTCTAAGCGAAATTGTGAGTTCTGTTAAAGCATTAAAATGGCGATTAGTGATGAAGTTCAAGTGCAAAATGCCTGTCGTTAAAACCAATTAAACGAATTTAATTGCATTTAAAGAGGCACGTGCAAATTGCAAACCATTTTAATTGCCACACACACACACACAAACAAACAAACAAACAAACAAACAAACAAAAACATACGTTGCAGGATCTCTAATTAGAGCAAACAGCAAACAGAGTTAAAAGCAATTGCAAGGAAAGAAAAGAAGTGAAAAACTCTGGGGGGAAAATGTAGCTGTGACACGTGACAGGGAAACCAAGAAAAAACCTGAAATAAAAGTAAAAATAAAAGGGAATTTAGGAAGCGGAAAAGAGTCACGCGGCGAGTCAATAAAAAGTGCAAATGGCCATAAGAAATGGCCACCAAAGGAACTGGCAGGATACATTCCGACTTAATGTGCGTTAAAAGCCAAAACCAAGGACAACAAGCAATGTTACAAAATCCAACAACAAGGCTAAAAACGACGACAAGGCTTTAAAGGAAAATATTTAAACCGAAAGTTTTCTTTGGTCAATTTGAAGACAGAGACATGGAAACTTTGGGGGCTGGAGGTTCAAGTCGAGCTATTGTTGTGAAATTAAATTCCAACTAGCAGAAGGAAGAGGAACAGGAAGAACAGGACATCGAGCAGAGAAGCCCAGCCAGGTGTAAGGTGCAGGTAAGAAGAAGCAGCAGCAGCAGCTTTTGTTATTTTTACACTTCATTGCCGTGGAATTTACTTTGTTGCCATGTCTTGGTTTTTTTGTTTTTCCCATCTTTGGGATGCCGCAAGCTCTGTCCAAGCGTAAAGATAAAACTTGTGCTGCTTCTTCTTCCACTACCCACAAACTTTGGCCATTTGTTTGCCGTGTCTGTATCTGTATCTGTATCTGTGTATTTGTGTCTGTGCGTGTTATTGTCATAATATTGTGCAAGCCAATGAAAAGTTTTGCCAGTGAAGCGGAAGTCACCGACTTCTTTATTTTGATATCACACAAAGACCAAATTTTAATAATTTTCAAACAGTCAAACTAAATGACACGCCCATCATCAAGGGGGCGTGACAATGACTCGATAAGGTCGTCAAAGTTTCTTGACTTTCGACTTCGACAGCAAATGCCAAAAAAGAAAAAAAGAAAGAAAAGTGATCAGAAAGTCAAGAGGGTCTCGCAACGGTTTTTTCAACTTTTTATTTTTATTGAATTTGCACCTTGACAAACATTTTAGCAGCTGTCCTGAGACTGAGAACGATGATGATGATGATGATGATGAATATGATGATGAGGCTGTTGTTCAACATTTGAGCACCTGTTCGATGGGAAAGGCAGCTTCCCATTCTTATTGTATTTATTTTGACAGCTACTGTGACAGCAACAACAACAATAACAAAAACAACAACAAGGGAGCATCGCATTAGCTTATTATCCTGCACATGCTACGTTATTTATGTAGTTCAAAGTTCGTCTTTATGCTGTGCTTAACTTAAACAGATTTATGCATGAGTTTGCCTCGAAATTAACTCTGTGTTTATTTATGTACGGTAATGCAAAAAATTATAGAATCAATCACTTTCTTTTTATTTCAAAAACTGCTTCGAAATATATTATTTTTTTTTTGTTTTATAATTTTTACTCACATATTAAGCTATAGTTCCAAATTGTAATAATTTATTATTATCATAATATGCTTGAAATGTCTAAATAAATGTCGTTTTTATTATTTTTACCATCACTGTGTATCCAAAATAAAGTAACGTTTGATGTTTACCTGGCGTATGCGTAATAATTTATTTTTTTTGTGTTCCCATAATTCAGCTTAAAGCCGCTACTTAAAGCCTCAACAGACAGCTGCCAAATTGACAAGATTCTCTTTTTTTTTGTTGCCTCCTTCGTTCAGATAGTTTGCAGGCACTGTGACAACGTTGCGTATACGTGATATGGACAAATGCTGTCAGGCGTTGATTTTTTAACACATTCTGGCTACAGTGTGAGTGCATGCGTGTGTGTGTGTGTGTGTGCAGAGGAAAAAACCGGAATAAAATCCTGAAAATTCTTAAGCCAAATACAAAATACTTGATACAAGTACGGCTTTTTACTTTAAAAATTTAAACTGAAAAATAATATTCTAAATACATGCTAAAATCAAGAATTTTGAACTTTTAGAATAGATTTTTTTCTGTGTAAGTATCGCATTGCAGACAGCAGCAATTTCATTTGAAATTTAATGCCAAGTTCGAAAGAAGCCGCGTGACTCGCATACACATGAGCAAAGATGTTGATGCCGTTGATGTTGATGTTTCTCCTGCTTCCTTTCGATTCCCTTTTCTGCTGCCAGCTGCCAGACACATTAAAGCGTGCTCACAATTTAAAGCTGCCTTCTCTCTCTCTCTCTCTCTCTTACTTTCCCTCTCTTTCTGCCTCGACAAAAACTTGTAGCTCTAATTAAAAAGCCTGCGCTTCGCGCGAAATTTGATAGCTTTCAACGCATTAGAATGCCGTGCCATACGTGCCACGCCCTCTGCCTCCTGCCTTCTGCCAAACAAAGGCGTCAGTCTGTCATCAAAATAGTTGCGAGTCAAGTTTTCGCCGCAATTGTTTTGAGCTGACAACGTGCGTTGCATACAACTTAACTTAAAACTCCGCTAACGAGACAGTCCAAAGGGAATCTAAGGGATGAGCTGCAAATATATTTGCTGTTTGTCCCTTAAGCAATTTTATTTATTTAGTTTTGTTTTTATTATCCCATGGGATAGGAAAATACTCAAAAATTCACATTTTGGACACCATTGGTATAAAACAACATCTTAAATTTGATTCTCAGAAAAGTATGCCAAAATTAACAAAAATTGTGATTTGTTAAGTTGCTAGCTCATATTACGTTAAATTATTGTTATGCAAATATCCTAATTCACATTAAGCCCATGCTTTAAGTAGACATTTACCTGCCAGTAATTACGCATACGCCATGTAAGACGTCATCAAACGTTACTTTACACATAAAAGTCATGAATTCACGAGCTAAAAGTAATCAAAGCTCAGTTTCATTTGAAATTCCACTTCTTTTGCTCTGCTTCGTTCTCAATTCAATTCTATTTGTGGCCTTAATGGCACAGAGAGTTAGCCTTTATGTGTGCCAATTTCGAGTAGCAATCATCAATGAATAATTTAGGTGCCAAGTAGCGCAATTCAATAGCTAGTCAATTTCTGATCTGTTTTCTGGCATTGAGAGTGTGTTGGCTGCTACTTGAGCTACACCATCATCATGCCACATGCTTGTCAATCTGCCACGCCCCCTTTAGGGATGCGTGCTGCTCAGCTGTGTGTGTGTGTGTGTGTGTGTGTGTGTGTCAAGTGTCTGTCATGTTTGTTTGCTTGTGTCAAGTGCTTCATATGTCTGTCATATATATAGATAGATAGACATGTTCCACATTTCATATTGGCAACACTCAAGTGCCACGCCCACATTTGCCCACAACATGCTCTTCAGCTTCAAGCTCTTGTCTCCATTTAATATTTCACGCAGCGTTCAAAATTATCAAATAAATTATATAAATATATATGTTTATTTTTTGTGTATTATTTAAATTTGTTTATTACATTTTATGGCACAAATAAAAATATATTTTGTTATATTTGCAACTTAACTAATCATCAACACGTTGCCATTAAATGAATGCGATAAAAACTAACTCAATTATCATGCTTGTCTAAGCACACACACACACACATATATAGGCCATACACACACATTCAAATACACACAGGCATTTTAAGTGGTTGGTCGTATGTAAAAGCATTAAAGAAATCCTTTGAACATTATAAGCACCCTAAATACCGTGGATTTTACAAATAAACTTGTGTTATTATTTTTAATTCTGCTTTGTACTGCATTCGTAAGCGCTAAACTCGCTATATTGCTCAGTTGTTTCTTATTTAATATACATATTTTATTATTTTTTATCTATAATTTTACCATCAACTAAAATCGGTGAAGAAAAGATTGTAAAAACAAATGTAATAAAGATAAGGATTAAAATATTAAGATTAAGAATTAAGATGAACTACGTATTATTTTTAATTTAAAATTACAGCAAAAATAATTAAATAGTCTAGTGATATTCAAATATAAGATAATATTTTTCTGAAGTTAATTGTATTCTCCTATTTCTTTTCTATGACACTGATAAAACAAAGTCCAGTTTCTAAAGTCAAGAATATCCGTCAACATAAATATTAAAAATAAAATAAAAAATTAATAGTGTTGCAATCCAGTTTTTTTTTTTGTGTTGCAAGAAAAAATATTATTCACCATTTTAAATGGTTTTTTTATTATTAACATTTTTTCTGTTTTTATTAAAGTTTTCTTTGTATCTTATTTTATGGCAAATAAAAGAATATAAAAAACATTCGTGAATTTATTTCTTAATAATATTTCGCACTATTGACCAAATTTTCTGTTGAATATTTTCTGGCTAACAAATATGCTCTCTATCCAATATAAATTGATAGGGTATCAAAAGCGTATAATTGTTTAGGCAGTAGACCCAAAAACCAGGCAACCGGGCAACAACAACAACAGGAGCCTAAAACGCTTGTGCAGGACACGGCACGTCGAACGTGTGTAGAGGCACATTCAAGTGGCATGTAGCATGTGGCATGTGGCATGTGGCAAGGGGGCCATAACAATAGAGCACAGCAAGGGCGTTGTTGAAGTGGCAACAGCAGCAAACAAATTAATATAGCCAACTGGCAGTGAAAGAGAGAGAGAGAGAGGGGAGTAGAGAAAAGTGGGAGCAAAACTGTTAGAAAAAATTGGGGAAAACTTTATTTGTTTGCCCAACAATCAGAGAGCTCTCTAGTTGTGTGGAGGGGCAGGGAAAATGTCGTAAGTGCTTACACTTATAAATATTTATGCGATGTGCAAATTCTAATCCAATCAACATCAGTCAAATGCGAGAACAACAACTACAACAACAACGACTAGCAACTTACAACAAAAGTCCCAAAACGTATTTGCCAAATCAAGAATTTTAGTCGTCGTGGCTAGTAAAACTCCGCTTTTTATTCTGTTTGCCACTGCCATTCACTCAAATGCACTAAATTCGATTTTATAACTGAGTGCACCACCCAGGCAGCTCCACAGCACCACCACGGCACCACCATTACCGTAGCACCACACTCCCACACACCCATCTCCTGTCTTGTCAAGTGAAAATGCAAAAAACTAAAAAATCGCAAACGCGAATCGACAGTTAAATTGTTTAGTGACTTTGACCCAAACTGCAAATAATTGAAAATAACACACGTGGATATAAAAGTGGCAAAAAATAAAGCAAAAGAAAACTGTAAGGCTTGCCAAATTTTATGCCAAAAGCAATATGGTTTCACTATCCGATTTATGTGAGACTCGAAGAAGAAAAATCAACTCAGTAAAATACTTCTATACTCAGTTCGAATGCAGGACACGCAAATTACGTTGTCTAGATTTTCATATCTCAGTGATGGTAAAAATAATAGAAAATAGAGTCATTTTAACATTTCAAACAAATTTTTAATAACATGAAATTTTTAAACATTGCTAAAAATGTATTAAGTTAAAATTATTAAACTAAAAACTATCATTATTCCGAAGCAATTTTACAAAAATAAAAAAAACAGTTTATCTATTATTATTCCCATCAACGTATGTTCTCCTGTGTGTTCCGGCTCAGCTGAGTGCTTTCAATAAACGAAATTGCTCGTCGCACACTCACGGCCATGACCTTAGGCACATTTTCACACACGCGTTCAACTTGACAAAAGGCCAAGAGATAAAACGAAGGAGAAAGTGAGGGGAATAGACTTTGAGAAAACAGAGAGTTACTAAAATATACCCTGCATATTATTATTACTTAATATTACTATTATATTCATTTTCTTTCAAATTAGAATTATTTGAGCAAGAAAATCGAGTTTAGTTTCTAACAAACGCCTTTTTAACTCCAGCACACCCTTTCTAACTCCTCCAGTGAGTACAGGGTATATACAGCAATGCGGCCAAACCCGTTTGTAGGTTTCTAAATGCACTACAGCCCAGATTTCAGTTCAACTTGCATATGTATATCCCATTAAATAGACCCACAATTTCGGCTTATTACAAATCGCCCCCAAAACATAGGCAACACTTTTGTGAAACACAAACCACGGCGGCCATTTTGCCCGAAAGCACTATAAACTTGCATCAAATGGAGAATATAGCCGAGCCACATATAACTTCATCAACTGAGGCCCATAAAAAGTAGAGGAGACCCGAAAAAAACATAGTGCACAAAATGCACATAAAGTGGAACAAAATATTGTTTGGCCAGGCCAAGAGACACGAGAACAACAATGGCCAAAAGGCGCAAGGACAATGATGGCGAAGGCCAATGCCAAACACACACATAAACACACTCAAACACACACACATGGAAGTGTGTTTGTAGGCAAAAGAGAATCCATTATTACATTTTTCACGCCAATAAAAACAAATACAAAACACACATAAGCTGAAGGGCAGCCCCCAAATTGTTGAGCAACTGCTAAGCCCTAAGTTGTTTGCACCCTAATAGAGGGTATTATAATTTTGTCATGAAGTGTGTAGCAGAAGAAAATTCCAATTTTAAAGAACGAATAGTCGCTAATTTTTAATCTTATATATACAATAATATAAAAGCTAATAATATAATTTTATCGTTTATATATTTATTTAAAATTGACTAAAACCAGCTACCAAAAAAAGTTAAATACAAAATAAAGTATACAAAAATTTTAAATCTAAAAATCTACATCTGAAGTTGTCTTAAGCATCCAGATAACATTTTGTTAAGGTCGAACTATAAATAAAAAACTATGCAATTGGATACAGCGCTCTGTAAGGGCATCAAATCTTCGATGTTCCGTAGATAATGTTTCTTTCTGGTTTGGGTAATACTTTGGCAATTTCCTTTTTTGCTTGAGAATTTTCTTTTTAGTCACTCACAAAAATTACTAAAATTCTATATCCGTTTCCGGATCAAGCTGAGGCCAAGTTAACTTTTTCTTTCTTATTTCTCTTTCTGACCGTCTTGTCGCCAGGCATTTGTGTGCCATTTGCTTAGTCCAGTTATTTATACACGACTGCCAGCATGTCCTTGAGCTGTGTAGATGCTTAGACAACCTAAAAAATAAAAATAAAACAAAAAACTAAACTACTTTTTGGGGGCATAATTTATGGCACATCACGCATACGACGAGTTGCACACATGCTGCCAATGCCTCGAATCAAAATGAAACGAAGCGAACTAAAAAAAAATAAAAATAAAACTGCGACAAGTTCTTGCCACACTAGTCTGCCACATTTTTGAAGAGCCAACAAGTCAAGGAAGCTCAAAACAGAACAAAGCAATTTGCAAATGGAAACCAATTTGAAATGCAACAATTAGCAAAGCACTCAGGTTAAAGGCCAAGAGAAACAGTCGAAACTTAAAAGTCAATCAACAATAATTGTTAAGCCAATAATGGTTAATAATGCACCCAAATCTGACCACAAATGGCCAGATCTTTAAATAAATAAATAAACAAAATTCCAATTTAATAAAAAAGTCTGTTGGATAATTTGATATTATTATTTTATTAAAGCTTGTTACAAGTTCTCTTCAACTTCAACTCAAGTGGCAGTCTCAAAATTATGAATTTTAAACTTGCCATCAGTTTAAGATAAGCGCATAATTTGTCTCATTAAAAGTTACACTGATTTTCGTGGCTACTAACAAAGTCACGCCACAAGTTGCATGCCACATGCTACTTACAAATTACCACTTGCCACCTGCTGTTAAATAGTAGCTGACAATATAACTATAACTATAAAACAAATCAACATGCAATGCATCATGCGTTCAATGTGGCATGTGGCATGTGCCACATGTGGCAGGCAAATGGGAATAGGGAAATGGGGAAATGTGAAATGGAAAATGGCTGTGCGCCACTTTGCAACTTTGCTTTGTGGTCACTGAAATTGACTTCAAGTTTGTGCAACATCAATTTTATTGCAAAACTTTGCAGGGCCAAAAGCAAACAACAAAAACAAGAAAAACTTCATAAACACTTTGGTTCATTATATAAACAGAAAGTGTAGAACAAAGCTGGAAAATTATGCTTCAATTATAATATATACTCATATATAAAAAACTATTATACTATGATTTTTAAATAATTAAAAATTATTTAATTAATAATAATAACTGCCCCTATCGGGTAAGTCTTTTGATTGATTAATTACTTAATAATTATAAGAAATACAAATTTTCAGCATGATATAATACTCAAATACTTACGGATACGTGTTGCAGCCTTTCGCAAATGGAAAGCAGATGCCAAAATTGTAGCATTTCAAAATTAAATTAAATTTTATTTATTTATTTAATTGATTTTTGAAAATTTCATTCAAATTTCGCGCCATAGTATTGCCACTGTGTTAGTTTCTGTAATTCAGCTTTTCACTCCTCTTATAGCAGCTGCAGCTCCACACTTAACAGCTGTGACTCGCTATGTTTACACCGCATGACAGTTACAGCTAATTGCGCTCTGTAAATAACAGTAACAGCTGATTTGCAAATTTTGCGCGAAATTTGGAATAAAATCTTTGAAATTTTCAAAAATCTCAATCTGAATCTCAATTAAGTTCAGCAATTTTCAAAAAATCATAAAAAATATTAGCGAAGAGATTTTTGAAATTTTTTGCATCAAAACATTTTTTGTTTAAACCCGTGGAAAAAAGTTTCAAAAGTAGACTTGCACAATAATGGGTCGTTGTATGTTGTTTTAGTTTAACTATGCAATATTGTTTTTTAACCCTAAGACGGGCAAGTAAGTATATGTAAAAGGGATTACTTACTAGATATCATAGGAGTCGACGTACACCTGGAACGATATAAACGGAACTCAGGTCATTGAAGTTCAGTTGTGAAGCTAACTTTCAACGGGAAACATCGGACATAAACAAGTACCAAAACTATTTGGCTGTTGTTCTATTCGAAAAAATTGATAAACAAAGGAAATAATCAAACTAAGAGGGTAATATTCATTCATTCTTACAATTATATCTTTCTAATTTCTATAAATCCGTATGAAGAAGAAAAAAGCGTTGTGTTTTATGCCCACCTGGAAAGTACAGCAAGTATGCGTAATCTGTCTCAAAACTATTTACAAACACCTACGTGTTTTTAATTCACAATTTAAGGGTTAATATAGAAATTGTTAATTTATTTATCTGCCTAAAAGTGTGCGACACTTTTGGTACATCAGCGTAAAAAGTCTTCAAGATGACCCCATAATCCTTGAACGCAGATCGATGGAGCATGTCCTTGTTAGCTGAGCAATGCAAGAACTCAGAAAATCTGCCAGGATATGGCACAGCAGGAGCTAGAGCTAGTTAAAAAACTGAGTAATAAACAAATAAATGAAAAGCATAAATTTAACATTTTTGAATTAATTTTTGATTTAATAAAAACTATAATATATTATACGAATTAATATTGTAACATAATAAAACACAAATACTAAATTAGGCAAAAATAAAACTAGATTTAAATCGAATTTCGAATGAACGAAAACAATAAAACTAACAAGAGCTCGATGGTTTTTTCTTGTTTTGCTTTTTTTTTTGGTGCTTTGCAGAAATTAAACAAATGCAAGTTTTGTTAAAATCGTTGAAATAAATCATAAAACAGATATGTATATATAGAACGTATACATCTGGTCTTAATGTTATGTACAGGTTAAGTCGAAAACAGGACTCTCGAAAGGACTTTCGAATGAAGCGAATTGAATTTGCGTTTATTGCATAGTTCAGTGCAGTCGCAGTATAAATGTGTAATGGATGTATTTATATATGTATATATATATGTTATATATGTGTGTGTATATAAAGTAGAGAGATAATTGAGAGTATATAAGGATATGCGCACGTGGTGTTTGTTGTGTAAATAACTCTAGTCGAAATACATCAAGTTCTCTTCAAGATTGTAAATGTGCATACAAAAGTTTTGTTTTGTGATTGTGTTCAAGTCTATATGGTTGCATTTCTTAGTTTCGTAGATCTCTAGAAGAGTCCCCGCTCCTTCTTCAGCTTCGTCTGCTTCCACACGGGCAGCTGCTCGAACTCCACGCGACTCACGCCCAGAGCCCGCTGAAAGTCATCATTGGTCAGATAGAGCTCCAGTCGCGTCGGTTCCACGCCCTCGGGCAGCGGACGCGCCTTGAGCACCTCCAAAGGATACTCGGTCTGTGTCATTTGTGCCAGCACTTCGCCAATGGGCGTGGCCACCTCCGTGCGTCCATCCTGCAGCAGACGAAAAACACCAAAGACAAGGACATTAACTAGCAAATTTGAAATGAAATGTGGTCCAACTTGCCTCTAGGTTGATGTCACGCACATCCTCACGCTGGCACCAGTCGGGAAAGAGCGCCTGGAAGGCCAAGGCTTCGAGGCCCGCCCACACAACGTGTCCCCGGATGCCGTGGAAGGCGGCGCCGTCGTTGTCGCCGTGCTTGGCCCGCCAATAGTCGACGGCCGTCTCGAGGGCAGCGCGTCGTTCTGAGATCCAGCGATTGACTCCGGCACGGTTGTCGTTCGATGTGGGACTGCTCCTCTCCTCGGTGTTGACTGCGGAAGGAAGAGCAAAATGGGAATTAAGAAGCAGCTCTAAAAACTGTCAAAGATTGAATGAAGTTTCGATTCGTGGATTGGAATCATAAATTGTTGGACTGCAATCAACTCTTTGAGCACTTTACTCTCAATTTGACTCACTCTTGACATCCTCCAGAGGCCACCAGCCCATCCAGAGCCAGAGTTCGTCGCCGTCGTCCAGCAGAAAGATGGTCGGCTGTCGCGCACTGTAGAGCTGCGCCTGGGCGAAAGGATACGGACTGTGGCGATCCTGGCAGCGCAGGGGATCAATCAGTTCCAGGGCCTTGAAGACGCCCTGTGTGCTGGAGAAGTTGAACATCCTCGGGGTGTAGTCATAGCACTTGGTGGCCTTCAGCAGACTGCCATAATTGCGCTCCTCCTCCAGCTCCTTCTCCTCCTGCAGTCCCGAGCCCAGTCCCAGCGCTAATTTGCAGGCGTCGCTCTCGGCGCCCTCCTCCAGCTGCTGCAACGTGGCGCTCTGGCAGCTGAACAGATCCCGAGGCAGCTGATCCACCAACTGCTCGGCTGCGTTCAAAGCAACGGCTCTGGTGTGCTCCGCGCTCTTGCAGCCGTGCCAGAGGAGCACCTGGCCCTCGGAGCCGTGGATGAGGATCATGGAGCTGCGGGAACGCAGCTGACGCGACTCGCAGCTGACCTCCTTGAGGAGCGTCTCCTCGGGCACATTGCCCTGGAGTTGGTAGAGGCGCCACTGGTCACGTCTGGCCAGGCAGAGCTCCTTGCGTCCCTGGTGCTGCCACATCTGGCGGAAGAGGCGCAGGAAGGCGGTGCTCTCATCGCCCTGGGCCACCCGCATCTGGGCGCCCTTCTCCTTGTCCAGCTCGACGGTGAGCAGCGCCGCCGCGCCCTTCTCGTTGGCACTGGAGTCCTGGCCCTGCCAGGTGAAGTAGACACAGCGATCCCGACCCACTGTGCTCCGGTTGGACACCTTGCCGCTCAGCTCGCGCACTGTCACCGAGATCTGGTAGATCCAGCGGACAATGTAACTCTCCGCGGAGTAGAAGTGACCGTAATCCTCTCGAGCCTCGGCCGCGTCGAAGTTGAACTCGTGGATCTGCCACTTGTCGGTGGACTTGGTGATGACATCGAAGTGCCGCATCGTGTCGTTGTCGTAGTAGAAGTTGCCCCGTCCCAGATTTGCCTGCTCCAGCACCAGATTCGGCTCCTGGTAGGGATCGCCCTTGTGGAGGGCGACGCCGTTGAGGGCACGCACCACATGCACTCCATTCGCCAGGTAATCCTTCTCCAGATCCTCCCGCTCCAGCTCGGGCCAGTCGCTGAACTTCTCCTTGAACAGCACCGTCTCCATGTTCTGCGTGATCTTGCCCAGCACACACCAGTCCGGTCGCACCGAGCAACGCTTGGCGTACTTGGTGGACTCACGTCTGCCCACAATGGGCGCGTAGTTCAAGGGATTCAGATAGCACTGGGCGTAGTCGGCGGCATCTGTGGCCCCGAAGTGCTCCTGGGCCAACCTCATGGCCGCCCGCTTGGCATCGGATGGGGCGTTCTTCCCGTTCCACACGTACAACTCGCTGCCGAAGTCGAAGACGAGCACCTTCCGCGTGTCCAGCATCTCCACCTTGGGGATGCAGCCCCAGTACTTCTCGAGGGGCACCAGGGCCTCGTCCTGGTACTCGTAGATCTTGTTCGTCTCGATGAGGCTGCTCTCGAAGACATCGTCCTCGTCGGCGTGTCCGCAGTCCGCAATCTCCGGATGCTGCGACTGCTGATCCGCCTGATCCTGGCCAGCAAGCAGCGTCCAGAACTGACGCCACTGACGCTCGTTCACATACTTGCCGTCCGTCAAGATCACCTCCTGGCCGGCGGTGCAGCCCAGATCCTTGTTCTCCACGATCGCAGCGCAGATCTTCTTGCTGCGCGAGATCTCGATCACATTGGCAAAGGATCCCACGTAGCGGAAGAGCTGTGAGCCCGCCACCAGGATGAAGCAGTCGCCACGATTCAAGGACAGCTGCTGGGGCGCCACGAGACGCGTCTGGACATGAGTCCGGCCCTTGACATGGAGCAGCATCAGCGGCTTGTGCGGCAGCCACATTTGCTGCAGCGGCAGCGACGACGACTTCAGGGCCACGGACTTGAAGTCCTCGATGGAGGCGAGTCCTGCGATGGCCTCGGCTGCCAGGTTGCCCCTTTGTCCAACTGCCGGCCGGAAGAAGAAGCAGAGATTGGTTAGTTAGAATGGACTGAGGGATTAAAGAATTTAAGGATTTCTCACATGACTCCAGTTTGAGGCGTCGCAGCTCCCGCTCGGCAATTCCCGTCCTGAGTTCCGTGTACTCCGAGCTGATGTCGCTGCGCTGGGCCAGACTCTTGAGGGGATTGCGCGCTGCCCGACGACCCTTGGGGCCCTGAATGTTCCGCTTGCTGACCAGACTGAAAGCGGAGGAGAACTGTAAGTTGGTAACTCATCTATTAGCTGATTCAACGCACCGCTCTGTGGGCTTGATGTCATCAAAGGCGCTGATCTCCAGCTGCGAGTCCTCGCCAGCTTCTGTCGCCTTCGCCTTCGACTGGGTGGCAAAGAAGCTCTCAAAGGTCTCCTCATCGTCCAGACGCGGCACTTGGATTCTTGCCCCCACATTTGTGGCAGCTGCCGCACTCTTGTTGTTGGCCAACTCCTTGTCCAGCTTGGCATTCCTGGGGGAACTCCTCTCCTGATCCGCATCCGCATCCGAGTCGGAGCTGCTGCTGTTGCTGCGACTCAGCGGAGTCTCCTCCTCGGCATTGACACTCAGACTGCGCTGAGCGGCAATCTTCGAGCTGTTTGTGCCGCTTGTGCTGTTGACCATCATGGAGGGGCTCTTGGCCAGGCCCAGTTGCGGCTGGTTGGCACTGCGCACCTCCAGCAGCGGACACTTCTTGGCAGCGTCATTCGGAGCACGCTCGAACTGCAGCTCCACTGGAGATTGCGACTTCTTCTGCAGTCGTCCAGCGACTGTGAACTTCTTGGCATCGGTTTGTTCTGTGCAGGATTGGACCAGAGATTAGTCTAGTCACATCTCTAGGGAAGAGAAGAGGGGGAGAGCGAAAGAGAGCACTCACCTATGCGCTGCCTCCAGTTCTCCGAGTTGACTCTGAGTTTCCCCAAACGCTCAGCGACCTTGCCGCCCTCGAGGCTGGACACGATTAGGGGAGATGGCGCCAGGGGCTTGTCGGAGAGCGAGTGCGCCAAGGAGAGCGATTCCTGTCAAAGAAAAGAAGGAGAAATTTAATGAAATATTTGATGCATTTATTATTAATTTATTGAGACTAGATATGTGAAAGTTAAGTTGCCCAAAAGACGGCTAGAAGTGACAAATTGATGTTTTCTTAATCAATTTAAATTAAAATCATAGATGATTAAATGGAAAGGAAAACTTTTCGCAGAAATAATAATAACTAAGATAAGTCTAAGGCTCGGATCTTAGCAACTCCCATTAGACTGAAAGGAAAATAACTGAAGAATTTGCATTTATTTATTCAACAATATATTGACTAGTAGGGAAAATCATAATCATAAATAATTAAATAGGGAGAAAGAATAACTTTTCATAGAAATAGTAACATGTAGTGGGAAAATCCTAAGACTTCGATCCTAGAAAACCCCATAAGAGACAGAGGAAAATAACTAAAGTGAAATGGATGTTTAAAAAAAAACATTTCTTATTCAATACAAATATATTGACAATGAGTACTTTTTATACCCGTTACTTATTAAAAATAAGTAAAAGGGGATATTGTATTCGTTGCAATGTATGTAACAGGGAGAAGGAAGCATCTCCGACCCTATAAAGTATATATATTCTTGATCAGCATCAACAGCCGAGTCGATATAGCCATGTCCGTCTGTCCGTCCGTCCGTCTGTCCGTCTGTGTGAGCGCCTAGATCTCAGAGACTATAAGAGCTAGAGCAACCAAATTTTGCACACAGATTTCTATAAACCCCACGCAGGTCAAGTTTGTTTCAAAATTTTGCCACGCCCCTTTCCGCCTCCGTAAATCGCGAAAATCCACCACACGCACAGTTTTCAAAATATTAGGTTTTTTTAAACGGTGAACGTTAGCTATTATTATTACCTATCATCCTACTAAATCCCAACAAGATCGGACAAAGATAAAGGTGGTACTGGCTGATTAACGCTTTTAAGCAATAAAAGTGCCTAAAATCATGCAATAAAAAAAAAGTTAAATTTATTTAGGTAAGTAACGGGTATCCTATAGTCGGGAGCTCGACTATAGCCTTTCCCACTTGTTTTAACTCTGTAATGTCTGAAAATCGTCGATTTATTCATTCACGGGTTAAGTGATAATGCACTCTAAGACAAGAAAAGTCATAACTATAAATTTAGTTTCAGTTTTATAAAAAATACGCGCATTTAAGCCCAGTTAGCCAAGCTGCTTTTGCACTTTTTGGCAGTGGGTGACCTTGACGAGGAAAGACCAAAGGGGTACAAAAAAAAGGCGTAACGCCCACGCCCACAAAAGTCGGCACCAAAAAGCGAAATGCAAATAAAGAAATTTCAAATGTTGAGAAAAAAATTAATTCAAATCTTGAAAATTAATAAGAAAATAAAAGCGCGCCAAGTGTTTACAAAAATGGTCATCAATCAAGCCATGTTTGGGTTTTGGCCTAAACATGTTGTTGTGCTTATTGTTGTTGTTGTTGTCGATGATGATGTTTTTATTTGCAGTTGTTTATAGCCAGAGAGCAGTTCACAAACTCTGGTTATTCCCAAGTTTCTTCCTATTCTATTTATACTTGAGATGACTCACTAAGCAACCCCTTTTAAGCTCAATTAGTCGCTTAGTTTAGCTAGTTAGTTTAGTTAGTTTGTTGAGGGCTTTGTCAACAGTTTTCAATTAAGTTAGTTATATTGTTAGTTGGAAAGAGTTTTTACCAGTTTAACTTTTTGCATTTCAATCAGTTAAAACACACACACATAGATACACACACAAACACATAGATGCGGCACACCTTTTGGCCAAGTGCGCATTTAACGTTTTACTATTTAAACTTGGCTAATTGAAATCTGACAATTCGATGCGCAAATTTATTTCGGAAGTTGTTAACAACACGAAACGGAATCTTGAACTGAGGATCGACAATTGAGTGCGTCGATGGCACCTGAAAATAGAGAGATAACGGGGGAAGCACCTACGTAAGAGAGAGAAAAGGAGAGAGAGATAAGGCAAGAGAGAGAGAGAGCGCGCGTGATATGTGCAATTAGAGATAAGATATGAGGCTATCTCTCCACGATTAATAAGCACTAAAGAGAGCACAAGAGATACAGAGTGAGAGAGAAAGGGGGAGAGAGAGAGACGGATTGAGTGAGTGAGAGAGCTGATTTGTTTACCTAGGTTTACTTGAAAGTTTAAGCCGCAAATTAAGTGTAAATATTGACAGATCATATAATAGAGATAACTTCAACGGCAGAGTGACAGAGAGGCGTAGAGTAGGAGGTGGAAAGAGAGAGAGGGAAAGAGACTCGTTCTATCAGCTGTTTGCATAGCAGGTAGCATTTACAAAAAGGTAATAGACCATAACTCATTCGATAAATGTCAATAACACGCTGATAAAGACACACCTCAAGCCCAAAACAGTAGAGACTGGCTATAACGAACACAGCTAAGGAATTCTGCCTATAAAAAGACGCTGATTGCAGACTTGCATAAGACTAGAGATAATATAAATAAGTTACCCAGCGAAATCACTTTATGATGCATATAAATATAAATAATCTAGTTATATAAATATGGATAAATATAGAGAATTATCTATTCGCTTTAAATAAGTTCACTTTAAATAAGTTCATAAAACTACATAACTGAATTTTGTATTGTTTTAATAATATAGGATTTTGTAATTTTAAGTCTCTTAAAATGATTTAATTTTAGCTGAGTTTTACTGTAATAATATGTAGATATTCCATTTATAATTTTAGCGTAATTTCACAGTATTTAAAATAATTCATATGAATATTTATTACTTTCATCAGTCTGAGAAGATTTTAATATATAAAGAAAATTATAGAAATTCAGCTTGTAGCATCTTTAAAAAAAAAAACACATTATTGCGAAGCTTGACTGTCATTACAATAAATTATAGATTTTTGCAATTTGTTTATTATAGCGAGGTTTGACTGTATTCTTTGGAATTCTTATCTGTGTCAGTTTATCTATTAAAGGGTAACTCTAAATAAATATCTTTGATGGTATTTACTATATAAATATACTCTTTCTCTCTCTCTCTTTCCCTCTATCTCTTTCATTTCACCTCTGCTTACATATTGTTATTGCATAATAAATAAGTATTTGGTTTAATTGAATTTTCTTTTTTATCAATTTGTTGCACAGTTGCAAACACAAATGATTGGCAATTATTGGCGCAGCTTTTGCACTTATATATATGAGTATATTTTATAAACAAACTGTACTCAACTCAGTGAGTACTCGAATATGATTCGCACTCGCATTCACGACCTTGGCGACTCTTTCACGTCGATATCAAAGCTTCGAAATTCTCCTGAATTTGATTGTAGGTTCGAGTGTGTCATCATAATGGAACTGTTCCCTCCCCTTTAACCTGCTCCCCGCTCTCTTCCTCTCTGCTATCCACACTTCATTGAGCAGCGTCGCGTCGATGAATCATCAACATTTAATTTGATAAACAACAACATTGAATAAACTGGGTAAAAGCTACCTAAAAAGCCAAATAAACATGAGGAACAAAAAAAAAGACAATCGAAAAAATGTTAAATTTGTTGTTGAGGCAGCTGCTAACAACACGAACAACAACAACAACAACAACAACAAATAACAACAACTCACATGTTGTTATGCCCAACTCTTCTTCTTCTTGATTTGTCTATTTTGCATGCGAAAATCCATCGAAAATGCCAAAATTAGCATGTTTTATCGATTTAATTATTTGATTGGATTTCTGATATTTTATTATTTTTTTAATTCGAATATTTTGATGAGTCGCTTTGGCAAAAGTTTCATAAGTGGCAAGTTCAATAGCAGTTTTAGTTATAGATGAAAATAAATATCTATATCTATAGCCATATCCATATTCAATTTTCAAAAAATCATAAAAAATACTAGCAAAGATATTTTTGAAAAAAAAATTGGTTTGCAGTCACTCTTAAAATTGTTTAAAGAATTTTTAAGATAAAAAAGATACTTTTACAAAAGCTCAAAATTTTCAATGGGTACTGAATGGGTTAAAGAAATTTTTGTTTCATTCAAACGGAATTTAAGTGTATTAAAGATTAATTCAAGAAACCTGCATCAAAACTTTTATATTATACGAAAATTTGACAAAGTTAGGGGGCATGAAGACTAAGTGACACACTGTATATCTATATCTATATCTATATCTATATCTATATCTATATCTATATCTATATCTATATCTATATCTATATCTATATCTATATCTATATCTATATCTATATCTATATCTATATCTATATCTACATCTATATCTATTTCTTTATCTATAGAAACTCAATTGAAAAGTTTCCATTTTCATTTCGCATTCATTTACTTATTGTGAACAATCCCAAGTCCATCCAGTCCGCCAGCTACTGGTATCTCTGAGTGTATTCACTTTATGAATTAATTCAGTTGATTGTGCAACTAAAAGAGGCAGCATTGATAAGCACACAGCAGTTGTTGTTGTTGTTCTTCTTCTTATTGTTGCCACTTCGCAACTGGTCAAAGTTCATTGGCATTTTGCACTCGAGTATCTCATTTTACTATATAAAACTAAACACACTATAAAGAGCATTTTTTAATCTTATCTGTAGGCCAAATTGATCAATCTATCGATTAGCACAAAATACAACCTTTCACTTTGTCCGACTCATCACTCAAAAAATCAATTTAATAACTTAAGACTTAAAAGACTAATAACTTTTATACAATTCAGTTTTATAATCTCACACAGTTTATAATTAATGAATAAACAGCGAACAAAAAAAACTTTGATTTGCGTCAATTTGTTTTGAAGACATGTTACAGCTACATACAGATAAAATATTAAATGAAAGGCATATACGACTATGGAATACCCTTACTAGTTGTAAACTTACAGAAAATGCATTACAAACCACTTTTAATGGGAAAATATATTACCAGTTTGTATTTTATTTAATATTCTGAGTAAAAGAGTAGATAATATAAATACTAGATAAGATCTGAACAATAAGGTTTATTTTACAGATATTAAACTTACATAAAATATAATTAAAATCATTCGCATTGCATTTTTCTGATTTATGTAATGAAATAAAAGGAATTTCTTAATTCACACCTTCATATCCTACCCATAATTTCTATAATAACTATGGGATATAGTAATCCGATCAGCTTGCTTTAAACTTATGTTAGAACTATGATAAAAAGCAGCAACTGTACCAAGTTTCATTAAGATAACTCCACTGAGAGTCGAGTACATTTAGTTGATTGTTACAGAATCCGTTTAAATTTCATAATACTCTCTTAAAGATGAAATCTGTAAATTGTTTAAACAAATTGCTAGCACAGCTGCCTTTGCACAGAACGTGGCAAATATCTTAATAGAATTATAATTAAGCCCACAATCAATTTATTATTGCACTTTTCTCTGACAGCTGACAAAAACTATAAATTTTAAATTTAAGATAATTTCTCAGGTTGAAAGAATTTTTATTCAAGTGTAGTTTTTTTTTTAATATTATAGTTGTATATTTATTTCAGATTACAGTTTAACTAAATAATACTAGAAATTCATAGTGAAATCGTCTGACATTGTTGTGTATATTCTTCAATATATTATTATTAACTTTTGTGTTTTGATTTTCGTATTTACAATTCTCGTGACGTCACTTGAGATTTTAGTTAATATACTTTTGTTTTGGCATTGTATTACAATTTTATTATTATTATTATTATGTAATTAATTAAGCATAAGTACAACAAAAATAAAATAATAATTTTATTTACTGCTTTTTTTTTTTGTTAATGCGATTTCAATTTGTTTAAGTTTTCATCAATTAAACAAACAAAATGCAAATGGGCAAATAAAAGTTGTTAAACAACAAAAAACAACTGTTGTTGGGGGTTGGGGGAGGGTAAGTGGGGCAGGGGGCGGGGGGTGTGGCATATATTGCACATATGCACATAAATATAACAACAACATAAAATGTGAGTGCATTGATTGCATTCGTTCATTCGCATTGCGAGTGCTTTTCATTTGCTCTCTGAGTCATTTCGAACAAAGGCGAATGACGGAGTGAGATACGAAGAGACAGATAGAGAGAGGGTGATAAAGGGGTGGGGTGGGGCAGGAAGTCTTTCGATGGCACGACTAACTGAAGTGAACTGCATTGAATTGACCAACTGCACAGGTGACTAACTGACTGACTGATTGATTGATTGATTGATCCACTTTGATCTCCTCCTGTTGCCCCCCTCAACTGGTGGCCAGCTGTGGCTGCAGCGTCGTCTCATTCACGTAGATCATCGATTCCTGCTCCTCGTTGAGCAGATCCGTGATGGAGTACGCGGACAAGGGCCTCGAGAATCTCCGCTCCGACAAGATGTCGTCGATGCAGGTGACTGAAATGGGAGACTGAAGACTGTCGCCCACTTGGGACTCCTCCTCGGCACTCCTGGCGATCGCCTGGAAGATGTCCTCCATGCTGGACTTGAGGCACAGAGCGGGCGGTTGCCGGAGGAGGACAGGGGAAGCGGGCAACTCCGGAGAACTGGACAGCGGGGAGGCGGTCGAGGGCGTGGCCGAGGTGCCACGCGTGCGTCTCACGGCGGGCAGAGGAGGCACCGCCATCGGTTCCCAGTCACTCAACTTGGAGGATTTCTGCTGTTGCTGTTGTTGTTGCTGCTCCTCTTCGAGTTCCTGCCACAGCTGCATGGCGTGCTCGATGTGCTGCAGCTGCGCCGAGAGCTGCAGCTGTGTGGCAATGCTGCCCTTGCGCGAGGCACATGGCGTGGACTCCTCCTCGTTGGACTCCTCGCTGCCACAGCCGAACATCCGAATCTCGGGCAGCACTCGGCTCACCTGTCGCGTCGTCGCATTTCCCGACTCGAACATCCTCGCAATTTTGGTAACATTGCTGCGTTTCACAGGTGGCGCCAACTGTGGCGCAGTTGCTGCTTCCTCTTTTCGCTTGGGATAAACTCGGGTAACGGGTTTCCTTTGCTTCTGCTTGACAACAGGTGCTGCCTCCTGGATGTGGGCGTGGCAGCACAAGTCGGCGCCATAGCAACGATGGAATCTGTGACGATTCGCCTCGTAATCCGCATCCGCAAAGCGCTTCATCCGCCTCAGAGACTTGGGCAGGAGTGTGACAAGGACATAGATAACAAGCACATAGGAAGAATAATTTATCCATTCCCAGGCTGTTTCCAGATACATTTCATAGTCCAACTCCATCATTTATCCTCTTCTTCTTCTTCTTCTTCTGGTTTCTTATCACAATTCGCAATTTGACTTTCGATTTTTGCGAGTATTTATTGACGTTTTCCGCTGGTTTATTTTCTCTATTTATTGTTATCGTTCTCAGTCTTTGATAAGCGACACAATTACCATGACATCACGACACACTGTGCAAAGGATTTGAAAAAAAAATGTATTTTTTATCATTGAAATTTTCTAACATTTGCGCTACAGCAAAATATTGCAAAATTACTTAATTTTTTTGTTGGAAATTTTGCAATATTTTATCTGTTACAAGACAAGGCATGTCCTTTCTCGCTCTCGCTCACTCGCAGACTCACACACACACCTTTCGTTAAGTGCTGTCAGTTTGGTTTTGGTTTTGCAATCTGCCGCACAGCTTGTTTTAATATTTATATTCAACGAAACATATTCCAACGGTTTGCGTATTTTTATCTTTGTCTGTCATCTGATATCCCCACAAGGTAACAGCGTTTTATTTATTTTACAATTCTTTAATCGTTTGTTTTTGTTTTGATTCTCTTTCTGTTTTTCCGTTTTTTTTGTATGTTTTGTATTTCAGGCGCGTTTTACATTCCGACGCACCCAGCGGTCGTTCTCTTCGGCTGCTCGTCTTAAACTTAACTAACCGACGACGCGCGCAGCTTTAGTCAGCCTACGATGGCACTCTCTCTTTTGATTCACTGCTGCTGCTCTCCCTATCTGTCCATTTGAGCGCTCTCCCGCTCTCGTGGAATCTTGTGCTTTATGATGCGCTCGTTCGTTCAGTTTTCAGAGACAACAACTACGACTTCGGCTGCACTTGCGCAGAATTCTGCTCACTCCATTGTTGCTGTTTTTGTGCAAGTAGTCGCTGCCTGAGGTCAACTGGGCATGTTTCCCTTATTGGCACTTTGATAAGCCGCTCTGCGGGAGGAAAAGAGACGCAACACAGTCGCAGTATGCGTAGAGCAAATTCCATTTGGACTGTACGCATTCTATCTCTTGTTTAGTTCAATGCAAATTCATCTTGTAAGAATATTCTGACACACTCATCACTTGAGTATGTTTATAAATAGAATATCTATGCAATGTAGAGCACGCACAATAAAAACAAATGTGCGCCAGTGATTTACTCCAATTTCTTAATAATTGTTGACATTTCTCAGGCATTTAATGTCATCTTTCCATGTCAAACACATATGTACATATATATTTATGTTTGGTTTTTATTTGAGAACATTTCACGCTCAGTGATTTTAGATTTATTTATAACAATTCAACGTGGGGCGACGATTTGTAATGGCCACAAATTTCGGTCAGTCGTGAATTCGCCACATGAGAAAGTTCTTATAAGAAAAATTAAATTCTGCATGTGTGTGAATGTGAGTGGAATAGCCAGCCTTGAAATACATTTATAATTTGTTCAACTATATTTAATAGCTTGTCGCATTTCGACTGCACTTTTGCATAGATGCAAATGTTAGAAAATTAATTTTCCTATTATTTGATTTAAATTATAGCTGTTACTTTTTGCACTTCCTGCTGCACCGCATTTGACAGTTTATGCAACTTATTTGCCAAGTCAGGAAACAACTTCACATTACTTTTTATGCAATCGGAGCGAATTGAGCGTGCCACAAAATGAAGAGAGCGAGAGCGCGATTGACACGCGCGTCTATTTTGATTTGCGGCTTATCAAACTGAATGTCAATGAATACCGGCAGCAAAGAAATAATGCATAACAAAAGCAAAGCAATTGCAAAAAATAAAAGCCGAAGCGAAAATCAAAGCGCTCGCTGTGGAGTCGCGAATCGAACTGAGACGTGAAATGCCGAAACCAGACGTAGACTTGAGAGTAACAGAGCGAGAGCGAGATGGAGAGTGACGGAGAGCGCGGCGATGACGAGTCGTGTGTTTGTTAGCGGCGAAAGGAGGGAATTTAAATTGAAGCAAACGTAATAAACGAGATCGTCATGGAGAGCAGACAGGCAAGCAGAGCGAGAGTGAGTGCGAGTGAGACAGCGAGAGCAAAGGGCTGCTGCGTTGAAATTTGGGTAAATGATGATGATGATGATGAAGTGGATGATCATTGATGATGATTCACTTTGCACAGTGTCTGCAAAGGAACTAAAAATGAAGAAATGCAAAGGAAATAAAAATAACAAAGGCAATTCAATAAGTAAATAATTAAAGAAAACTAAAGACAAGAAAAACACACACACACAAATAAATGGCCAACTTATCCACCAACTGACGGCCAAGAAGAAGAAGAAGTGCTCAAAAGAAAATAATGAATCACATATCATAGAGCAGAGGAGGCAATAAAAATAATCAGCAATAAGCAGCAGTCGTTGGCATATTTGCAGCTTGTAAAGATACAGATACAAGGCACCAGATACAGATACAGATACAGAGAAAGATACATTTACAGATACACGCGACAAACACAGCACCGGAAGGGGGAAAGAGGGAGGGATTGGGGAAGGGAACTACACAGTTTTTTGCCAAGGCAGCAGTTAGAACTCTGTTTTTTATTATTTTCATGAGCAGCAACAACAGCAACAATAATTGGAGCTGGCTACTGTCATTGCGAAGCTGCTGCTGCTTCTTCTTCTTGCTGTGGCATGGACTAATGAACAAGTACAGCAGAAGCAGCAACAACAATAATAACAACAACAGCAACAGCAACAACAACAACATAATCGCAAACGAACAATACGCGAACTATAATGAAGTGCACACAAGTAGGAGAGGGAGAAGGGCTAGGAGTGGAGGGGCGGGGGAGGTAGTAGGGGGGCATAGACAGGCTGCAAGTATATCAAATTCACAAAACAATTTAGAACAGCAGCACGAGCAATGATTCAACAGGCGAGACGAAAACAAAGTTGGGCTTTGACTTTGGCCAATGGACAGAAGGGGAAGAGTGGAGAGAAGAGGAAAGGGAGGGGTAGGTGAGGTTGGCTGGCAGATGAGCACGTTCAAGATCAAGCCAGAGATCAAATGCAGCCACAGCTGGACCCAACTGCAACCTAGAAGAGCAGCCAATAAGAGGAGAGAAGAGGGAGACAGAGAGGAGAGCAGAAGATAAAGTGGAAGCCAGAACAGACCTGGCCAAGAGCCAAGAGACGAGCCCAAATGCAACCCAACCCAAATGCAACCCAGGCAAAGGCAAAGCCAAGTCAAAGGCAGCCTTAAGTTGCCCACTTTTTTCTCTTCTCGCTCTTTCATTTGGTAATTGTTGTTGTGGCTGCCGAAGTTGTTGCTGTTGTTGTTGTTGTTGTTGTTGTTGTTGATGCTGCCCACAAGGCAAGTTTAGAAAAAAAGAAAATTATGGCTAAATGGAAGTTGGCAGGCAGCTGCTGCAGTCTTAGCCACAACCAGAGCCTGTCTATATTTAACTACAACCAACAACAACAACAACAACAACAATAATTCGCCTGCTCGATCTTCTTCTAAAGATTTGCCTGACTTCCATTTTTGAGATATAAACATAAACAGTTGGTCAAGTAGTTGTTTTGACTACAAATAATTCACATATTTGCAGCTTTATTTTTAGAAATAAAAGAATGCCATTAATCTAAATATTTCTTTAATTTTTAACTAAGTGAAATAAAATAGAGAAATATCTTATTTAAAAAACGTTGTACTAAAATACAATAATTTAAATAAATTTATCATGAAAAATGCAATTTGTGCGTTTGTTGAATTTTGTCAAAAGATTTACTTGACTAACTGTGTGTTTCTAGACGGATGACGCTGCTGTGACCTTGCCCAGTTATACACAGATGTGGCATCCACAGCTGCCCCAACTAATTGCACTTGGGCCGCAAAAATATCATTTTGGGATCTTTGCCAAACAGCGCATGAATTTTTCGACTCAACAGTGCATAAAATTCAGCTACATTTAAAAGAGAATTTCATTCGAAAAGACAACGCATAGAAACTAAAGTAAACTATTAAAAGTCACAGCAACAACCAAAACAACAACAACAACAACAGCAATTTTAAGCAATTACAATTTCTTCACCTTTTTAGTGACCTTGCTCCACTGTAGGCATTTGAGGCGCAGGCGTCAAGTGCTTTCAGCGTCTTAAGATACATTTGTATCTGTATCTGCATCTCGAGGCAGCCCGAAAAACGTAGGCAACAATGACAACAACAACAACAACAACAACAACAACAACAACAACTTCAAGTAGCGTGTAATTCGCCGAACGACAAACAACAATTCAAAACTCATTTGCCTCGTGAGCATTTTGTGTGGGCCTCCCCCCCCCCTTCCCCTCTCTTCCCCTCTTCCGTTTCCTCACCCATTTTAGATCGTTAGATCTGTTTGACATGATTTCCTCAAAAATTTCACCCAACAACGCAAAAAAAACAGTCAAAAAGCAGCAGCAACAACAACCACAGCTGATGATGATGCCCCAAAAGTGGGCGTGTTCACTGTAATTAAATGTGATTACTTGTACATTAAGCTGACAAGGGAGAGAGGGGTGGGTGCTAAAGTGGGGCGGGGTACTTGGCCATACATACATATATTATGACTACCCAGCAAAGCCCGCATAATTATGTGCTCTTCATAAGGCAAACAGAGAAAGGAGGCAAGAGAAAGAGAAAGAGAGAAATAGAGAGTAAAGTTCACTAAACTTCGTTGATTGTTGCCAATGTTGTTGTCGTTGTTGCTTCGATTGAATTTCTTGCAAGTATTTTGTTTTTATTTTTGGGAGAAATGTCACCTGCCCATAAAAGCGAAGCAAGTTAATTGTTATTTTGCACATGGGCAGCTGCCACAAAATGAAAGTAAAACGTTAAATTTTGTTAACTTGGTCAAGTTGACTTTAGGTTTCTGCATTTTAACCAGCAGCGGTACGAGTTCAAGCTCTAATTCAATTAAATAAACTTAATTTCATTATTTTACAAAATTTTGCTTTTTTTTTTAAATTGTAACTAAATTTTTTTTAATTGATTTTTGAAAATTTCATTCAAATTTCGCGCTCCTGTTTCGGATGAAAGCAGTGCAACAAGCAGTTTATAATTTGATTGTCGCTAGCAATCCATAGAGGGCGCCACTAAGTTAGCTGGCAAGCAGTTTATTTGGATAATAAGCGAAGCCGTGTTCGCATTTCAAGTGCAAGCAGTGTAGAGTAAAGCAGTGCAGAGCTAGCTAAATAAACTTTGGCGCGAAATTTGAATGCAATTTTTAAGCTAAATAAACCCTAAGAGCAGCATCCGACAATAAAAACGGCTTTGACTGCTTTCGTATTTTTAACCCCTTGAAACGCAGACACCAAAGATGCAAGGCAGACAATTCCTTGGCCCAAGACTGGACCCACTGCTCTTGTCCAAACACTGAACTTTAAATAAGATCTTTGCCATTTTAATGACATTCTAGATTATACACTAGATAAGTATATACTTCATTTTTATTGTATTTAGATATATTGTATGTTTTTCTTAAACAGTTATGTCTTTAACATGTTAAATGATCTCATTTTACTTGCCCTCTTCTTTTTTTTTTAAACTTGCACTTTTTTGCACGCTTTGCGCTTATGTCATTTAGCCGAGGGAATTTAACGCTCGGCTAACGATTGCAGAAAGCAAAAGCGAAGCGAAAAGATGAAAGAAAAATGAGAGAAATGAGAAATGAAAGAAAATCTGCAGCGTTACGAGTAATCACAAAATGATACAACGACCGACAATAAGGAAACAATTTTCACGCAATTTTCGCGAGGGGAATTTGTAATCGGAGTCGGAGTCGGATTCAGACTTTGAATCGGAATCTCAAATGGCAATTGCCGTAAATCATTTACCACTTAACACTTGGCTATGCTTTGTGGTTTGGCGGGCACGTGTGCGTTAAGGTAACTTAACCCATTGAGACAAATGGAGAACTTATGAAGAATCAACTAGGAATTGTATAAAACTATCGGTTGACCAATGGATTTCAATTTTAGGATTTATATTTATTTTTATATGATTTGTGAGTATTGAATTACCATATATGTTTACCAAAAATATCAAACATTTTCCTGACTTTATTCTCTGGTTGATGAATAAAGAAAGTAGCAAAATAAGTGTTTTTATAAATTAAAGCATTATTATTCAATTCATTATTATAATAATTCTAAACAACAAATTATTTGCTATAAGTTTATCAGAACTGAAAACTTAATTTGTGTAGGTTTTTTTTATCGCTTTTTGAGCATCGAAGACCTAAACTTTTATGAACTAGAATTTTGTTTTAATATTTTGGGCATATTGAGTAATTGTCTTAGACTTGAGTGAAAATTATATGCTAAAATCATACGTTTTAAGCTAGATATTAAGAGTGAAAATCGTATCTTTTCGTGTACTCACATTGACAAAGTTTTCACGTTTGATATCATCGACCTCGTCGCGTTTGGAGATGCGTTTCTTCCAATCATCCTCGCCGCTCTTCTGCAGAGCCGCCAAACGCTCCGCAATGGATCCAGTCTTGGCAATCGTGCGTTGATCGGGTCCCATGATCTAGATCGGAAAGTGGAAGTGCCAATGCGAGCAGAAGTGAGTGCAGTGAGTCAGCAATGAATGAACGCAGATTGGGGTCAAGTGCTCACCTCAGTTGTGTCTGTTTCCTCGACGTATTCCTCTTGTTGTTGCTGCTGCTTATCGGGCTGCGTTAAAGTTGATTCCTTGGTGGATGTCGATGTGCTCGGCTTATCACTATCAGCGTCAGCTACATGACGCAACTTGACAAAGCCGCCGACGCCGTCGAGTGGTGGCAACACCTGGGGGCCAATGCCAAATCCTATGCCCGAGTAACTTTTGCTTTTCGCAATGAGATTGCTGCAAGAGACAAGACACAAGAAACAGACAAGTTAAAACATGGCCAAAGATACAGCCGTTAAGAGTGTGCATAAAGTGTGGCAATTAAAGCGCGTATCCAACAGTTGCACACATGCAACCTGCCACATGCCACATGCCACATACTACAGTGCCTGCAACATGCGTTTTTCACTCGTTTTGTTTGCTTCTTCTCTCAATGGGGAGCTGCTTCCTGCCTCTTTCTTCCCCCTTCTCTCCAGTCATTCTCCATTAATAGCAAAATCGTGACGCAGCATTTGCTGTGCCACTAATGAGGCACACAGAAAGAGATAGAAAGAGGGAGAGAAAGAGAGAGAGAGGGGGGAAGAGGGAAGGTCGATCTGCCTTATTGGTTTTCCCCAATTGCAGCTTGCATTCTTAGGCAGAGTTAGAGGAGTCAAAGTCGGAGTCGCAGTCAGAGTCGGAGTCACAGGAAGCCGTCGCCTCTTAGATTTGCCAAGTCAACTTTCTCCTTTAATAGGAGGTCCATGACCATTTATTAACGCTGGGCCACCATTTTCAGCTGGACGGACAGACAGTTTGCTTATTATTATGGCCAAGTTTTTATGACCAAGATTTCATTTCGATTGGCAACTTTTTTCTTTTTGTATTTTTCGCGCTGTTGCTGTAAATTTGTAACCAGACAGCAGAGGGCATAAAAAGATGTTTAAATGTGAAAATGTAATTGAAGAGAGAGAGTTAAAGGTGATCATAATACCAAATTGATTAAATTAAAATATATAGAAACACTCAACTCAGGTAACAAGAATATGTTTGGTGTTAAATGAAGTGCTTAAACGTTTTCTTGAAGTTTAATAACTATCATAATTATAGGAATAAAATTTAGAAATCTTCAACTGAACGTACATATTAATAAAAAGATGTAAACAAAAAGTTTTATAGTCTTTAGTTTAAAATATAACTTTTAGCAGAAAGAAGTCTAGAAAGAAGCCTAATAAAAGAGTTCTAAGAGATTTAATATTATTATTTTCTATTCTAAGGAATAAATATAGCAACACTCAACTCAAAGTTAAAGTAGTTGGATTCATAACAAGTTCTTAAAGTTATTTATGATGCATTAGAATACAACAAAAAATCTTTAAGAAATCCTAAAAGACATAAAAACCTCAGAAGAATTACCCAAATTGGCTATAATAAGTTTTGCCAAAGAAGAGATACTCGCATGAAAAGCCAAACAAGGAATATGTGTAGACAAAGCCTATTTAATGCGACACTTGAATATAATGCTAGTAATCTGTTATCGGTCATTATCATTTCCTCAGGTATTTCAGCTGATCAGCTGCGGTCTTTTATCAAATAAATCTTGGTTCATCTCTGGATACACACACAGATAGTTGAGTTTTGAAATATCATTGATAAATGGCGGATCATCAAACGTTGCTTTGTCTGAGGCACAAACTACACAGAATAACAAATTTTGATTGTGTTATTTAACCGGAACACAACACATAACAACAATCACCGTTATGAGTATCTGAAACATTAGTCACCCAGCGAGAAGTGATTTTATTTATTTTTTTTTTTTGAGTCAAAAGATCGTTTTCAGTTTTCAGAATTTCATAAGCCAGGCCCTTAAAGTAAAAAAAACAACCGCTAAGTGCGGAACTTGTTTCACTTTGGCAATGTATTAAAAAAAAGATACAATAAACTCTGTTTCTGGCACTTACTAAATGTTTGGCAAGCACTTGACACAGTTTGACAGCCACTGAGCGTTGAATTTCGAACTGCACGCGGCGACGGTTGATAAACGAATGAACTGCAGCTTCGAAATCAAATTCAAACACCTGAAACTGAGCACAGGTAAGTAAGGAAAACACACACACACACACACACACACAAACACATACAGGTAAAAACTAAGACAGTGCTGACAGTTAAATTGCATATTAATTTGTTAAATTTGACGAGCCGCTGACAGACAGGCACTCAAACTCACACTCAAAATGGCCAAGAGAGCAGGTCAGGCAATGGACGGCCCAAAAGAAGATAGCCCGATAGCCAGGTGCAAAAATAATCACAGGTAACTCGTTGAATTGTCACACATTTACACATTTGCTGATCCTGTTGTAAAACTCGTTTAAAGTGGCAATGGTATGTTACCAAGTTTTGTTTTATTTTTTTTGGTAGCTCTTAACGCTTGGGCACCTCCCACTCCTACCCCTCCCACCCTCCCTCTTTCCCCAAAAAAGCAGCAACTGCATCACAAATGAAACTGAAAATCAGGTCGACAACAAATGCGGCATCGTTCCAGACCGCAGCATTTGAATGAATTTGAATCTGAATCTATGAATACATACATTCAACAATGTTGAAAGTGGCAATCATCAACGCGTCTCAAATTCAATTAACATGCATAATTACATGGCAAATGCATTACAATTCTCCCAATTTTCACCAGCCAACGAGCAGAGTTTAGAGCTTAAAAATGCAAAAGGAATTAAGAGGCCAAAACATATTAAAAAATGGCTTTCCGCTTCAATATCGCATGAGTTTCGACAAAGTTATGAAAGTTTACAAGTCACAACTTTTATCCATTCTGGCATGATTATTCACAAAAACAATTAAGCGTCTAAAATTAAGTTTAAAGCGTTGTTTTACACTAATTATGGCTTAAGGATTTGATTAAATCTCGAGATTCAAAATTTTTAATTTTTTGAAAAATACAAATTGATATTTTTTGACAAACAATAATTTAAAAATAAATTAATTAAATTAAAATACAGCAAGAATTTAGTGGCCAAATTATGAACAGAATGAAAATCTCCAGGAAATCGGATCAGTTTTGAGCAAGTTATGAAAGTTTGAATTTGGCCAACAGCCAACATTTCTCTCTCAGTGTAATCGAAAATGAATCAAGGTAAAAGCGCAGCCAATGCCCAAATTGCAGACAGACAGACAGACAAAGGCAACAGCTTTATATGTATGTATATATTTATCATCGTAAGATAGAAAGTCAAAGGTCAAAGTGCACAGCACGCGCAGGTCCTTGGGGTTAAGAGGAGCGGGAAGGGAGACACCTGCCCTTCCCTCTCCCTCTGCTTCGTCTTTTGCCGTGTTGTGTCCTTCCTTTGTTGATACTCTTAATGCACAAATTGCTGTTTGAAAACCGTTTAGCGTTCAATTAGTTGGAGTGGTTGTGGCTGGGAGTTGGGCTTAAAAGGTAGAAAAGGTGTGGCCCAAATGATGAACCCGTGACATTAGACAGACAGTTACCCCTCCCCCCCCCTCTTCACCTGTTTCCCTCACTCTAGCACGCCAACAAACTTGTTTTTCAATGCCCTTTTGTTTGGTCTGTCGATTCGGATAAAAAAAAGGAAAAACTATTAAAACTGACAGCAAAAACTAAACGCGATAAATTTCATCATTTGCTTCCCCTTTTCCTCTTCGAGTGAAGGGGCGAGAGGGGATCGAGGGGATCTTTGGTATTTTGTAATTGAATTATGCACATTTTTGCAGTGTTATTAAAAGTTTTCGCTCAACACGCGATCAGCTTTTTTTTTTAATGTTAATGATATAACAACAACAAAATGTGAATGGTTTTAAGTTGGTCGTATTAACTAAGTTATAAACTATTTGGCGCGGCATAAATAATTGCATGCAATCGAGACATCGCAGTAGTAAACTAATGAGCTTTCAACACGACTGCACAACAACAACACAACTAGCAACAAATCTGTTCACAAAACTGTTCAAGATTGAGACCAAAGCCAAAAAAGGTGTGAAAGACCTATTGAAATTGCCAGTAATGTGTAATGAGACCCTGACAACTGTACTAAGCAGAAGGTTAAACTAAAGTGCAGCGTGTTAAGGTTAAATAAATAAAATATAATAAAAGCCATAACTGATTACGTTTACTAGTCATAACCATATCATAGTTTGCTGAATACAGTGGCTGTAAAACCGCAAAAGCTAGCAAACAAGAAGCTCAGATCAAATGACAGACGACAGCTCAGGTAAATTGACAGGAATGCATATGAAAATAACAACAGCCATGATTATCATTATCATGATCATTATCATGATCATTAACTTTATAATGCTAAATAAGAATTGTGCAATTTGATGCCAAAAATGTGGCAAATACTCAAGTGCAGTCCAAACATTTATTTTATTTTATTTTCATTATTATTTTTATGTTTCAGAGTTGGCCAAATGACACTCGACGCGACTCGAAGCTGAAGTGACAATTACTCACTATGAGGGGGAAGAAGAAGAGCTCAAGACAATGCCACATACAGGTAACAACATCCAACAATAACTCAGTTAAACTAAGTGAAGATCTCGGCGATAACAGACTGTGATACAGCGCGGTTTCAAGTTGAAGTTGAAGATCGCTAAACAACGATTTCCCACGCTACATTTCATTTCATTTTATTTGTGGAAATCCATTAGCCCCCATCCCCCTTTCCCCCACTTGAACCCACCCTAGGCTAGAAAACTCTTTGTTCGTAATCATGCAAAATTACAACGTCAACGCGATCTTTACCAAGTCTCTCAACTCTCTTGCCCTTTTCCACATTTCCACATTTCCCCCTCTTGAGTTTGCTTTTGTTTTTGCTCAAATTGCCTGCGCACTCAACATTTCATTAGACTGACCTTCTCCGTAATAATACTTCATTTTTATTTTTTTCTTTTGTTTTTTTTTTTCTCAACTAGTCAGTTAAGTTTTTTGCTTTGCTCACGTTTTGCCTTTTCAGTTTATTAACAATTTTTGTGGCTCAAACTGTTATTTAATTGTATGAACATACCAAGTTCAAGGTTTAACTGTCAGAGTGTGTGTGTGTGTGTGTGTGTGAGGGCAATTAGCTGTCCGAGCTGATGATGTAAGCACATATCTGGAGATATATTTCAATATAATACTAAGTGAGGGGCGTTAAAATGTGACAAAATAAAGTAGGTACGAGAATATCAGCAGGAACAATGGAGAATGAGTTGGTAAAAAATATTCGAAAATGTTACAAAATTTATACATTGTTCAAATTTTAGATGCAAAATAAATAAACATATCAAATAATGATAGAAGAAATGTCAAGGGATAAGGATAAGTATGAAAAATAGCTCAAATTGTTGAATAAATTTAAATTTTACAAATGAAGAAACTTAGATGCAGATTGACTAAATAGTGATCAAATTTACATTTCGCTTGGAAATCAGTTAAGTTTTGACAGAGTTATGACAGTTCAAAGATTTTGTTGTGCTTTTCGTACACATTTATGAAAAATGGTACATATTGCATCCTTAACAACATTGTTGCCTTGGCCTTGGCAACATGTTGCGAACAGCTGTTTAGCACTGTTGCGGACAAGCGCAGAGCTTTGAGCACGTGCTGCACTCGAAACTGGCAGCAACAACCCCCGAGACGTAGACAGACGAGCCCCTCTGCCCTCCCCCCTCTCACACACACACACACACACACAATCTGCCACCCACATTTCCTCCCAGACACTTTGAATGTTATTGCAGACATGTTTTTGCTACCGTTTTGCCGGTTGCCAAAGTAACCGAAAAACGGAACGAAAAAGCGTCAAAACAAACTCTCGCCTTTGTTGTTTGTTGTCGCTGGCATTAGGAGAAAGACAGAGAGAGAGAGAGAGTGGGGGCAACAACAGATGACACGACCGCCCACTGTGAGTTTGAGTTTCGGTTCAGACTGCAGAGTCGGAAGCAGGAAACATGCGTTTTTATTTTTTGGACAAACTTTGGCTTAACTCCTCAGTCTGCGGCATTGCAGCAAAGTAGCATGAAAAGGGAAAGGGAAGAGTCAAGAGTCGAGAGAAGGCGGAGAATTAAAGTCTCAGTTGGTTGCAGCTCTTGAAATGGAATGCAAATTTCATCGTCGATTTCTGTTTGGGTTTGAGTTGAGTTGAGGTTTTTCCTTGTTGATGGATACGTGACTGGCGTGTTTTTCTATTTCAGTCTCGACTCCCGCCCGCCCTCCGATTAAGTGGGTGTGGCCACGTGTTTATTGATTATTAACCGCTTCTTTCAGTCTGCCTCTTCCACAGCCCGCATAATTAACCATGATATTTTGGATCCAAAAAGAAACCGAAAAAAAAACACGTTAAAATCTTCCGCTTTAATTTTGTTGTCTTTTCTTTTAACATTTGTGGGAAAATCATGAGTCAACGTATTTCATAGACTACGGATGGTTTCCCTCAAACTTAAACTCGAAACACGTATGACGCTGCCGTTTACCGTTTTGTCATCCATCCAGAAACCGAAACAGAAACAAAAACTGGTCGACTTTTTGGACAATTTGATAACTTGTTTGTCTCAGTTGGCCAGCCCACGATATGTCAAGTTGTTGTTGTTGTTGTTGTCTTTCGTCGAGCGACTTAATTGACCGCCAAGTGAGTGTGTGTACTCGAGTGTGCCCCTCCCCCCAACTCCCCTCTTCCAGAACTTAAACTACAACTCCAACTACGACTACGGCTCCCAGTGAACTCTGTTCGCCAAGTTCAACGAGGTAAGAACAACAACAACAACAACAATAAGTGTAACAACTACAACTGTTGACTTGAACACTTCCGTCGTCGTCTCAGACTTTTGCCTCATTTGCTGCCACAGTCCAGTCCATTCAACTGTGGCTACATTTGTCACAGCTGTTTCTCAGTCTGCTCCCCTTTTGTCTCTTCACTCCTCTACTCTACTCTGCTCTGCTCTCTGTTCTCTTCAGTTCTCTAGAGGTTGAATTAATGTTTGCCTTGTGTTGCATGTGCCACCGTTTCCTCTTTGCCTCCATCTCCCACTCCAACAGCATTTCCCTCGAGATCTGCATAGAAAAACGTTCTCGAAATGGGATTCAGTCTAGCGCTTGAATCTACACTCGTTGTTCTTAATTGTTGTCTTTGTGATCTTGAACTCGAACTCAGAGCAAAGAACTGACAGAAGTTGCTTACCTGTCTGAAGCTTAAACTGTCACTTAAAGATAGGAAGACACGACTTAACAAGAGCACTTGGTTGTGTCCAAGGATCTTAAGGAATAGTAAAGGCAGCAACAAATGAGAGTAGTTAAAACAATAACTATATTCGCCCATTATTTTAAAAAATAAATCTAAAATCTCAACTAACAAGACTTGATAACTTCAAGTCTATTAAAGTTTTATGTAACAAAAATTGAATAAATATCAACTGGAAAGTATCAAGAACTCTTGCTTTAGTTGGTATTACAATAAAATATTTGAAACCCAAAAGAAAATCGTGTTAGCAATAACAAATAATATGATATATAGTACTTTAATTATGCAAGTTTAGACAACGCATTCTAAGTAAGACAAAAGTATTAAGAAGTGAGGAAAAAATAGAAGTGGGCATAGAATTCAACAGAGTATTCTGAAATGGAAACAAGGATTGTTAAATAAAGATACACAAGAAAAGATTCCATATAGGGCAGAAATGAAAGTAAAAGTATTATAATCATATGAAATAAAGTGTTGAGCAAAAAATATCTAGTTTGTTACCTCCTATTGCAATAACTTATTCCAAATTTAATGGTTAAAAAAATGATTTTAAATAATAGAAAATAAGTATTAAATAAATTATTGGCAGAGAGTTCATAAAGGGAACAATTATTCCAAGCATTTGTTAATTTAAAAAACTATTAAATTCATTTAGACATAATTAATTGAGCATTGCAACAACAATAACAAATCGAAATTGGTTCAAGCGCGTTTATAATATATGCTAAGAACAATACAGTAGCGTCCAATTAAATGCCACGCCTCGTGACTTGTACATTTGTAATCACTGCGTCGCGAAATGCAAAACGACTCAAACTGAGTGGCATTTTAATCATTGAATATAAATAAATGTAGGAACGCAGAGACGAGTGTACTCACACTCAAAAGTGAATAGTTGTTTAATCGGCTGGCAATTGAAGCGACAACTCAACACAACAAAAGTTGCAACACACACAAATCAACTGAACACAACAACAACCAAATGCTAGTAATAACAACTACGACAGTTTTAAACCAGTTTTGGATTTTGTATTCATTCTTAATGTTAAATAAAAGCTGAATATGCGATTAGATTTCGTTAAAGGCCCCTCGCGAGTTTCATCGTCGAGCTCTGATAGCGTTGTTCAGTTGAACAACGAACGCGACACAGTCGAGACAACAACGCGAACAACGCGATCAACACTCGAATTTGTACTAAGTAATCCCTGTGACCTTTGAATGAAAGCGGGATCAACATGTGGCTGACCTTATTTTTTGGCGCTCTGATTTCGTTAATCGCCTGGGATTTCATACGAAAGCGTCACAGCTATGAGATTCTCAAGAGATCGGGAATAACGGGCCCAACATCACTCCCCCTACTCGGCTGTGGCCTTGAAGCTCTGCACTTGGGAGCAGAGAGTAAGAATTGTAATTGTTATTGTAATTTTCACATCTCTCAACTTGATGTTCTTTCCCTTTCAGATCTGATCGACTATATTGGCGCATGCTTTGAGAAATATGGCAAAACCTTTCGCCTGTGGATCCTCAATGAGTCCCAAATTTACACCATGGATCTGCGGCACTTTGAGGCCATATTGAGCAGCACTACACTGCTGGAGAAGGGAGGACTCTACCAGTTCCTGCGTCCCTTCCTCAACGATGGCTTACTCCTCAGCGTGGGCAGAAAGTGGCATTCACGGCGCAAGATCTTCACGAGTGCATTCCACTTTAAAATCCTCGAGCATTTTATGGATATTATGGATAAACAGAGCGGTGTTTTGGTGCAGAAACTACAACCATATGCGAATGGAGAGCATGTGGTGGACACCTTGAAACATGTCTCACTTGCAGCCCTGGACATTATCACAGGTGAGACATCAAGATGATTGTAATATTTAAATTCAATTATTAATTATTATGTGTGCCTAGAAACTGCCATGGGAGTGCAGGTGAATGCACAAAGCGATCCCGAATTTCCCTATATAAAGGCGCTCAAAAGGTGAGTTCCACTGGGGTTAAAGTACAAATTAATTATTGTATAACTAGAGTCTAAGGTCTAACTTGGCTGTGCTAACTGAACTATTTTCAAAACGATGAATAGTGAATTTAATTAAAAGAAATTGTTTACGTAAAAAACGCAAGCTTATGCTAGTTTCATTCACATTCTGCTCACTTTAATCCATTGCTGCGTTAATTGCATTCTAAATTAATGTATATTTTAAAAAGCATTCAGATAAATGATAAGTCTTTGATATTTAGTGTTTTCAAAAATGATATAATTAAAGCTATTTAAGTGCAGTTTTCAACAGGAAAACATTTTCATTACATTTAACTTGATATTAAATTTTATAATAATGTCAGTAGCACTACTTTATAAAAATCTCTAGAGATATTGCAGCGTTATATACATTTATATATTTTTAAATAATATTTTAAAAAATTCAAATTATTCAAAAATTTAGATATTTCTTTAAAAATTGTATTTTAATATTATATTAAATAATATTTCCATATGAATGAAAAAGTCATGATAGAGATAAAGATAGTTAAAGCAGCTTTTTTTCTCACTTCTCTGCTCACTTTACTCTCATTGCAGAGTATTTACATTCTCTATTTATGTACTCTTAAAACAGTATTTAAATAAATGCTAAATTTAAGCACCGTACTTATTATATGAATTATCAAAAAGAACATTTTTTATATATTTTTAAATAATATTTAAATTAATTTCAAATTTCAAAAATTTAGATTTGTCTAAAAAACTAAAAATTAGTTAAGCTAATTGTAATTCAATTTTTCTTTATCAATTTTAATTTAATATTATATTAAAGAATTATTTCATTAGAATTACTTTTTGTATTTAAAAGTCATTTCATTAGCACTACTTTTTTCAAGTCATGATAGAGTTTAAAGATAGTTAATGCTGCTTTCTTCTCACTTTCTGCTCACTTTACTCTGCTAAATCATTGCAGCGTTGTCTACATTCAACCGGATCGCATGCTGAAATTCTCGCAGCGCTACGAGTGGCTTTTCCGACTCACAGCACCGCTGACGCACCGCAAACTGGTGAGCGACATTCGCATCATGCATGAATTCACCGACAAGGTCATCCGCGAGAGAAGATCGGCGCTGGAAATCGCCATAGCCGACGGCAGCTACCGACCATTGAGTAAGCTGAGCTGACTATCAAAATGTCTACGGTTAAACTAACTGCAACTCTATTCCACATGCAGGTCTGGGGGATGCAGAGATTGGCAGCAAGTCGCAGATGGCATTGCTGGATATTCTGTTGCAGTCCTCGGTTCAAGGCGCCCCGCTGAGCGATGCGGACATTCGTGAGGAGGTGGACACATTCATGTTCGAGGGCGACGATACCACGAGCAGTGGCGTCTCCCATGCCCTCTACTCCATCGCCAGGCATCCCGCTGTGCAGGCCCGGCTCTACGAGGAGCTCCAACAGGTGCTGGGCAAAGATCGAACAGCGCCGGTTAATCAAGCCAAGTTACAGCAGCTTAAGTATCTGGAGTGTGTCATCAAGGAGACGATGCGATTGTATCCACCAGTGCCAGCGATTGGCAGATACACCAAGAAAGATCTGCAGATTGGCGATCAGATCATACCAGCCAACACCAGTGTCTATTTGGTCATCTACTTTGCCCATCGGGATCCCAAGCACTTTCCCGATCCCCTCACCTTCAAGCCCGAGCGTTTCCTCGACGACAACGACAATGAAAGACAGACATTCACCTATGTGCCCTTCAGTGCGGGTCCCAAGAACTGCATTGGCCAGAAGTTCGCCATGCTCGAGATGAAGGCGCTGATCAGCAAGGTTCTCAGGTACTACGAACTGTTGCCCAACGGACCCGAGGTCAAGCCCATGATGAACTTTATTCTGCGCTCCACAACCGGAATGTGTGTGGGTCTTAGGCCTAGATTGACATAGAATACGAGCAAGGGGGAAGCTGTCGATAGTATTATCGTATAACGTAAACTATCGTCGAAGGAAACAAAACAATTGTTGGTCTAAACCTTATCCTACTTTTAATAACTGGTCAAAGGTTAACATGGAACAGTGGAAGTTTCTATCTGCTCAAGAGTTACGAGTTAACACTAGATTGTAAGATTGTGTTTTTCTTTGTTATATTAATAAAAAAAAGTAATATGTTATCTATAAAGTTGGCATCAATTTTAATACCTAACTTCAAAGTATACTAAGTAGTAATGTAAATACAAATTATTAATTGAGTTTTAAAATGAAATGTTAAAATCGAATTGTCTGTATATTGTAATACAAAAAATTATCCAGTTAAAGTACTTGAATTGAGTTGTCGATTATTTGTTATATTTTTACATGACTAATACTAAGTAAAGTAAGAAAGAATGCAATGTAATAACAAGATAAAAGGTTTAAGTGTTTTGACGGGTTTTTGTGATATATTAAATTAATTTGAAAGCTAAATAAATGAAAAATATTATAAATTATAAATGAAATATTTGTCTTTTATAAACTGTAAGTAGTATTGTTGACATAGAAAACAGATTGTATTTTTCTCTCTAGTTTAAGAATTCTCCAGGGATTTGATTGTGGTAGGTGACAAAAATAGAAACTAATTTATATTAATATAATAAATAAATAATAATATAAATCAAAAAAGTAAACTTGCATTTTCATAGGGGAATCACTTTCAAATGTCATTTCCGCTGCATTTAATTCGTTTTCTTGAGAACTTTAAGCAATGCGTAAATCAAATGCAGGCACCTTTAAATAGATCAAACTGAGTCATCTGGTAAATAAATAAATATTTGCCAAGATTGGGCGTCAGAGGCGTCAGAGGGAGATCTAACTGGGCTAACTCTCGGTGCTTGGCCATATATTTGTGTAGCAAATCAGCGCAGCGATCATAAACTTATCTGTCTAAGCTTAAAGCAAATATTGAAAGACTGCTCTATGAAATTGCAACCTTGCTGAGACTCTGCCTGGGGAAGAAATGGGTCGGAATTTGCTCCCAATGCAATAAACCAAATTAAAAGTGCAATTAGTGTATTTCCTGTAGATTTAATTAGGATTTCTATTGCTAATTCATTAGAGATACATTTTGTAAAGTTCCCTCCACTTCTCTTCTGACGTCGTTTGAGTAAATAAACAAGCTGGAGATCTATTTATCTTAATAAAAAAATTAGCAAAGTTGATAATAAAGAGCTTATCAGCAACATCGGGTCTGCATATTGTATAAATGCTGGCCAAGACAGACGCACTGCGCCAAAAGCAGCTCATCCTCTGAGCCAACCAAGTCTCTACAGAAATGTCGCAACGATCGCTGAACTTGCTACTGCCGCTGGCACTGCTTTTGGCAGTGGGTGCCGAGGCCGTCGTGAGGCCCTTGCCTCCTTATGTGGGTCTCCCCACACAGGACGGCCTGACTCGTCTCTTCTTCAACTCGCGGCTAACACGACGGGATCCCAGGACTTCGGTGTCCTGCTTTGCTGGCTACATTGGCGAATCGAATCTTATTACGGAACGGTACAGTGGAGCCTACAGCGGATGTCTGACGGCGGCGCAGAACTCGCGACGTGGCATCGACAAGGATTTCCTGTCCACGCGCAGGAGCATCGAGAATTCGGCGGAAAGTGTTTGCAACGCGCTGAGA
Source organism: Drosophila limbata (assembly GCA_963924055.1). Classification (NCBI taxonomy): domain Eukaryota; kingdom Metazoa; phylum Arthropoda; class Insecta; order Diptera; family Drosophilidae; genus Drosophila; species Drosophila limbata. The sequence goes on from OZ001354.1 coordinate 6,772,136, forward strand.
GTTTGTGGCAAGGCCAACGACACTCTCGACTCCTTCAACTGTCATGCGGCAATTGTAAGTTTCCTTATCTCTTTGTCTACAGTTTTTTACTAACAATATTCCATTTATTTATAATAATTTTTCAAAATTAATGAATAATTTATTTATAAAAATGTTCCGAAAATTTATAATTAAATTTGTAAAATTTATTCATTAATTTTTCGAAAATTAATTGAAAATAATTATTTCATAATTAATTAATATCAATTTTCCCATAATATATAAATAATAACATCCCTAAATTAAATAATCAGGGGTGCCACAAAGATCGCTTTAGCTTGAATTTCACTTAAATTTGCATGAAATTTGAATTGAATCATACAAATTTATAGTGAAATAGCGAATGCGATTTCTGTGGCACCCCTGAATAATATGTATATTTATAAACATTTTAACTTTAAATTTCCCAAAAATGTAATAATAATAATATTTACCCCATTATTAATAAATAATAATTTATTCTTAATAATATCCCAAAAGTAAAGAATAAATTATTAATAATAATTTCCAGTAAAGTTTATTTATAATATTTATCCCAGAATTAATTTATATTTTTCATAATATATATTAATATTCATTTTTTACAATTTAATTTATTTCCTCTCTTCTCGCAGGGTTCAAACAACACCGTCTCCACGTACAGCATCTCTGGCAATGCCTCCGAGTCGGCCTCGTTGTTGCAGGAGCGTTACCGCCTCATCGAGCTGCAACATGTGCAATGCACCCACAAGGCCGAGCGCAGTTATGTCGAGTCCACGGCCAGCAACTACAACTATCTGCAGGGTTGTCTCGATGGACGGATCAAGCCGAAGCCCATTCCAAGCACCACCAGCTCGACGACAACCACAACCACAACGACCACGACAACGGAGGCACCAACCACAACCACAACGGAGGCAGCAACAACCGACAGTCAAGCGAACATTGAGGATCAATTTAAGGAGCTTTTAAACTTGCTAAACTAAAACAACGAGTCAAACGCTTCTTTGGCCAGTTGTTCAAATTTAAAAGCTAACAACGAAATTGAAACCCAAGCCAAGTGCAACCCTAAGCAATTTTTTTAGAGCCATGTGTGTAAACAAAAGCAGTCGAAATCCCTTGAAATGAATGCCAAAAATCCACCCCAACAAACTCACATTTAACCCCCATTTCAAATGTACGATTGAATGATTAAACAACGATTTTTTGCTCAAGAAAAACACACACTTTTCATAATTATTGCACATATTTGAGATGCATTTAAAGTTTGGCCAGCAAGTTGATTAATGAGTTGCAAAAATAGAGAAAAAACAAAAATAGCTAAAGGCACTAATTAAATTTAGCTTGAGGCGCTTCCGCTTTTTTATTGACACTCGCAGAGCAAAACAAAAAAGCTAATGATTAATGATCTCAAAGTTGAGTACTAAGAAATTATCAGAGTTAATAATGTAGCTTTGACAATTAAAGCACCTTAAGAGCTTTTTAACTAGTGATCTCGATCTTGAGATGCTGAGATAGAAAACTATGCGAGCTGTTGTATTATTCCATGTTTGGAAAGACTTGGTAAATGGACAGAGCCACAAACAAGATTTAGACCAAGAACCACTCGGCAACACGTTTTTACCTTTTACAGCGTCGAGTGTCAAGTGTTTGTGCCTTTTATGTTCAAATGCCGAGGCGGCTTCTTTCTCAACGCGGCTCTGATCTCAGCTCAGTTCACTTAAGTTTACAGAACTTCTGTAGGGTTAAGGAGTTTTTACAAAGAAACCTCTGGTGTCTGGTAGGCACCTGTTGTCCCTCATTTATTAGCTGAATTGGCAGTGGCATTTGAGGCAAGCGCTTTTATGGCACCCAGTTTTTTGTGGAATTCCGTGGAAATTAATTCTCGGTATGCGATTGTTTTGAATTCTATGCGTTTTATTGGTCTATACGGCAATTGCTAGTCGTGTCTGGTTTACGGGCGTGGCAGATTGCCAAGTTAATTAGAGTTGGTAACAAGTAGAAAGAAGAAAAAGAAAACGAATTGAAATGCAAGTTGTTGCAAGGTGTTTACGACGTGTCTATATAGCTCAAGTAAAGCCAAGTTAAATAGTGACTATAAACACATAAACACATATGAGGCTTGGCTTCGTTTCGATTGTTAGCCGTTGATTGCGCATTCATGATTGTGCAACTGAGTAATAAATGAATGCAGCTGATAAGCTGTATTGGGAAATCATCATAAAAAGTGCACTTTTGATTCATTAATTTACGCCAGAGAGAAGGGAGAAAGGTGGAACATTGAAAGTGTTAACTTAAGATTTCAATTACTATCGAAAATACTATCGTAAAAGACAATTAAAAGAGACTGAACTATCGTCAAAGTACTCTAGGTAATAAATCTAAAAGTGCAGAGTGTAATATCAAATTCGATAGGTTTAGCTCACTTGTAAAAATATCGATTACTTCGACGACACTATAATATCGATAGTATTCAAGTTGCAAATTTAAAAGTCGAGCTTAATCAAATAAAATATAATCGTAGTTGAAATAAGTCAAATAACGATTTGACAATATCAAGATACTTTTCAGTATTTAATTTTTTAAATAAAATAATCGATAGTAATCCGACTTTAGCTTCTAGTGCTAGTTCCTCTGAGTTTCAGAGCTGCAACCAGTGAAATAATTTATTAGTTAAAGTGATTGAAATATAGATAAATATACAACTAGATCAATATACTTTCACTAGAACTAATTCTCGATCAACTGTTGGCGATAGTATTATCGATAGTATATCTAAAGAATAGTGATTTAAAGACACTTGTAGATACAACGAGTCAAAGATACTTTCACTAGAATTGATTTGTTGATGCATACTTAACTCGCTTGCTAGATGAGCACATGTTTTAAGATACTTTCAAGGTTGCTCACTTAATTGTCAGTCGTTGTTCACTCATTTCGCAGCTCATTTGAAGTTAATTGCCTTGAGTAAGCTGCACACACACACACACATTTTTATGATGGCATTACTCAACACTGCACTGCAATCACAGTGCCAGTGGAGAATTCTTAACGCTAATTTGAGCTGTTTGTTGTTGTTGAAATACGAGTCACCACATCGAAAGATTGCAACTTGCCACTCCCCTTTCCCCTCACTTCCCCCTTCCCCTGCCTCCTCTGTCCGTTGCACAATTTACGCGCTTCATTGCGCCCGTGCCCCAAATGCAACAAGTCTGCGGAATCCTGGACAAAAAACAAGTTTCCCCACCAAAAAAACTTTTCATTTTTAATGCGCAAAAAACCAAAATGAAAAATGTGTTAATAAGTCAAAGACGTTAAAAAAAAATAGTAAATAAATACGAGTTTGCAGTCAGCCAACTGCTTTGCATAAATAAATTAAAAATATGTGTGGTGCGAGGCAACTGCAAGTGCAACCAAATGTTGAAACAAACTTGACGTCGATGTTCCCCAAAAAAAAAAAAACTAAAAACAGAAAATGAAACAACAAAAAGCTGCAACTGTACGTAAAACTAGTTTGCCAACAACAACAGCAACAAAAAAAAAAAGAAAAAATAAAAAAACAACAACAAGCGGCAGAAAAGGAAATCGTCGGCGTTGTTGTTGCCTTTTAAGGCATTTGCTGCTTTTGCGACTTGCCGCTTGCCGCGTGTTGCGCATGCGCCCCGTGTGCTATCAGTTACAGTGCGTGTGTGCAAGTATGTGTACCTGTATGTGTGTGTCTTGTCTGTGTATTCAGGTCATTCGCATTTTCACATTTTAAGGCGTGTGTTTGCATGTTGATTTTTCTTTTCTTGTTTTCAACAGTTTTAATTTTTGCTTTTTGAATAACTTTTGCCTGGCACTTGCAACTGCCACCACAGCCTTGGTTGCAACTTTTACTTGCTGCCTGTGCGTTGCCTTCTGGCCAAGTTAATAAAAAAAAGAGGAGGTCGAACTCGTTGCAAGCCTTGTGATAAAGCGATTTGAGCCCGCTTTGTTTGTTACTTAATTGCGACAAAGTCATTAATAATCGATTAATTATATAAGCCAGACAAGTTTTCTTATGGCCAACTGGCCATGGATGTTGAGGGGGAGGGGGCACTGGGATGCTGCGAGGCGTTGAAAATGACCAAAGGAAGTTGCAGGCAATTACGTTTACTCGTACTCATACTCACACTCACACTCAAACTCGTATTCATATTCATACTCATACTCGTAGTATCCAATCTCAGCATGCTTATTCCCCACCTGCAATTTGTGTTTCCTGTGTAATTCTTGTGTTCATGTTCATGTTCAAATCTCTTTCTTGGGTGGCATTCGTGTCATGTACAAAATAAACTCTAGAATATTGACAAATCAACAGCGAATATGTTTAATAACTGACTAGTAAAATGAATTCCACAGCTGGAGATTAGAATTGGTTGGAAATGTTAGGAATTAATATCTATGAAGACAGCATGAAGTAGAAACTAGAGAAAGGAAACAATTTGTAATTTGAATGTATAAGACCCAATATATAAAATATCTCTATAGAAGTTATTAAGAAAAAGGAATATGTGGAAATGAGGGAATTATGTTTAGTATTCAAAAATAACTACGGATAAGATACTTTATAAAAAGGTGGCCTAGGAGAGGTCGATTATGATATGTGATTTTTCATCAAAATCTATAATCAACTTTTTTTCATATTTACAACTTGAATGATTGAAATAATTTAAGAAATCTTAGTATATCAAAGTATCTGTGGATATCTAAAGAAACAGAATAAAGTAGTTACCCTTTAGAACGATATTATGATATGTGTTGACGATCTCATTCCATGAAGATATCTCAAAGTTCGCCCCCAATATAACTATCTATATTTAAAGAGCCATTTCTAATCTGCATATTGATAGATTTCATCTATTCATCTGTCTATCTATGCTATCAAAACTCATCTTATTTTGCTTGCTGTTTCCATTGTTGCAAGTCTAAAGTTTAGTTTCTATAGTTTCTCAAACAAAACTGCTGCCAAACTCAACTGAGTTGGCAAGACAGCCGCAGTTGAAGTCTATCAACGTGTTGTAGTTGCAACTTTGCTTTTGGCCATAAAAAGCAGCCGTCAAGCGATACCTGAGCAAAAATGCACAGGTGTCTAATTGATTGAATGACAAGCGACAGAATCAAACATGCGATAGATACTCCGACTCTAGAGATATAGATAGAAATGGAAATGAAGCTAAAGTTGGAGATGCCAATGGAATCGATATGTCAACTAAACATTTATTGTTTGTCACTCGGACTGTCAGGAGAACGCCCAGCAGCAGATGATGATGATCATGATGATGATGTTGATGCTGCTGATAAGCAGTTGCAAGCAGAAGTTGCCACGCAAGGAAGCGGCATGCCACAAACCAAAACGGCCTGAATATATCAAGTGCCAGACAACACAAAGGAAATTCAATAGATGTAGGGAGACTGCAACAGAAAGAGTGAGAAGGAGAGTAGAGAGGGAGCGGGAAAGAAGCCAGTTGGATAGACAGTGCCTGCAATAATAAATGCCCAATGATGATATCTATGACGGAGCCACAGACAAAGGAGCCACAAAGAGATTTTTCCATTTTGCTGAGTTTTGAATTTATTCTACGCTTCGAGGGATTGAAGAAGTTGCGAGTTGATTTGCCTCTCCAACTCCAGAGTAGCTGCAGATTTATGAGCAGTTGTCAGACAACGTGCAGCGCAACGAAGTAGCTGCGACTCTGGCTAAAATCATTGTTGGCCAGGCTCAGATACAAAGAACGCGTCGGGGCAACAACATTTTAGACCGAAAAGTTCATTGTACGAAAGCTTGACTACATGGATGCTGTTCCTTTTTCTCTCTTCCTCTCTCGCCCACTCTCTTTCTCTCTCTCTCTTTCTCTCCCTGACTACTCCTTCTCCTCTGCTGCCTCTTCAGCTAATGAGTTGTCAACATTTTGACTGACTTTTATTTGCCAGCAAATCCAACAGACAGACAGTCAGACAGTGTCTCTCAAAAGTCTAGCCCAGACTTTGCTCGTAGCTAGCATTATCCTGTGGCGCGAGTTGGTTGACACTATTTTCCCGACTAGTTGCAATGTCAGTGTCATCAACTGCTTCCGCCTGTGGCGCATCCTATTAGCCAGCTTGATGACTCAAAATGTTGGCCACAAAACGCCTGGCCATAAAAGTCCGTTCGGCATTAAGCATAAATTGGCAACTGAATTATGGCCAAGCATTTGGTGAGAAGGCATAAAAGGATGTTCTATGTTCTATGCAATGACTCACAATTTGTCTATTCTAAAGTCGTAGGCAGTTTAAGCTTTTTAAATGTTTTATTTAGCTGCTTTTAAATGTTTAAACGATTTTTTTAAATAAAGAAAAAGAAAATACCAACAAAATTGTTTAAAAAGTTCAAAAAATCAAAATAAAAGTATATATAAATAGCAACAATTCACAGTTAGAAGTATTTTTAACTTAAAAACAAAATAATTATGAGCTAAAACCCCATATTTTTTATAGTATTCCACTCAATCTGCAAACTCTAGCAAACTAAATGAAATTTAAAACTAATTACAGTGCTATCAAAACTATTAGTTGCTTTGTCACACTGCTTTACCAGTGCTTCTGAAACCATCTATCGCGTAAGTAGCTCTAAAACCCAACTGTTTGCAATTAACTCCCATTTAAAAGTAATTAAAATGCGCACAGCTGATAAACTTAATTTGATATATCAACAAAAATAGACCTGAAATAAATTTTAATACTGTTTTAATAGCAAACTAATTGAAATTTAAAACTATTTAGAGTAGACAGTGCTGTCAAAACTATCAGCTGCTTTGCCACAACTACTTTCCAGTGCTTCTAAAACTATTTATCGTACCCCAACTGTTTGCAATTAATTCTCATTTAAAAGTAATTAAAATGCGCACAGCTGATAAACTTAATTTAATACAATATATCAGCAATATTTCAACAACACTTCCTGCACATGTTTGCAGTTCACTTGAATTGTTTATAGTTGTATTGTATTATTAACACGAGCTGCAAAGCAATAAACAGATGACAGCTAACAAAATTGAAATTGAATTTGGAATTGTTTCTTGTTCTGGAGGTTTTACTATATTCTTCTAATGGAGTAAAAGTTTTGAGGGCTATAAATAGCTTGATAATTGCTTTGGCAAGGAAATGTGTCTGAAATTGAAGGCAGCATAGAATGAGCTCAATTTAAGTGTAGTTTCAGCTGAAAACAAGTGAGGAAACCTCTTGGCGAACAGCTGTGCAAATTTCCAACAGATCGACAGAAAACAAAGGAAGCGAAAAAGCTGCACGATATTCGTAAAAACAAAACAAACAAAAAGAAGTCAACGACTGGGCCTAAAGATTGTGTAATACCATTTTGAACAAGTTAATAGAGCTGCAGTCGAAATAGGGATCGTAAAACCAAACCAAAAACAAAGCAAACAACTTCATTTGTTTCTACTTCAAACTTCAGACTAGACAAAGTGATTTCCCAATAAATTTATTTATAGCTGTGATCAGAAACAGAAAACAGAACTTTATGCCCCAATGCATTCGACTTTAGTTTGGTTGGGAGGGAGAGGAGAAGGGAGAGGGAAAGAAACATAATTTATGGATCATTGGCTTTGAACATTATTCACGTTTTTCGTTCTCTCTCTCTCTCTCTATTTGTCTCCCTCTTGTGTGCATTGTAATTCGAGTGTGCATCGGGCATCGTTCAACTTTGCATCTGACTTGAAAGCAGACCACAAGTTGTTGTTGCCTTTAATGGAATTGTTCATCTCGAAGAGCATAAAATACACAAATAATGAGATGCCGCACTAAAAGCGTTGATAATTCATCATCGCCGAGAGTCGCCTCAGATCGCATCGCATTGAGATCTGAGAGCAGCTTCTTTGTGCTGCGATCAGTCGGTCACGCAGTCAGACAGAGTCAGAGAGTCAGACAGAGACAGAGACAGAGCCAGTCGCCTGTGTCGATCTCTCGGTCGGGGCAATTCAATTACGAGACAAGCGGGGTCACAAATGCCACAAACCCATTTAATGTGTTAACGCAGCGAACTTTTTATGCCCTTACCAAGTGGAAATCGTATGTGCAGTGTACATTCTACAGCAATAACAGTAGTAAAAGTAACACAGGTTGTAGTAGGAACAATAGTAGTATTGCAATAGCAAAAGTTAGGGATAATGTTGCTAATAACAGAAAATTATTCATATTAATATTAACACAATAACTATACTGATTTTTTGTAAATTGAGAATGTGATTGAATGTGAACAGTAGTAGAAATGTAATTAAAATAGTAGTAGAAAATAGCAATAGATGTAAGAATAAATTTAGTAGTAGGAACAGAATTACTAACAGTAGTGGCAAGAGTTGCAATAAAAATAGCTAAAGTAGGAGTGATGATTATACTAGTTGTGGTGATGAATCTAATACATACTTACTTTTATATATATATGTATGCATGTATGTAACATATTAAAGAAAACCTTACTTCCTATATAACTTGGTAATTGTTTTATAAAAAAAGGCAGCTAACAAAACTTGCCACTTTAATGTGTGGTTCCGATATCTGCACAATCTTTAAGTATGTCGATTCATGATCTTATAATATACATATACCACTATATAGCAAATTTCCAGGGTAGAAATACACTGCAATCAGTTCTACAATTTCTTTATGCATTTCTGCATATAGTTGCGATCGAGATAATGCATGAGACTATACCACTACCTATACTATAGCTACAGGGTATAATCTCTAGAGTGGAGTACTTTAAAACGATAACTGGGCACAATTTCCCCTGAAGTACTCGCATTATCATACTCTACATGGTGCATAGCTCCCATTAGGTGATTAACCCGTAGAACATTTCACTATTTTTATAATCTTTGTGTATTTGTTGTTGCTCTTTTTTGTTGGTTTGCCTCATTAGCGTTGGAGCTCACGTTTTCCCCACAGACGTGAGCAGACAATTCGCCTTATAAAGGGCACCATATGATATGATGGGATATGTCTGTGAATGAATGTGAGTGTGAGTGTGGGTGTTTGAATGCATTTGAATAATAGAGTGCGGTACAATATGGAATTAGATGCGATTACTCTGCTCAAAGTGCCACTTGAATGAATATTTGCCTCTTATCGGCGGATCTTACTTATTGATAAGACGCATTTTTTTATTTATTGTCTATTTATGGTTTAAAATCAATGCATTATTTAATACTCTCAAGTAAGTGGTTAACTGGCCATAAATCAATATCATTTTTCGTTTCTTTCTTTGGCTTTAAATTCACCTAATTTCTTTCGTTTCTCGCCATAAGAAATTCCAGATCCAAGAGTTCCGACAGATCCAAAGAAGAGAAAAAAAAAAACGATTTACAAATTATGCAAATTCATTGAAAACGAAAGGCATTTTTTGGATTTTTCTGTGTTTTTTTTATTTGTCGATTCGTTTTGCTTTTGTTTATTCATTAGCCACGCACATGAAACTTTGAATTATTCGCAATCTCGGGTAGAGAGTATTACGAAATAGACAATTAATGATAGTTATATGTAGTTAGGAGAAGTGCGAGTTGAAAGCGAAAATCCGATAATAAAAATTGAAGTGATTGTTGTCATAATTACAATAGAAATACGAATATAAATAATGAGAATTTGATAGATTGATTGATTGTTAAGCAAATAAGATGATCAACATCTATGCAAATTTTGTCCTAGTTTTTAAGTGTGAGCAGACCTTGAGCCCAAAAAAAACTTAACTTTGGCCAACATCAACAGGGTTGCCTCCTAATTAAGCAGTTGATCGAATAGAGTTGCCAACAAAAGCAACAGATAAAAACAGAAGCGATCAAACACTTAACATACAAATTAAAATTAAAACTTTTGTCAAACAGCTGTCAAAATGCAAAAAAATAATAAAGTTACAACTTTGGACCACAAAAATACCCTGTAGAAATCGTTAAAGTTTACATCAAACTCGTTTTCTTATCGTACATTTGGTAAAATATTTATAGTGCCATTAAACAACTCAATACATCAATTATTGACATGTTAATTGTTGCATTAACTGTTCTACAAATTGGGAAGTTGATTTGACTGATAAATAATGCTTATCAGTTCATAATTAGAAACGGAAAACAATTTTCATGAAACAGTAGGTCAAGTAATTGTTGGGACAAAGCATAATAAAAACACATTTATTATGACAATATATTAAACAAAATCAGGGGTGTATATTAATTTTTGGTTTTATTTTAAATTGCGAGTAAATGACACAGAATTAAACCAACCCTTTGTCGCTAGGCTACAGGGTATATTTCCCTTTGAAAAAGACAAATCAAATGACTGCAAAACTGTAAAGCAACAACAACAGCAACAGCTACAAAAGACAAATGTCCAAGTTCAAATAAACAACAACATAAAGACAACACAACATAAAGAGCGCAAAAGTAACAACAAAGTAAAACAAGAATATCGAAATCAACAACAAAATATACAATCTGCGTCGCTGCTGCTGCGCTGCTCGCTGTCGTCGCGACGGCTGCTGCTGCTGCTGAATCAGCGAATTTTTCAATGGAAGCAAAGCAAGACGAACGATTTACAGTTTTTGGTTGTTTTGTTTTTGTTGTTGTTATTGCTGCTTGTGTAGCTCGTTGCAGCAGGTAATCAAGAAGAAGCAGAAGGGAGGACGCTGTGCAAAACTGGTCAGCTTCATACATGTCGCTGTCGCTGTTGTTGTTGTCCGTCTCATAAGAAATATACAAAATAATGAAAAAAAAACTACCCATAACGTTGAATTCAGTGGTACAAACCTTTGTTAATTGCTATTTGCAATTGCAGCCTGCGCGTTCCTCTCACGATTTTTTTTCAGTTTTTGTAGTTTTTTGTTGTTGTTGCTAAGCCAACGACAAGCGACGACTCGTTGCCATTTTTCACTTGCGCTTTCAATTGAGGGCAATCATTGGATGCAATTGCAATTAAATTGACAGCCGATCACACAATAAAATGATGCTTGCAATTTGCGATTGTTATTGCAGTTTTTATTCATCAGCTTTTATTTATCACGCACAGTAAACAAAGTCAGTCAGAAACACATACAAGCATGAACACACTTAAATAAAATTTGCATAATAAAATTGCAATTTGCGACCGGCACAAAATGCGCGCGAACTAAAAACAAACACAAAAAATTCGACCGTCAACCAACACAGCCCAACCTTTCGCCTCAAACGCAAAAGCAGAACTAAGGCCATGTTAAGTTAACAGGCTGTTACTAAGGTGTAAAACTTGTTGGGCTACATTCGCCGCACGAATTCGCCCCAACATAACAGCTCGGCTTAACGGCGTCATAAACAGATGGTGAGTCAAATATCAGCTGATATTGTTTACTCACTCTACTTATTAATGGATCTTGAGTGCAGACAATCAATGATAAAAAGTAAAATGTATTACCTATAATTATCCGCAAAGAGAGAGCAATCCAAACATAATACATGAATCGCTAAACTGAGCGGCGGTTGTTGTTGAGCTGTTAAAATTGTCTATAGCATAACATTCGTTAAGTGAGAGCAGAGTCTTACAAAGAGGAGCACTTATGTTAAGTTAATACATAACCAGTGTTGCCAACTCTTCGGGTCATGAAAAAGCTAAACTAGCATTTGAAAAAAGCTAGAAATAGCCAGAAAATTTTGTAGGTAGCTAAAAAAAACGCTAGAGTAGGTAAACGATGTTTTTATTGATTTAATCCAGTGTTTTTGGTTCCGCTCAACAATCCCAAATGGTCAATTGGACTGACAGATGAATGTGTGACAATATACAGCGGTGGCCATAAGTATTTTGACACCATTTAAAGATAATTCTACTCATAATTTGAACTTACTTCATGCAAAGTTTAGCATCAATGGAAAGGTCATTCGAATTGAATGACACAAAACTTTCCTTAACCCATTAGGTACCCATTGAAATATTCGAATTTTTGTAAATGTCTACATTGACAATTTTTTTCTCGGTCTCAAGAAAAAAAAGGTTTTGATGCAAAAAGTTTCTTCAAACAATTCTAATAGCGACTGATAATTTTTTGAAAATGGCAAAAAACGCACTTTTTGTATTAAAATGAAAAAAAAATGTATTAAAAGGAGATAAAGTGCCTTTTTTGCCATTTTAAAAAAAATTATTTAATGCTCTTTTATCCCTTATTGATGTTATTTTGCCATTCAAATGTAAAAATAGTACAAAGAATTTAAGTGTGGCATCGTAAAGCATAAAAATACATGTAGTTACCAGATGTCTTCAAAAAGCTAAAATTATTTTTAAAGTAGCTAAAATTCCCGCTACCCGCTGTTTTACAATTTATCCCGCATTTGCCTGTTGCAACCCACTAAATCTGTCGGGAAAATAGCTAAATTGGCAACACTGTACATAACCCGCCTCTGTTAACATATCATAACGAAGGCTGCCACCCTGTTGGCTGTGCAATTTTACAGCACCGTTTGTTGTACCAGCTGTTAAGAAAGCGCCAATTTTGAATTAGATTAAGAAACTAGAGGTGTGAGAAACAACAATCTTTTCGTCAGTCAATTGATGTTGCCTATGTTTAAAAATAAAGCACCGTTGAAAATATCGACAGTAAAAATGATAAAATTTTCCGTGTTTAGGAGCCAAGGCTGCCACCTTGTTTTTCCAAAGTTGGGCCAAAGCTGCCACACAGTTGCAACTTTTTGCGTGTTGTTTTTGTAATATTTTTAAATTTTTAAAAATTTATATATTTCAATAAGATTAAATCAACAAAAATAAAACAAAAAGTCCTGCGAAAGTTTCAAAATTCTAGCTTCAAAATTTAGCGTAAACCATATTTAACAACTTTTCTAGAACTTTGTTAAATATGGTCATGGGAGCCATCGTTGCCAAGGTTGCCAGCTTATTTAGTAGGCGCTAATTTCTGTTGTTTGTTTTTTTGTTGGTATTTTGATGATAACATGCACATATTGTGTTAGTATTATAGCACGGTTAGTGGCAAACAAAACTACAATAACATAGGATTTTCGTCAACTTTATTATTGAAAGTAATTTGTTTCTGTTGTGTCACGTAAAAATATATGGACATAATTTTTGTTGTCATTGTTTAAACAAGTTGTCAATAAAATATATATATTCAAATATGTATATATCAGTTATTTAGTAAGCAATGCAAATTGAACTTATGGGCTAGTTGATATATTTTTCAAATTTAGTTTTGCTTTTTGGTTTATCCAATTATTGCATTAGTTTTTGTTGAACAAAATTTGGTAGCTTTAGTTGTTGTTGTTGATGCAGTTGCCAAAGCGGTTGCTGTTGTTGTTGCAGTTGTTGTCGCTGTTGTTGTCGTGGTTGTTGTTGTTGTTGCCGAGGCGGCTGCACAGGACGCCAGTAATAGCTTCTAGCAATTGGTTTCACTTTGACTAGGAAACATTTATTGCTTCTGTTTTTGTTTGTTTGGTTTTTATTTTGGGTGCATTGAAGTCGTTGAATCGATTAAGAAAACACATTTATTTATCAACATTTAATAAACGGTTGTCAAAGTGTGAAACATACATAAATAAAAGTTGTCAAAAAACGAATCCTTATTTAATTTTTTTTTTTTTGGTTTTTTGCTTAGTTTTAAAAAGTGAAGTTATTTAATATTAATTATTACACACACATTTTGTGGAACCAGTCTTGAGTCGTGTCTATATGTATGTACATATATAGTATAAGGATGTTAATAATGCCTGGATCTGGGATCGTTCAGGGGAAACAACTTACATAAGTGTTGGCATTTTTTGTTTTTATTTAATTTTGTTAGTAGCCAGGGGTTAAAATACAAGCAAACAGCGCACAGCACATGGGTTAACAGTTGGTGGTGTTGTTGTTGTTGTTCTTGTTGTTGTTGTTGCTTGTGGTGGACTTTGACTTGGACGTAGACTCACCCATCTGGCAGCTGTTGCTGTTGCTGTTGCTGCTGCTGCTGTTGCTGCTGTTGGCGACGACGCCTTGCCACCGCGCTGTTCTTAATGATGGCCTCAATCTCGCGTCCACCTGAACTCTCACCCTCGGAGGCAGAGGCACAATTGTTGTTGTTGCGTGTTGTCGCCTCCTCCTCCTGGACAGCACGTGATGCACCGAGTGTGGCAAGATTGCGCACCAGACTCACTGCATCATCGTGTTGTTGCTGTTGCTGTTGGTGCGTGGATGTGGGCGTGGCATTCTCCTTGGACACATTACGCAATATTTGAGCCAAGTTACGTTGCGGATTCGCTGTTGATGTTGTTGTTGTTGAACTGTTGTCGGTTTCATCGCGTGTGGTTGCATTTGCGGTGGTTGCCGATTTCCTCAGATTGGAGACTGTGGCATGCGTGGAGCGTTGCAAACGATTCTTCAGCTCGGCATTCAGATCAATGGGCATCAGACCGCGTCCCATGCCCGGCAAGGGTTTGCCGCCCTTCAAAATACCCTTGGGCTTGCCTAAAGAAAAATATATAGTCAAATTAATAAGCTATTCTTAAAGGGGGGAATTCCCTGAAATAATTATAGCAAGCAAATTAAAAACGTGCTTTTAGTTTAAAACATGCTCAAGTCCAACCAGATGAGAAGCGCATAGAACAGCGCTTTTTGCATTCCGTGTACTTACTCAGTAACAAATAAAAAGTTAAATACATAATTAATTAAAAAAATGTTTTGATAAAACACAAAATGCTCATATTTTTTTAAAATTAAAATCCATTTCATTAGAAACATTGAAAATGAAAATAATATATTTAACTTTTTTATTTGGTCAAAACAATTACTTGACCAACTGTATGTTGGAAATAAGTCTCTCTTCAGTTTAGCACAAATCTTGTTTTATTTTTTAATGTTTAACAATTTGCATAATTAAATATTACAATAATAATTATGATAATTAAATGTACTTTTTATAATTATAATAATAATGGTAATGATAATGATAATGATAATAATGCCGTTTAAGGTACAATTCGTTTAGCTTTAAATAATATTAATTAAAAGTCATAAATAAGCACGAAATGTAGTTGCACAAAAACATAATAATTAATAACTGTTAACTGGATATTCATATCGTATATATATATATTTATGTATTGTAGATTTATAGATATTGTAGGCTGAAATAAAAAGTAGTAGGATTAATTACAGTGTCTACTATAAGAAAGTTTCAAGAAATTATTATCAAATTTGTCGTTTCGTATTTTATCAGTATATTTTTATATATTTTTATTTTTGTTTTCGTATTTCATTCATTATATTTACTGTTTGTTTTTTTTTTCATTCGTTTTCGTTTATATTTTTTTTTTTGTATATATTTTTGTTGTAGGGGGGAAGAAGAGGCGCGAGAGAGCGCTCGAGCTCGCTCTATCACACAAATCACATTGAGCGCACACTGAAAAAAATTACGAGAGCGCAACAATTTTTGTCTACATGCTAAATCCAAATTTGAGAAAGTGATAGATCGATAGATAGAAATATGTCGGTTATTGTCGCGAAAAAACGTTTTTGCGAAAAATTTGTGAAATTTTTAAATAGTTATGCCAAAAAATTTACAATTTTTCTCCCTCTCTGTATTTGTCTCTCATGTGCCTAGAATTTCGCCACACAAACGCTTAAACTCCGATCCCGCTGCATGCAACTCATCCGGTGTGATGACAATATCCTCAAAGCTGGCGATGCTCAATTTGCCACGACTCACAGGTGAATGCGCCCTTTTCAGATTGCTCGTCGAACTGCTCGCACTGCCCGTTGTCTCTAGAGACATGGCGCGTGTTCTCTTGAGCAACTCGCGACGCTTTTGCACCAAACTGATGCTGCCACTGCCATTGGTGGCAAGTTGCGGTGGCAGACGCACATGCTCATTGAGCGCCTCTGGTGGCACAAGCACTGGACCAGCAGATTGTGTTTTGTGCAACGCCGTTGTGGTTGTTGTTGTGCTGTAGCTCTCGTTGAGGCCAAAATATTTGGCATATCGCTCATCGACGTGGCCTGAGCGATTTTTGTTGATGCCACATGTGGCAGTGGCAGAGACAGAACCGCCCAGCTCAGTGGTGTGACGACGATTGACAACAGTTGCTGTTGTTGTTGTTGTCACAGCTTGTGGTTGCTTCTGTTGCACTGTGAATTGAGTAAAGTGCTGCAGTTGCTGTTGCTGTTGTTGCAACTGTTGCTGCTGTTGTTGCACCTGCTGCTTCTGCTGATTGGCAGCACAGTTTTCTTTGCCCGAATCGGAGCTTTGTGCATCATCGCTGCTGTCATTGTGATTGTTGCTAGTTGGCATCGATTTAAAGTCCAATTTCATAGACTTGTTGTCTTGTTTCAACTGTTGTTGTTGTGGTTGTTGTTGCTGCTGCTCCTTCTGTTGCTGCTGCTCGATAAAGGGCGACTTGATCTTGCCTATGGTACGCACTCCCATCGATATGTGTATATCCTCCAATGTTTGAATGCGTGCCATGCAACTGTTGCGATGATTGTTGTTATGCTTGTTATTGTTGTTGTTGCGATCACTCAGAAATGTGTCGGGCAACACCAATTTGCCCACTGTGCGCAGCTTGAGGCGACGTGTTGTTGTTGTCGTTGTTGTCAATGAGTTTGTTGCCAGCAGCGGTGCTGTTATCGTTGTTGTATCCATAGAAACTGTTGCTGTTGTTGCAGCGAGCGGCGCTGTTGCCGAGCGTCTGAGCTCAATAAAGCCATTGTGTTGTTCCAATTCCATTTGTTGCTCCTCTTCTTGTTGTGGTGGTGGTGGCAGCTCATCCTCCTGCTCCTGTTGTAAACTGGGCGTACATTCCATGGGTGTGGGCGTGACATTGTTGCTGCTGCTGCTGTTGCAAGTGTTGCTGCTGCTGCTGCTGTTGATGTTGGCGCTGCTGTTGCAAGTGTTGTTGCTGCTGCTGCTGCTGCTGTTGCTGCTGCCGACAAAGGGCGTGCGTTCCATCGAGTTGTAGGGTGGACTGCGCGAGGACGAAGCGCAGCTGCTGGCGCGACTCGAAAAGCGTCCGCCAGATGGCGCTGCTGTTGTTGGCGTTGTGGCGCCACCTGACGTTTCACAGAGGCTGCTGAAAAACGCGAGACGCTCGGCCAGCGACAACGATGAGGGTTCTGAGAGGAAGGAGGAGGGGATTAGTCTAACATGTCGAGTGTTTACTGTGGCAAACACTTACGCATCCTTTTTTGCAAACTCTCTTTACAAGTATTTAATAATGTTGTTGTTGTTGTTGTTGTGCTACAATTGTTGTTGCTCTCGAGTTGCTGCTGCTGCTGCTGCTGTTGCTTCAACAAGTGTCAAGTGGCAACTGCGCAACGCGTTTTTATCAACAATTTATATTTTATTTTTACTGCAATTGTTGTTGTTGTTGCGTCTTGTGAGTTGCGCTCACATTTATCAACTAAACTCAACTCTTCTAATAAATATGCCTATCTCGCTGCTTTCTTTGCCTCGGCCTCAGTTGCTGCTGTTGTTGCAGCTGCCCCCATAGAAAGTTGAACGACGCATTTGTAAAAGCAAATTTTTATATTGTAATATAAATTTATCTATAAATTGTATTTTTTTATTGTCATTTGGCTTTTGTGCGCAGCTGATTCTTTTATTCGTTCTCTTTGTACACACTCTTTTTGTCAGCTCAGCAGCTGGTTTTCATTTTCATTTGAAGCTTTCGATTTTCTTTCATTGCGATTGATAACTTCTTTCTTCTCGAACGCTTTGTTAGCAACTAAATACGTCGAAGAAACTCTGTTCACAGGGCAGAGAGAGGACTGAAGACTGTAGACTGTAGACTGTAGACTCTAGACTGTCGACTGCAGAAGACCGCAGAATGAGTTGTTGAATTGCGAGAGTTAAATTTACTGATTAGTGTTGACTGGTCAACAGAGTTAGCTGCAAAAGTACTTATGAATAGAGAATTCTAAAGAGAGAATACCCTATAAGGATTGATGAATCAAGCCTAGTTAAATTCAGTTTTTATGGAAGTGGGAAAAATATGAGAAAGTTGTTCATACTTAAGGTTAATTTGCATCCCATTGTTCCTATGACCGATTTGGCCCAATCCTGGTCAGCATGTAACAGGATGTCCTATACATACAACCTGTGCGTTTGGTTGGAATATCTTAAGAAACAAAAAAGTTTTCCATACTAAGAAATTCCCTGAAATTTGACCCACTTACAGATCGAATTTCGTAAAACCTTCTTATTGCACAATACAATTGTCTTGGCTATGTTATGTGAAAATTTCATTTTTCTAGGTTTAACCGTTTGGCCTACACAATGATTTTCAGTCAGTCAGTCAGTAAGTCAGTCAGGAAAAATGGAGATCCTCTGCATCAAAAACACATTCTGGAGAATCAATATCATACTTAGTCTTAGTTTGTTATACCCTATACAAATCCATGTTTTATTTGTGGTATCTGTTAGTTAATCCATTTCTTTAGTTACTCATAAATTAAGTTTATTATATTGTTTTTTGTGGTTATGTTTATTCATTTGTTGATTCAACATTGAATAATTTTAAAAAATATGCGTAATATTTATGGTTCATGCTAATTTTCTTATCTAGTGTTTAGATTTATAGAACCCAATTCCTTATAAGTAGTTTGCATACAATCGATCAACAGTTCACAGCACTTCCAGACTTGTAAGTCTATAACAGCATATCATCTAATCAGTGAACTTTAAATTATGACTCATTTTATAACAATGAAAATCAACTTTTATGTGTAACTAACTAATTTTTAACTATGCTTATTTTTATCAAGGTCAAGACACATGTTATCGCCAGCTGCGTTTTATGAGACGGAAAGAGGAAATTGGAATCGCCCACATATTGTTATACCGATTTATAAAGAACGAAATAAAAGACAATCTGAAACTCACTTAAAAATAAGGCCAAGATATTTATAAACGTTCAAAATCAGTTCACTGCAAATGTGTGGAAAATTCAATGAAAATGGGTAAGAAAACTAAGCCAAAGTGAGTTTACAAAACAAAAAAATGAATAATAAAACTCACGTGCGGCTCGTAAATTACATAAATAAAACATGTGTAAAATAAATCAAATTCATTTAATTTGTTGTTCATGCGGCAACAACAACAAAGAGTTAATTAGTTGTTAGAAAGAAAAAAATAATAACTAAGCCAAATTCATGCCATGAAAATTATTAGAAAAATGTTTTAGTATTTATTATGATATTTTCTTTTTTCTTTTCCGTTTTTTCTTTCTTTTTTTTTCTTTGTTTGCATTGCGCAATATTGCGTGCTTGCATTTATTTTTTGATTTTTACAAATATTTATATTTTTATAATTTTGTTTTGCCAATTGTTTAATTGAACGTGGCAATAATTTTGATTGATTACATGATGCAAATTACAAATTAGTCAAAGCGCAGCGCAACTGAAGAAACAGCAACAACTCAAGAAAAAATATCTTAAACTTCACATTGAAGACAGTCACAACAACAACAATAACAATAAGAACAACAACATTCAATTATTTTTTATAATTTTATAGATTCTTTATCTATATTTCGCATGCCAATTTTGTGCATAACGTGCATTGCATTCGCGCAAAACAAAAGAGAGAACACAAATGATACGTAAATGTTGAAAAGAGTTGCCGCAAGAAGAGAGCGTTCGTAATGCTTTACTCTCTCCTGCTCGGCCTCTCTTTGCCTATTTGTGTTACTCACCAAAGTCCGCATCGGTTGCATCCTGCGTCGTATTCGGCGTGCTCGGCTCATCGTTTAACGGCGATCCGAGCGATGCCGACGGAGGCGGCGAGTGGCGAGAAGTTGCTACAAAAGAGAAGAATGAGAGAAGTTAAAAAGATAAAATAAAAAAAAGATAAAAAAGATAAAATAAAGAATTTAAGAAGAGTTTTATTTTTTAATTCGAAATTAGCATTCTTTAGCTTCATCAAGAGATAAAGTAACCTATCCATATAAAAGCTCTGCAACTCTCTTTTAAGACTGAAAGCGGAGAGTTTGTCTATCATAATCGCTTAACATCGCGGAAATTCCTTTATATCCAAATCTATCCAAGCAAAGATATTGAATATCATTTCCAAATATTCCGCTTATTTTGCATCTTTTATTTTTCTATTTATAAACAAGTCTTTAGCCTCTTTCTCCGCTACTTACGATTGGTCAAGTCAAGATCCAATAATATCTGGAACACAATTTTCGACGATAAATTTTCAGTAAAAACTATTTGTGTACTTTCAACTTGATCCATTGTTTCTTAGATTATTGTTTTGTTGTATGAAAAAAAAAACGTAAATATTAATGAATTATTTGTGACTAAACTCGTATAGCTCTGTTGTTTGACATACTAAAAACAATGCCTACTTAATCTAATCTCAAGTGGCCAGCTCAATACACCTACTACTCCTACTCCACGCCTCTTGTCTAAATCTTTTCTTCCCTTCTCTAACCTTTGCATTCTCTCTACGCACCACTGCAAATGTTACCCAACAGAAACCTCAATTAGTTTCTGATTACCAGACTGTAAGTGCAAAGTGTGGGAAAAGAGGAAAACGGGGCAAGAAAGAGGGTCGTGTGTGTGGGGCAAGTGACACACATTTTACAGCTTATTAACTTGGACAACAAGCATGCCGGGCCATAATGGCACCAGTCTAACAACAACAACAACTGTAACAACAACAACTCAATTTCCAACACAAAGTTAGCTAAATAAGTTAAAAAGTGTCGTCCATTGAGCGTTCATTGACGCTGCGTCGTGCTGACCAGACCGAGACCTAAAGCGGAATCTTCTTTTAATGCGGTTAACACTTGGAGCTGCGCTCTTTGGTTCCGCAGCTGTGAACTAGTTCCACTTTTAATTATGTACCAACTGCGGTTAAAACAAACTCTTTTGACTCTCACATGAAAACCATACAAGAAATGAATATAAAATCTGTGCACAATATGGGACAGGAAATCAAAATTTTTATTAAAATTTATAAAAATTATTAAAGTTCCTACAATCCAATTACTCCCTAAGTCAGGCTAGAATTTTATGTGGCTCTCTTTGAATTTGAATTAATTAGTTCAAAAGAATTTTTATAACATCATCATTAAAATCAAGTCTTAAATAATTCAAAACTGTTAACTGTTAGTTAATCTGGCCTTTTCCAAATGAACTAGCTCAAAATAGAATTGCTTAAAATATTTTCATTGAATATATACTATTGTAGGGTATTTAGAAAGCTTATATTTTAAACAAATTCGAACAAAAGAACAACTCCTAAAGTTTAGTGTACAAATGTTAAACTAATTTAAATGCCATTTGGCCTGAAGAACCGGCTCTTTTTGAACTAGTTGAAACTGAATGAAAAGCAACAACTCTAAACGCAACTAGTTTGCACAACTGCTTTTAGTTGCTTGAAGTTGTTGTTGTTGATATTGTTGTTGTTACGCATCGTCGCTCCACTGGCGAATATATGTAGTTCGCAGTTCCCCATTTAAATTAATGCCTTCATGCTAATTTCTATCATATTATTATCGTTAACTTTCGACTCACCTTGTCGGTTGGCAAATGAACGCGACTGCGACAACGGCAACGTCTCTCCACCTGCCGTCTCCCTTCGGCTGCGATTCGATTGCTCCTGCTGCTGCAGCTGCTGGAACATGTTGGCACGTGCTCTCACACTGCTGCTGCGTGCCACACCCACACCTGCCCCACCTGTGGACTGTGTGGTTGTGGTGCTCGTTGCTGTTGTTGTTGTGCTGGATGCATTGTCGCCCAGCGACTGTATGGCAGAGTCATCATCCAAGCCGGACATCTCGAAGATGCGTTCGGTGTCGTTGCCCACGGAGAGGGTCAATTGTTCGCTGAGACTGTTATCGTTAATCGATTGCTGGCGTGTTAGCGACGACGGGGGCGTGGCACTGCCGCCCTGAGCGGCCAAATGAACAACGCGCGGCGATTGCAGCGGCTGCGTGGAACTGCGCGCCAAACGGAACGAGGCGCCGGCGCCTGAATTTGTGGACGAGGAGAGCAGCAGCGGGGCGGGAACGTGGCTCAGCGGTTGTCCAGTGATGGGCGAGATTAGCGGTTGTTGTTGTTGCGAACCGTTGCGAATATCCAACGGTTTGGTGGGCCTAAAAGCCGACGTGGCCGAGATGTCAAAGGGCGTGGAGTTGGCTTTAAAGCTACAGATGAAGCGAAATTAAGTTAAGTTTTAATTTGTTTTTTGTGTTTTTTATAATCGTAAGCAATTCTCTTTCTCTACCTCTCCCTCTCTCTCTCTCGCTCATCGCTAAACAATGCGCAGTTAGCGGCAATCATAATTATAGGCAACATCTTTTTGTTTTTCCCTTAATTACACAGGTGAAATTTTTAACGCTGCATCTCTTTGATTGACAATCTACCCAATCGCCCCCCAAAGGTAAAAGTTGTGTTGAGAGCAATCAACAATCCATAGATTAGCTGCAAATGAGTTTTGCTTCGCAGTGAAATCTGTAAGTCATCATTTTTGCTTTAAATATTTAGTATTTTCTGCTGTAACTTATTTCATTTCGATTTGGAATTTCCAATTTTATATTTTCTGTTTGTTTATCAGCCAAACAAAACATTAACCGCATTTTTTTTATGCAGTACAAAGAACAGACTAAATATATCGTTGAACTATAAAGAAAAAAAATGCAGCTAATTGGATTTTCAAAAGTGAACAATCTATTTTTGAAAGAGCCGCAATGAGCGCCAAAAAAAAAAGTTGGAAAAAAACGAGAGGAGAAATAAGTTTTTAAGAGTGCTGCTGTTTAAATACCCTTTACAGATTGTATCTGAACTACTGAAATTTGCTTGAAGTTGAGTGGAGAGAAACAAGATTTTAAATTTTTAATGTTTATACATTTGCTAACCAAATGATATAATATTTAGATTTTGATGAATCTTTGTTAGAACATGTAGAGTACACAAGAACATTATTTTAAAACTGTTTCTCATAGATTCTAATAAGAAAAATGCACGTTTCAAGCGTTACACAGTTCGTAAAAAAAAATGATAGAATCCTCTATTTATTTAGAGAAACAAATATCGAAATGGGCGCACATAAAAAATTGTGATTAAAGTCAAACAGTTGCGGCCTAAAATTGTGTTGTACTACGGCATCTCTGTATATATATATAGAGCACATTGTATATAGCTTTTTCTAGTGACATTTCCATTGGCTTTTTTGTTGTTTTTTTTTTATTTACACTGCCGCGAATATTCTCCCTGTTTATGACACAAAATTATATTATATTTATAGCTCTTTTTATGGTTTTATGACGCTCGTATTTTTTTTATTTTAAGTATATACATATAAAGATGTTATATATGTATATATTTATGAATTTTTGTGCGAATTTTGCACAATTGGCACTTTGAAAAATACGTAAATAATTGTATGGATTTCCATTTGGCTGCACATTTTCCATGTATTTTATTTTTAGCAGCATTACGAAATGGCCTCATATATATAATTAACCATAGATTTTTCCATGGTTTTTAACACATTTTCTTTGTATTATTATTGTTGGATTTTCCGCTACCTATTTGAACACTCGTTTCCCTCTCTCGCTCCCACTTTGTCTCTAAATGAACTGTCCGATAACCGGCTCGAAAAGCAACTGACTTCGGTTACGAGTATCTTGTAGAACGTGGCGCGTTGTCGATATTTGTTGTATTTTTACCTTTACTTCTTTATCTCTTATCAGTTGCTAAGAGGCAGGCGGCAATAGATTTGATATATTTCTGTAACTTTTCGATTTCTTTTTGTGCAACTATTCACTATTTATTCTATTTTGTTTGATAATGACGATTGAAACTTTTTCAAAATAGAATTTCACCGATTTCGAAAATGAAAAAAATGAAAACCGAAATTTTTGAAAATTCGCCGTCTGCGTACGTGAAAATTGAAAAGGCGATCGCGAGCAACTGAGCGCAAAATTTGTACAAACAACAAAAAAAGCGAGCGGCAAGTGGAGCCGACGATCAGCGTCGCAGTCGGCGTAGACGTCGGCATCGCAGCCAGCGTCGGCGTCGCTGCCGTAGCCGGCCAGAGCAAAATTTAAATTATTTTCAGCTTTGTTTTCTTTTTATTGCCTATGTTTAACACACATAGAGAGAGAGAGAGATAGGAAGCGAGAGAACGAACAAGAGATAGAGAGGGAGATATGTGTGTATATTTATTTTCGGTACGCTATTTCTTTCCTCTATTTGTATTTCCACAATTTCAAAATGTCGTTTTCATTTTCCTTTGCGGTTTTTCTTTCTCTTGCGCGTAGCAAAAAAAAATTGAAGAGAAGCGGAAATCAAAAAGAGATTATTTTTTTGCCACTAACAGAGTGGGTCAAAGTGGTTCGCACAATTTGAGATAATATAGAACTCTTGATAGATATATTAACTATCTACTCTTATGTGATAAGCCTGATACTTCTCCATTTAAATCCTACTTGTAAAGTAGGTAGTATAACTAATTTTGTTAACTATAAAAGAACTAATTTTCAATTGATTAACCCCACTTATTTTTTCCCTAACAATTCACAAGCAGTTTATGAATTAACGGGAATAGCTATACTTTATTTTTTTAAGAAATTTTTATATAATCCGAAAACAAGCGATCTTAACACGAAAGTATCATTTTCTGTAGATGTCTTAGATGCTTTTCTGAATTTTATTTAAGAAATTTCATCAATGAAAGATTTTAAATTAAACTTGTAGGGTTACCTTACCACCATCTCTCTTGAACAAGTGTTGAAAAATCCGACAAATGAAAAATTTTAACACGATTTGACACTAAAGAACACATGTAGAATCCAATCAGAACATACTCAACTATCTAATCTCTGCATTCCTTTGCTCACTTGTTCTACCACCGCCAGATCGTATAGATTATAGTCTATGGGTATTTATAAAAGTGTATAAGAAGGTAGTGACAACACTTGACTGTTAGTGTTATCTGGCCAATGTCAGCTTAATATTGGCTATCAAAATGCGGCTCATCGCACCTATATGTAAACCGTTCAATGGCGCATTTATCGACTAGTTGTTGACTTTTTATGGCTTTTTTCTATGTTCATTTACCGTTTTCTGATATACGCTTCAAACATTTTCTCGCCGTATTGTCGCTGAAACAACATCAAAAAGTATGAAAGAGGTCTTAACCCTTGACAACCGACAAACAACAATTGAAATGACGAACAACCGAACTCAGTGAAAAAATGTATCTCTGGACGCGTCCGAATGCGGCAACCAACTGAATGCAACGTTGAATTCAACACGTCCACACCAGCAACAATTCTAAAAACCCTCTTGGGACACCCCCAGTGCCACCCTACCCGCCGTGCCGAACCGTTTCAGGAGGTACTGCAACTACGGATAGCATAAATTACGCTCCACAATGGCAAACGTACAAAGAAAACAAAAATCTTATTGACAATGCACCAAATCGGTGCATGCAAATGTGGGTGAGTGCGAAAAGCGTATAAAAAACAGGTAGGAATGCAGATACTGAGCAAAAACGACTTTTAGATACCCAGTAGACATATATTAAGTGGCAAGAGTATTCTATGGCATCGTATGTTTAAGAAATATGGTTAGAGCAAAGAAAGGTACTAAGAATACCATATTTGTAGATATAATCTTTAGTTTCTAGAGCAAACAGTTTAGCCATTAACTATTGTATTTCTAAAGCAATCTTTATGAAATTTTCAGAACATATAATAAATGCTCAAATAAAATAATACTACAAATTTCGTAGCAATGGATTGACAATATTCGCCTATATTCAACAATTGGTTTGGTGGAGAGCCGAGAAATAATATAAAATTTCAAATAAAGTTTACTTCCTTAAGGATAAAATTAACAAATTGATTTAGCATTTTTACTCTGTCAATTTAAGTAGTCAAAACACTTGACTACTAAAAACCTCTTTACTGTTTGTTATACCCAATGTAGATACAAGTTTACAGGGTACCATACTCGTAATACTCGTAGAAATAACCAGAACGAGCCTTTGTTTTCTTAGCCGGGAGTGGCAAAACAAAACAGACGCATCGAAATATAAAAAAAAAACCAAATAGCACATAAAATGCTGACATGAAAACCCCGTTAAGAGCACTCACCACCTCCCTTTACTAAAGCCAAGGAAGGTGCCGGGTCTAAACTCTAGTCTAAGTTGTCCAAAATAGATACCGTAAACATGGCAAATTTAGCTGGAAACTAGGTTTACGAGCGTGCCCGTCTGAAATTCGCAGAAATGTTCGAGGGAACAGGTTCAAAGCACACAAAAAAAAAAGAGGGCGTGGTGAGAGTTGGGCGTGTAGAGACTAATTGCCAAAATGATAGCAACAACCAGGTCAAGTTCTTGAACCAAAAATAAATTACACTAAAAAAAAACAAGATAAGATGGGGAGGAAATTGAAAAGGGCTTTGAATTGACACTCAAAATAGTTTAACAATATGATTGGTTCAAGGAAACCACTGTCAACCCACCAAATGAACCACTCTAAAAGGGGTTCCAAGCGAACGACCTTCTGATGTTATTTGCAGGCATTACTAAGAGTTTAGTTGTTGTTTTTGTTGTTGTTGGCCTCAATAGTCAGTCAGGTAATTAGGTAAGCAATAAGCGGCTTAAAGTGACAACGGCAACAACAACAACAACAACTGAAGGCTAATAAAAACAAAAAGAAACAAAAATCGTCAAAGAAAAGTGAAATACATTTTATGACAAGCCCATTGAATGAGCTTTGCACTTGACTTTATATGGTTTTGATGGGACTGAAAACAGACCTATTCAGAAATAAGCAAAGCAGAATCTTTCAGTCAGTTCTATGCAGATACGGGTATTTTTTTAAAAATTGCAAAAATGTTGCAAAACTAACAAAATTTGTTAAGTGCTCAGCGAAGTGCGACGGAGGCTGTCACTCCGAAGATATGTTGATGATGATGATGATGATAATAATAATGGGGAAATAACCCTGAACTGGACAGCGAAAACACTAATTTCATATGCCACATGCGACTGTGTGGGCGTGTGGGGGCGTGGCACAGGGCGTCTGGCAGATATGAAAAGTAATACAGCAAAAATAATCCATGAATAATTCTGCACTGAAAAATCAGTTGCCAGCGAAGCGTATGAATGAAACTCAACAGAAGCTGACAGTAAGACAGCTCAAAGAGCAGTGAGTGATAAAGGGGAAGAGAGGCAGAAGCAGAGAGAGAGAGAGGGTGAGAAATAGGAATAAAATAAGGGAAACTAACAGAGAAATAATTGTGAAAAAGACAGGAAGATTATATTAATCAAAACGAAAGACAGTTTATAAAAGATGCAGTCAAAGAGAAAAAAAGTGGGGACAAATACAGTCAAGGATAGAGAAAGATGGATAATTACGGATATAAAGAGAAAATCAAAAAAAATAGAGATAGGCAGCGATAAGTTTAAGGGGTCATCTAAAGAATGAAAAGAGACAACAAAAGTTACAGTCGGTGAATAAGAGACAATGACAGATAAGGATGCAATCAAAGAAAAACAGAGAATGCTAGAGGGACAGTAAAACCATCCAAACCACAGGGAGAGAGGGAGGGAAAGTTATTTTGGGAGAGGGAAAGACAATCAAGGATCAGACAATACTCTCAGACAGAAAGAGATCCAGCAAAGGCAGAGACTCTCAGGGCAAGAGAGCGAATGAGTACGAGAGAATGCGAGAAGTTTCTCTCATTTGTGCAGTTATATAAATTCTCCTCATCTTTTACTTACAAGCTCTTCTCCTCGTTGGTCACCGGCTGTGTCTTGTACCGATCCCTGTAGAGATCCCGCCGTAGAACACTCGGCTTGAGGAGCTTTGGGGCAGCACCGGAGTCGGAGTCGTGCAGCGACTGCGGCGTCTGTTGCAGCGGCGACTCCCAGCTGCTGTTGATGCCGAAGCCGCCAGCTGTGCGGGATGCGTCGGGAGGCGTCGATAGCGACTCCATGTGCTTAATGCGTTCCGCAACCGAAATGCTCGATGCGTTGGACACAAAGTCAACGGGTGTGGCAGGTGCAGGTGCAGGTGCCTGGGAATTGGTATTGGTATTGGTAATGGCATCCAAGGCGGCAGCCAAATCCATAACTGGTGCCGCGTCCTGACGCTCCAAGGATCGTGTGCGTCTCTTAAGCAAACTACTCGAACTCTCATCCTCCTCCTGAGTGGAGCCAAGGGAGCGTCGTTTGGACGGCGAATCCGTCTTCAAAATGGGACGCATGGCGTCATTGGCAACAGTATCATTGTTGGCATCTGGACTCAGTCCAGTTAGATCAAACTCCTCGCGGCTGCTCTTGCGACTGCCTTTGAGTATAGGACGAATCATCTCATGCTCATCCGCCTCGCCAAAGGACTTCTTCTTCAATATGGGCTTTGGTGGACGCGCTGCCTCCTCGCTCGAAGTGCTCTCCTGCTTGAGGATCGGCCGAATCCCCTCATGCTCCTCCAAGCTGCCACCATCCTCGATGCCAGCGAGTCCATCGTGAGCTGCCAGCTCAGCGGCAGCCAAAGTCACAGCCTGCGAGATGGAAACATGCTTGGACACATGACCTCCGCCTCCATCCGATGGAGTTGACAGCGAATCCTTCTTCTTCAGTATGCTATGCGGTTGACAATCATTGGCCGAGGGGCAACCGTCGCTCTTGCTGCTGTCATAGCTGCTCTGCTTGAGGATGCCATGTGACTGGAGGCCGGGACTGAGAGAAAGACCCGCCTCCTCGAGAGAATTGCGACGCGCCGACTTGATCAGAATGCTCCGTTCATCCGGCGAATGGGAGCGGGAATAGTAGCGTGACTCATCCAAGCTGGAACGCTTCTTGAGGATGCCCTGGCGCTTGCTGCTGCTGCTGCGACTCCCGGCGAGCGGTGTGTCCAGCACATTGGCCGAGAAGGTCACCGGCGAGGCATTGCTCGAGGCACTCGAGTTGCATTCCCCGAAGGCGTGCTCCTTCTTCTTCAATATGGACACGATCTGATTGGGCGCAGGTGGCGAGTTCTGTGCTGTGGCAGCTGCCACATCATCCGTGCTCTTGCGTCGCAGTATTGGTGACATTTTCAACTCGGATCCAGGTTGATCATGGCCAGCTGCCTGAGCCTGTTCGGCAATCTTCTTGATCTCGGCTAGCTCCATTTTGGTGCGTTCATTGAACTTTTGATTGATGCCACGCGCCTGTTGACGCAGTGACTCCGACTTGGAGGTGGTCGACTCACTGCACGAACTCTTCTGTGGCGACTGCAGCAATTCACGCAGCGATTCATCGTCCCCATCCCCCGGCATCAAGGGACGCGCCATGCCCAATTCCCGACGTCGTCGTCGACGCGTTGACGCTGCCTCATCTGCAAGAGAGAAATGGAGATGGAATTAGTTGGATAATGATTGCACTTTGAACTGGGAATTGGGGACGTGCATGACAACAGTGGGAGGAGCGGCACAGTTTGCAGTTTAACATATTGTACACAGCTGGTTGGGATGCGAAGGATGCGAAGGAAGCGTTCATGTGATGACACATGAAAATGATGCAGATGCAAGTGTTGATGCAGTTGTTGCACTCGTGTCGTTGCGTGCCACATGCTGACACTCTCGGCTCGGCTCCAGCCGCCACACTGTGCCACCAAATGTACCACAATTCAGTTGCAACTCAGTTGCAATTCAAACGCAGGCAATCAAGCTTGACAGACAGTCCCAAAATTGGCAAAATGCCGCTCCTCTCACTGCCATCCACATAAGATGCATCGCCAGTGGTTTGCTGTGCACCACTTACCGCCATCCTTGGTGGCTTCCTCGTTATATGAACGATTCAAATTCGATTTACGTTTCGCCGACTTATCGCGATCTCCGGCGCGACGTGGCAAGGGTGAGGCTTCCGGCTGTATGGAAATAAAAGAATGTGACCAGAGTTAAGTTATGTTATCGTTAAATAAGGTATTTAAAGAGCTGTAATTACTGGCAATTACTTATGTAATTACTTGTGTAATTAATATGGTAATTGTGTTTAATTGAATTTACTAATGTTATTCATTATTAAATAAAAATTGGCAATAGTAACTAAAATTTTAGTTGTAATTAATGACAATTACTTCAGTAATTACCCAAGTAATTAAATTGTAAATTTTTATAACGTGTAGAGTATTTGCAAAGTAACTTTTAGTAATTGCGAGAAATTAAACGATATAAACGATAAACTTTCAAATAATATTTGGTAATTACAAGTAATTCCCAGTAATTATTAAAGTAATTTCAAGTATTTATGGAATTTGTTCAGCGAATCGCTAAATTACGTATAATATTAAGTAATTGCATAAGTAATTACAAGTAATTACCTACGTATTTTCAAGTAATTGCTAAGTAATTACAGCTCTGAATGCCTTAATTTTAAATATGCAACAACTACTCACAGTTCTCTTATGCTTCTGCACGGGACTCAGTTGCAAATTGGTTAGATTATCCCGCGCTTTACCTGCTGTACCACTTCCCAAAGGATTCTCCGCATCGGCGCATAGCGTGGAGCTTCTGGGACGCATGCGCAGCGTACACTCCACCTTGGGCTGTGGACTGAGGATGCCGCCGGTGAAGTGCAGCTCGCTGAGATTCTGTTTCATTGAAACGTTATTGGCGTTGGCCAACAACAACGGACGACGCTCCAAGCCCACAAAAGCCTCCGCCGGCTGTGAGGCCGAGCGTGCGGAACAAAGCCGCGAGCTGTTGCCGCTGCTGCCACTTGGCTCCGAGTTGAAGCCACTGACGGCGCTGCCCTTGGGCGATAGCTCCGAGCTGCTCAGTCGTCGTGTCGGCGGCGTCGAGCTGGTGCGAATCGAGGAGCTGGGCGAACTGTAACGTTGACGTTGCTGTTGTTGCTGTTCCTCCTCCTTTTTGCGATCTGGATTTTTGTGTTGGTGTTGCAATGGATTTTTTTAAGGGAAGACAGCATGAAATGACAGTTAGTTGGATTATCAAGTGCAAGGTTAGCTTAAAAAAATAAAACAAACAATTAATACAAACAAAAAAAGGAACAACTACACATTGAGCAGGAAGCCAACACCAAGTGTCAGTAAAGAGAGAGAGAGAGAGAGAGTGAGAGAGAGAGAGTGAGAGTGAGAGGAACTTATGTGGGGCAGGATTGTGTTTGGTGCATCATGTTGTGATTGATTTTGTTGATGTGGTTGGGACTCACCGAGCGCGGCGGCACGCAGTCGACTCGCTTTGGTTGTACGCACCGCTGGCGATGTTTGTGGCGATGATGTGGATGAGGAGCTGCTCAGCAGTGGACTCGCCTGCGGGGGCGTGGCAGTGGGCGTATAATTACTGCTCACAATACCAGCAGCAGCAGCACCACCAACAATGCGCAGCGGTGATAGCAAATTTTTGCGACGCTTTGAAGGCGACGGCGTCGCAGCTGCTGCTGTTGCTGCTGCCGCTGCAGCAGCTGCTGCTGTTGTCGATGTTGCTGATGTTGTTCCTGGTTTAAGCACAATTAATGGCGCTTTGCTGTTGGCGCTGCTAGCAAGGGGCGGCATGGGCGTGGCGTGACTGTTGTTGTTACTGCGACTAAAGCGGCTGAAGCGACTGTTGTTGTTGCTGTTGCAGCTGCTGTTGTTGTTGTTGTTATTGTTGTAAGCGCAATTAATGCTGCATTTGTTGTTAACGCTTCCAGCGGCAATTTTAATGTGGTTCGCTGTGTGTTTCAAGAGTTTGATAGTTGTATTTTTTTTGGGTAAGTGGAGGTTGAATACGCATGAGTTTAGAAGACATTAAAGTTACTTGTTGCTGTTGTACATATTTATGTGTGCTTGTGTGTGTGAAAGATGTTGCATAATATGCAATTAAGATCTAGCTGCTGGGCGTGTCACTCACTCAACGATTGATTGATTGATGCGATGCGGTGACAAAAATTGAGGAACTAACATTGCCAATAAAAATAAAACAGAAACCAAAAAAAAAAAAAAAACAAACCCCCGATTTTGATGTGAGATTTCATAATAGGCGAAAGTTGTAAAGTCTGTTGGAAGATAGATTAACTGAAAAGCGTATTTACTGCAGTTTCTTCCGGTTGCTGTTCAGTGGAATACTATGAGATACTTTATTATGAAAGCAAACTATATGAGTAAGACATCATAGTTCTAATAATTTCAAGTGTTTTTCAAGAAAAGTAGTTAAAAAACTGGGTTTATTTTTATTATATACTTTAAAGTTAACTGTTTCTAAGAGCGGTTCTTACGGAATTCATCTTAAACGTACTTTGACAGCGCCCTTTATGTACTTATTTATCTTTAATACTTTTTGTTTATCTTAGAGTTTTAAAACATAACTTAGATACTTTAGATAAGATCAAAAGACACTTTAAAATACGTAAAAAACACTCAAAAAGTTCGACTTATAAATTAGATTTCACTATAAGGAAGTTGGAGAAATATCAAAATGGTTCTTATGAAATCCAAAATAAATCCAAGATGTTTTTCGAGATTGATATGAAAGCGCAACATTTATTAATCATCTGTTTGGCATCATCGACAAATATGTATAAGATTATCAGCTAAGTTTAGTCAAAGTTTAAGTTTTGCGTTTTATTCCCATTTGACATTCACAAATGTACAAATACATTTATTATATCTATGTTTTGTACCCTGTCCCTTGGCTTATGTAATCGCCTAAATGATTTCATAATCCCCACAAAGATTTGACTCTTAAGCGAATCATCTGACACATCTGCCAAAGTAGACAAAAAGAAAGAAAGGAGAGGGGAACAACAATAAGATAGATGAGATGATGAACAGACTCCGTTCATTGCCTCTTATTTTGGGGCTGTCCGTCAGTCAAAGATCACTAAACTTTCTGGCTCGAACATTGCCCTAGACACGATTCCCGAAAGTAAGAAAAATAATAACAAAAAAATATAAAATAAAAATGAAGCAACAATAACCAACAAACAAATGAAATTAATTCCGCATAAAACCCAAACAATAAAATTGAAATGCACAAAAGCCGGGCACAAATAGAAAAATTGCAAAATTGTTAAATATTGAAATCAATACAAAGACCAATATCAATTGGCATAAGAAATCTAAATTTATATTCAAGATATATTGATATGTATATTTAGACAACGATCTGAACTGAAAAACTCTCTCACTGGCAAATCGATCTTCATCAAGTTGTTGTTGATGTGGCAAATTGAAAACTGTTTAGATTTTGATTGAGCGTGTGACGTATCATATCATATTTGATATGCTACTATATGATACGATATGAAACACATTTCCCTATCGAAGCTATGCAAATGTAACGATCCTCAGCCAATGGAATCGATTTGACTTGACTCGAATTGAGTTGAGTTAACTTTCTCGACGGCAGCGCCGTTATGAGAGCTTGTCAAAAACTATGTTTGTTTATTTCTCCGAATTTATGAAACTCTGTTTTTGTTAAATTGATAATAAAAGTGGCGGCATTTGAATGAATGAAATGCTATAGGTTCGAATTGATAAATAATAAAAAGGTTATACAAAAAAAAATTGGGCACAGCTTGTTGTATCTTTCTTTCCTACTTTTTTTTTATTGATTCCTATTAGCAATTTTATGACATCTTTCATTTGCCTAAGTTGCGTGAAGTCAAGTTGTATGGGGAGTTATCCGCACCTTCCTTTTCTAATCTCCTCTTCAAAAGCGTGAGACAAATTTACAAATAATTTTAATGACAAGCAAATCTATTCAAATGTCGCAAAACCGATCTTTAGATCTCAATAGATAGACAGCGGCTCTTGAGCAAAAATTGCTTTAATCATAATATTTGTGATTGTTTTGAAATTTGTGCAAATTATTTTTATATAATTTTCGGACATTAACTCCCAAACAATTTTCGTGTTGTGCAGGTGTATAGAGATCTAGATCTATAAATTCAGCTATAGAGCTGTTTCTATATATTTTTTTTGATTTTGTTTTATTGAAGGTCTTTTAGCCTCGCTGTTTTTTTCGCGCTTGATTGGCAAACCGTACAAATCCAATTTAGTTCAAATTACTTTTAAGTGTTTTGCAAAAAAAAGATACAAAAAACTAAGTAGAAACGTGGCAAACATTTTCAAGTGATTTTCTGCAACTCCGCGAGAGTTGCGCCCTCTTTAGGACAGACTTTCGACTCTACAAACTAATTATGGTCTTTAGTTTTTTGTTTTTGGTGGGAAAGATTTGGTCGACAGAACTAATGAATGCGTTAAGTTGATGGCTGAGCTGTAGGGTAAGGGAATGAAGAAGCTAAACTAAGTGAAAAAGTTGTGAATTTGCTGATTGTTCAATAAAGAAAACAAAAAATAAGAGGAAGAAGAGTTGAAGCCTCATGGAAAAGTTGAGCTACTTAGGAGAAAGCACAACTGAAAGTAACAAGAGCTTTTAGACAGATTACAAATTAAGTTTTTAAAAGTTAAAAGATAATAATAATAATTTAAGGGATGATAGTTTGGCAAGAAGAGCTTAAGAAAACGCTTGGAATAGAAAAAGCTAAATAAAGAGATCATATGATGAAATGAACTAGGGGATTTATTTGATGATATAAATTTTAATATTAAATTCAGCAAAAAAAAAAAATTTTAAGTAATTTTAAGCGGCATGAAAAGAAAATTCGAATGATCATATGATATTGGTATACTTATTTATTGGGGTTTTGGGGGAATGTGTTGAAGATAATAGACTTAAAGAAAGGGAATTGATACAATTGAGAAAAACACTGTTGAAATATTTAAAAAAAAGTAGCTAACATATGTTTATGTAACTCATAAAGGAAAGAAATCTTTCAAGGAAAATCGAAAAAATAAGCTCATCAAGAATCTAGTGCATTTCTTAAAACATTCCTTGATGATAACACAAAACTTAAAAAGACAGCAGTTAGCTGGAAAATGGAAGGCCAGGGAAAAACTTGTTTAAGGAAATTACAGACTTATGGCAGTTTTTAAGGACAACACAGAGGATAAAAACTTGAAATAAACAAGACAAGGACAATACAAAAAGCACTTGTAAAGCAACAACGACACAGACAACAAAAGAGACGACTTTACACACACACATATACAACACATAGACACATTTGGGGAAGGGGGAAGGGGGGTAGAGGCAACTCACCTGAGTTGATGGCTGCGGGGCGTATGATAACGTTGGACGTTGCGTTTGTCTGAGACGTTTTAGGAACTTCAACTTCTTGCTGTGGATGATGTTGCTGCTGTTGTTGCTGCTGTTGCAATTGTGTGCAATCTGTTGTTGCCGGCGTGGCATGTGTCATCACAGTTGTGGCAGCCGTTTCATAAGCGGAGCTATTCCCATTTGTTGACGATTGTGGATCTGCAGCGCCACTGCTGCCAGTTGCAGTTGCTCCTAGTTGTTGCTGCTGTTGTCGACGTGTTGGCGATGGGGAACTGTAGGATGAGTCGCTGTGATAGCCGGCTGCTTGCGGTGGCGGTGGCGGTGATGAGTGTCCTCCCGCACTTTGACGGCTGGCGGAGCGCGGTGTGCGCGTTATGAATCTGCGGGCAAAATAAGAAGAGTAAATTAAGTAAAGCTAAATACATTGAAAATAGAACTACGAAAATGTAACTATGTGTACCACATATACTTAAATACCATTAAATTTAGTTATTTCAAAATCTTGTGACTAGTGTAATAATTTAAAGGCAATCTCAATACCTATAACGCTAGAAAACAAATAAATAAATGAATCAAACAAATACAAAAATACGGAATAATTACACAATTTTTTGCAAAGCTGCAAACTAAAAGTGAACGCAAAACATTATTATTTCTTTTTTTTTAAGCCAGAAATTCTTTATTTTTTTATGTAGCGTTGTTATTTAAGAAGTCGACTTATTAAATAATACATCTTGATTAAATTATATTAATGTAGATACTTAAAAGAGTAGACACTGTTTTTATTAACGGCTTTTAAAATCAAAGAAAAAATTCACGAAATGTAATTTTTTTTTTGCAAAATTTCTTTTATTTTGTATATTTCTTTAAATTATAATTTTCTGTATTATTTTAAACGAACCGCAATTTGAATCAATGTTTTGATTTTAAAATTCTGCAAACTTTTGTAGGTTTGCAGTATTGATTTTCAGGCAATTTACGTTTACGCGCAAAATGTATCTGTGAGATAGCCAGCTGAGTTATCGCAACACACACACACACACACACACACACAGAAAATAAAAACAGTTTGTGAATATGATGATTTGTTTTTCGGGTTTCCGCTAGATGCGGCGTTGCTGCCTCGACGCCTTCAAACACGCTCAACAACTGCCGACGGGCAGACCGAAAGTAATGCTGGTAACCCAAGCTCGACGATCGACCCGACAACAACATCCACAACAACAACAACTGTTGCAACAACAAAAACAGTAACAACAACAACAAACAAGCAAAGCAAGCAGCAAGCGAAGCTAATAACAAGAGGTTTTTTTTTTGGGTTTTTGCCGCCGTTTGTTTGTGTATCTTGCAGATACACATACTCACACACACTCGCTCACACACACACACACTCTCTCGCTCACACACACTCAGAGAGTGCCTCGGCAACAAATTGACTCAAACAGCCAAAAAAAAAAAATCACTCAAAGAGCGAAAATTCGCACTCATGTTTTGTGTCAGGCAAAGAGATAGATATACTTTTTTGCTCGTATCTGTCAGATACAACAAAAACAATTCGTGTTGCTGTTGTTGTTGTTGCCACTCTTATCTGCGACACATCAAGAACAAAGCGCAACAAGTTTGTTTTATTGTTGCAACTAGTTGTTGTTGTTGTTGTTGCAGTTGCCGCGCATGCGCAGGTAGCCCAAATGTATCTCAATGTCGTTTGGTTTTCGGCCTGTCTCGTTGTCTGCCATGTAAATGATATTCATTGGGGGCAGAGAGACTGAGACACAGACACAAAGATACAGATACAGATACAGACTCTCTGTTCAATTTGTTTCCTCTTTTGCAGCTGTTGAATGCAGTTCACAGTTTACAGTTGTTCATTCAGACAGTCAGTCGATCAGTCGTCCGTCAGTCCGTCTGCCTGTCCATTCGTCAGGTAGTCCACTGTCGCCTGCAGACGTTTAAATGTCGCGTCGTCTGTTTACTTTATGACGCGACTGTAAAATACATTTTTTTCTCTTGGTTTTTGCCCTTGTAAAGGCATTGGGCATGATAATTTGATCATGAAGTGGGTAATTCACAAAATCTGACAGACATCACAAGAAGTTAAGAGTTGGTTTCTTTTTCTTCTGTGACGTGACAGCAGCTTCAGCATACAAAACAGTTTGACAACTTGAAGACTAGGGAAATACAGAAAAGAAACTCAAGAAACTTGAGAATAGTTACCATTATATTATTGTAACTTTGGATCGTAAAGATCACAATTTTAAAAATAAAAATTGTTTTATTTTGATGTATTTGTTGAATTTTATTATTTAAATTAATTTTTATAGCAATTGTTGAAAGTACAAATTTATACTTTCCAGAATACCATACAAAAATATTTGTATCTGGAATTTTCTCAGTTATCCGGATATCTTTCTATGATTTTAATGTTTTTCTAAACCTATAACATTTATTTGGTATCGCCGATTGTAGCTAAAGGAAATTATGGAATCACAATAAAATATATTTATGTATACTCAGCCTGTACCAAAATTTCTATCTATTATGATGTAAAATCTCTCAGGATATCAATTTCCATTAACTATACAGATTAAGGAGGCTTTAAAGATATTATGAAAAAAATAAGATACACCTTGAATATCTAGATCCATTACTTAGGGAAGGGTAAGAAAAATATAGAGTTTAAAAAGATACTTATCAACCTTTTCTGCAGACTACTCTGGACTAATGAGAATACAGCTCTAAAAGGTTTAGGTAGATATTAATACTAATTAAAAGATAAAAATATATAATTTATGAGACTTATCGGAGTAATAAACATTTCCGGCTTACTTACATACTTTAAACTCAGTTAAAAAGACTGTCATCTAATAGAAACTATAACCAAATCTCAACCGGGCTCTTCTCTTTAATTGAATGCTCTTTAGATGCTTATCGAATTGACCTCGAGCCCAGCTCAAGAAGAAGAACAGAATAGACAGCATCTAAATGCCTGACAAAGTATCATTACATTTTCAAGGGTATTTCTCCTCATACATATATCGATATGAATCATCATTAACGTCTCGTTGACTTCACAAGACATCTGTCAAAAAATGAAAAATTCCATTAAGACTCGAGACTGAAACTATTCGAATTGACAGCCAACTGTTTTGGGTGGATATGGAAAAGAACTTTCCAACTTGTTGACCAAGTCAATGAAAAGCTTTTGAGGGGAACAACATACAAAAAAAAGTAAAAGAAGAAAGGAAAAGTGATGTAGAGACAGCAACCGGTTGTTGGTTGTTGCAGCTGCCCCGAAAGCGAAATCAGGACTTTGTAGAAGAAAACGGCCAGACGACGAGTCGACTGTCAACTGGGCCAGGCCAAGGAGACGACTTGGTCTCGACTTGGCCATAAAATTAATAGTCTAGAGTAGACCGCTTAGCTGTTGCTTCAACACACAGCAGGTGTCTGGGGCCGGGAGCTCAGATTCAAGAGGGGAAGAAGCGTTGACATCGCAACGGGCTTCATAAATTCCAACACTTAATTGAACGCATTCAAATTTTTCGTTGCTCTTTGGAACAAATTCTACGTTGAATGCATATTTTTTTTTTAGACAATTTTCTACTTTTTTTGTCATTTCTTTTTTTTTTGTTTATTTGTTGTCGTTGTCGCTTTTATGAGGCATTTTTGTAGCGAAAGCCGAAAGCAAAAGGCCTATGGAAAACTTGTCGCGCAGTTTTCGGGTTTTTAGTTTTAGTTTTTAGTTTTCAGTTTTTGGTTTTCAGTGTTTTGGGTGTACAACAGGTGCTTTCTATAGAGCTGCAGGTTCCGGGGTTGGGGTTGGGGGTCAACGTCAGCGTCAATGTGCCATTCGTTTTGATTTATCTCATTATAATTGATGGAAACGTCGAATTGCCAACAAGAAAACCAAAAAATAAATAAAAAATATAAAACAAGACAATGGACAAAGACAAACATAACAGCGCATTAATACCAACAAATTTAACAATAAACAGATTTGGTTTGCTAACAACCACATCCACAATTTGTTTTGGGGGCCCGGCTTAAAGCCAAAAATTGTGTAACAATCTTAATAAAGATTTGTGACGAGAGCTAAAAGCAACAACAATGACAACAACAACAACAACAACAATTGTATGCAATTTGTTTCGTTTGTCGCTGTGTTAGCAGGATTTAGGAAAAAAGACTCGATAAAATATGGGAGAGTCCCACTTTCGATTTTTAATGTTGATAACTCACTCAATTACGATTTTTTTTTTGGCAGAAGTGAGTTGAACAAATACCAGATAATTAATTATAACTAATTATCACTTTAAATAGTTTCACTTTCATACGTTAATCTGCTTGTAATGTAAGCACTTAAGATCATTTGTCATGTTTATGCATTAACTATTCAAGATATTTAACTAAGTTTTTAGTTATAGTCTGTGGCAAGGTAATGTCAAAAGAAAAGTTTATTAAACCTACTGAATTTCTAATAGAATTGTTTTATTTTTTTAATCATTAATTCCCTTTAATTTCAGTCTATAAAACTTCTAAATCAACACAAAAAAGAAGTTAATAGAGTCTAGTATTCATCTAAACAAGAAAATCAATGCCTCTCCAGATCACCAATTAATTTATTAAGTATTCAACACCCATAAACCTAATGAAATTAACTAAAGGAGCGAAATTACTTTTCTTCTCCCTTTAACATCCTTATTAGTTTATCGCGTATTCTTCACGCATAAGCCTAGTAAATTTAGTAAGCCAATTAAATGGGAAAAAGCCACAAAATCCTTGAGCACAAAACGCACCCATTTTTACGCTTAATTGGCCACCCAACGTATTGCCAATCAAATACCAATACTCTCATATATAAATATTAGGCAAAATATAATTGGTTTGGGTTAGGGGGTGTTTACTGTAGGGCCACGTGACTCTGTCTGTTTGCAATCATGACAACCACGCCAAACTAATGGCCAACGAAACAACAACAAAACAGGGGAAAAAGCAAGAAATGCTAATTATGCGCGTAATTCTGACTAAAGGGACAGAGATACAGATACAAAAAATTGTGTATAGATACAGATAGAATATAGATACATAAGTGAGTGACTGAGTCGCTTACCTGCGCGCATTAGTCGCCTGGTGTTGATGATAATTGGATTGAGACTGAGCCTGATGATCATTAAGAGCTTCTACTGCAACTGGTGCTTGATGATCAAATGTGGGAGACACTTCATGATGATGATGACGATGATCTAGCTCATACTGAGGATGATGCTGATGATGAGGATGATGATGACCATTAGCACCGTTTAAAAGCTGCGCCGATTTATCACTTGTGGAGCTCAGCTCCTGTTGCCAACGCGCCAAAGTGTCAATAACTTGGCCCTGATCAAAACCATGCTCCTCCTTCAATTCCTGCTTTTGTTGTTCCTTCTCCTCATCCTTATTCCGGACCAGACAACACTTGAGCTCCGGCAAAGACAACTTTGGTGGCTCCACAAACATATGCTCTGTACTTACAGGCATCATCATTTCACTTGGATTCTTTTTGGCCAAGGGCTCTAGGCTTTTGGCCATGCGAGCATGTGATTCTTGGCCATGATTATGTGCTGGAGTTGGGAGTTGTGGGGCAGCAGTTAGTGGCATTGCCTGGCACTTGAGGTAGTCTGCGGGCGGTGGCAGCGAATTGGCCTTGCCAGGACTCAGATTGGTTACCTTTTGACTAGAGTGCAAAGCATAGGGAGAATTAACATCATCATCGTCATCCTCGCCACTTAGGCAGTCATTGTTGGCCAATTTTTGCAGACGCTTCTGTTGTCGCTGAGTTGGCTTATTCAGCGGCTCCGTTAATTGCTGCTGCTGCTGCTTGGCACCGCTCATTGAGGCTCTGTGGTATTGATGGTGCAATGGCCAAAAGGTCGCCAGCGTGTTGCTTTTTTGCTGTTGTTGTTGTTGATCTGATTGTTGTTGTTCTGGTTGTTGTTGTTGTTGTGTTTGCTCCTCTTCGTTGCTGCTGCTGTTGTGGCTGCTTGAAGATGTGGTTGTTGTGTCTCCCACGTCGAGACCCTTCTCCTTGCATATTATGTCATACAATGCGCTGATTGGACGCGATTCGCTGCGCACGCGTACCGCCCGCTTGGAGCGCTGCTGAAAGCGCTGAGCGTGGCGACTGCTGCGACCACTAGTCGTTGTAGTGGCGCCACCGACTGGCAATGAGACAACAACTACGGAACTAGCTATAGTTTCAACTACGGGTGATTTACTATTATTATGACTACAGGGAGAATTAGAGTTGTGATTGTTGATCTTGGTCTTGTTCTTGGTCTTGGATTTTTCTTCTTCACCTTTTGTAGGGCTGACTGATGGTGGCAAGGATTTGGCACAACGTTCCTTGCTGCTTCTTCGCTGGCGTCTTGTGTTGTTTTTGGTGTTTGGATTGCTGTTGTCCGTTGTCGCAACAGTGTCGCCAAGTCGAAAAAACGATGCACGTTGTGTTTGGGTCTTTGGAAAACAACGCTGCTCCACCAACTGTGTACTCGGCGTGCTATAGACACTCTGATAATTCTCATTCAATGCCCCAACATCCGATGCATTTGGCGTATGAATTCGTAGCTGCAAATCCGTATAATAAGCTGGTGTCGTATGATGATGAAAATGCGGATGTTGTCCACGATACGAAACTTTGGCCGACTCAGATTCGTCAGTTGTTGTTGGTTGTTGTGGTTGTTGTTGTTGTTTCGCTTGGCAGCTAGTTTTGGCAGTGGCAGATGCTGTGGATAAGTCACTTGAGGCCGCAATGGTTTCTGTAAAACACACAGAGAATAAACACACACATTTTAATAACAATTAAAAATATCGCTCAAAGTAAATGTAAATGTAATAAAAATAAAATCTTCATTTAGCTAAAATGCATTTTATTTATAAATGGGACACACACACAGTGAGTATATTTTTCCCACCTTCTCCTCCTCCTTTTTTTTTGCTCCCCCGTTAAGGTTAAGCAAATCTTGGCAGCAATTAAATTGCACCTGAGCACTCGTATTAATATCGCGAGCAACCGTGTCAAGGTGAGGTGAGGGTTGCCCGCTTTTTATAGCCACATATACAAATCTAATACATGATTTAAAAACTCGTATATATATTTGTAATGTGCATTGCATCTCTTTTAGAATTTCTATTACACTCTGCACATTTGTCTAAGACTCATTTTATTAGCCATGGTAAAGGCGATTAGTTATGATCTGTCTGAAAAAGCATTAAATGTTTTTTCTCTGCTGTATAATTAGGCAAATAATTACGCTAATTAAGCAGAGGAAATTTTGCAGGTACATGCCGTGGTGCTAGATATAAAAGTAATGTTTCTTAACAAATAAATCGCAAATTAGTTACTTTTGAGTCTTTTCTTTAGTATTTAATACAAAAATTCTGGTAGGAATAGCCAATAAAAATGTTAAGCATTCTTTTTATTCAATTTTCTATAGTATAATTTTATTGAAGTTAAAGATGATTATTTAAAACTTCAATTTTTAGTCTGAAAACATCAGGCTTCTAGCTCTTACATTTATATATTTATATTATATATATTTATTTTTTGACTCTCTTATAGGTTAAAGTTTCAAAAGATTTTTCTTAACATGTATGTTTTAACCAATTTATTATGGTAACATGTTTTTCAAACTTATTTGATAAGTTCTTATAGACTTCATAAACATTTCTTTGTATATTACATACATTTAAATAACAATCCATAACTGTCATATAAGTAATTCTATAAACTTTTCTGAATGCCTTAACAAATAAAGGACTTCCTATTGATATCATGCTCTTTTTTTCCAATTGAATCCTATAGTAAATTGTGCTTGGCATTTATACAATTTAAATAGGAAAAGGTTAAGAGTTCATTTGTATTCTACAAACACAATGATTTTCACATTCCTTGCAATCAATCTGTATACAGTCAAAATACATTTATTGCCACATGCCACATGACATTTGCAATTCCTTTCGGAGCAACGAGAGCACGTGCTCAACCCACAATTGTTCCATTCCATTGCCAATTGTTAATGCACTTTGGCTGCTCAGAGTGACAGTTGTGCACACATCATGATTAAGCAAAACTGATGCAGTTTTTACTGAAAACAATTAATTCACTTGTACAGGGCCAACTCATTAGAACAAACTTCCCCCTCAAAAAAAAAAAAAAGTCGATAACAAAACCGAAAACCCAAAACCAATTGCCAAATTGTCAGCCAAAAGTCAATTCAATCAATTAAACATAAGACCACGAGAAAAAACAACCAAAAATATAAGAATCAGACAGCCCTCGAAATGTTTAATTGTAGTGGGCGTTGAAGACTAG
Source organism: Drosophila limbata (assembly GCA_963924055.1). Lineage (NCBI taxonomy): Eukaryota > Metazoa > Arthropoda > Insecta > Diptera > Drosophilidae > Drosophila > Drosophila limbata. The sequence continues at coordinate 6,815,643 of OZ001354.1, forward strand.
CTGTGGGCGTGGCATGTGGCAAGGCTGGCGCTTGGCAACGCTCTTTTAATGTTTTAATTGTACAATTTTTTGTCGGTTTCTGTTTTTCGAGCTGTCTGCGATGCGTTTTTTGTGTGGGCAGAGGCCCGAAATGAGGAGTTGAGCCACAGTGAGGGGGGAAAAGTGAGACAAACCCTTTAAAGCGTTGATTGGAATTAATCAAGGGAGGAGCGAGGGGGACTTTATATGTAAGTACTATATGGAAACATGCGTGTCTGTTGTTTATAAAATTGAAACTATGACAAATGCTCGCCCACATTTGCCAACTTGTTTCGCTGTCTCAATAGACACACCTCCCCCTCCCCTCGATTGCTCGGTTGTTTTCCCCTTTTGGCTCCACCATTGTTGCCTCTCTTTCAGGCGTAATTGAATTAAAATCTGTCTGCAGTGGTTATACCCTGTGTTAAAAGGGAAAAGAGGTAGACCAGCTGCAGGGAAACTTTTAATAAATAAATAAAAATATTTAATTTTAAAGACTTATGTTAAAATATTTAGTGAGATTTCGCAAAACGACTTCTCATTGCACGACAAAATTGTCTCAGCCATGTTTTGTAAAAAATTCAGCTTTCTAGCCTACACGTTTATTCTCAGTTAGTTAGGCAGTCAGGACAAAGATTTTATTATGTAAATAAGTACTTTTGATTCTTAAAAGTAAAACAAAAGGAATAAGGAAAATATACTAATTTAGCTAGTCTATATTTTAAATTGTCTGATTACAGAATATCTCCTAGTCGTGCTCTAACAGTTCATTCAAATGCTTACTCAACTCTTCATTTACTCGCTGATATGTAAGTGGCCCAATCGCGTAATTTGATTACTCGGTAGTCTCACTCCCTACAACTTAGCTGGCTCCTTTGTCTATCTCTTTTACTCCCTAGTTCTCGCTCTCTTTCGCTCTATCTACATAATTAGTGCGCTTGTCATGCTGCACAATGCAGTTTCAATCGATTCCCCGGTTTTGGAGTCATTAAAGTGCAACAAAAATTTCGCGCTTGGTAAGTTACATCCGAGGGTTTCTCCAACTGTTTAAATATTTGAGCTTCGGTCCGATAATGTCGTAATTTTAAGTGCAAACAAGTATCTAGGGAATAAGATACAACGCAAGTCATGAGATACAATTTTGTATTTGTGTGTTAATTGCTTTTAACATTTCTCATCATAAATTATATATCTTATAATACTCATGTTTGTTGAGCTGTTGCATTTGCTGACCATTTGCCAGTCAAGATACAAAATTTACCCACGTTCTTTTTTTTTCCCTCATATTTGTGTGTAAATTCATGAAATTCTTTTATTTTGCCAATCTGTCTGTTAGATATTGTTTAAACAAAATCAAATTTGATTGTCAGTGAAATAGAATTTCTTGGCATGATGTTTACGTTTCAAGTTCAAATTGAAATTAAATGTAACAAGTGCTTGGCAATGAGTCAACAGATAAGAACAATAGATAAGAACTAGCGGCTGATGTTAATTCAATTAAATTCTATACTTAATCTTAATCTTTTATGATTTAATTTATTAGTCATAAAGCGAAATATACAACAATTTATACGACACATAAAAAATGTTAGAGAATTTCCACATTTACTCGATTCTACAAAAGTTGTTGACTTGACATAGGGGCACAAAATATTAATACTCTCCCCCGCACACACTCAGTCAAATGATGAATAGCCAACACCCTTAACCCTCTACTTCCCCCCTGTTTGCCAACACACTTTCCGACAGCTTTAAAGCAGAGGAAAAAAAAGAAAAATAATTGAAAATAAATATTTGTTTAGCGTAAATTTTTAAAAGAAAATACGTCGCCATTTTAGCCGGTCGAAGCTTTGATAAAAGCGAGTGAGATTGAGTGTGCTTGACTAAAACGATACCCGGTAATCTGCTCAGAGTTTTCCTGATTAGAGAAATCAACTTGATTATTATTAAAAGTATTTCTCTGCTTTTTACTTAAATTTGCACGAAATTAAACCACCCCCTGCTGTGCAGGGTATAACAACAAAATTGCAGTTAAGGCTGACATTAAATATTGAGCGACATAAATTTGGATTTTTACCACACAGATAATATGGATGTATAAAATGAAATGCATTTACGCAATTGCTAAATTTATACAAATTTTGATACAACTTTGTTCAAAATTTATTGTATAAACCGCCCCAAAAGCAGGCAAATTGCCAGCACGCGGAATTCTCCAACGTATTTTGCATGCCAAAAACTGAACTGAACATAAAGAGACAAGACAATATTAACGTGGGGTATGCTGAATAATTGATACCCTTTATGATACAAAACAATTAAATAATAAATAAAAGGATAATAATTGAATTTAAAATAATTAAAAACGTTTTATCAACGGAGTTTCTTTGGCAGTTGCGTTGCTTTGCAATAGATATACCCTATTTGGTGCTAGAAAAGGGTATACAAATCCTAATAAATAAATAAAGCCACACAAAATGCATTTCTTGGCAGTTTGCCTTTTGGGTTTATTAAACAAACGATTTTCTTGTGCTGCATGTGAATGACTTGATGTTGTTGTTTTTGTTGTTGTGCGGAAAAGTCGGCTAACTAATTATTGGCAGGAAAAACTGAGAGTTGACTTCGCGTAACTAAACCGCTTATACTAACAACAACAACAACTGTTGCACTACAAATCGTCTGTGCAACATTTTTGTGGCTTCAACTGCGTATTACCAAACGTTGTTGCTGTTGTTGTTGTTGCTGCTGTGTGTGGCAAGCTGATTGATCGATTGCTTTGCTTTGGCCACGCGTTGCATAATTAATATGGAAAGTGGCGAGAAACAACAGAAGCTGAAACTGAAACTGAAGGCAGCACAGTGTTTAAACTTGCCACATGTGGCACTCGTATCAAATTGTCAAGGCAGAGAGAGAAAGAGAAAACTTTGTGGCACTGCAAAAAAGTTGAATCAATATTAAAAAAAACACACACAAAAAAGAGCTGCAGTCGCCGTTGTTGTTGTTGTTGTTGCAAACGACATTGCCGTCTCGGTTTTGTCGTTGTTTACAGTTGCAGTCTTATTTTTAAACGCAAGGGCAAACTGCCCACATCGACGTCAAGTGGCAGACAAACTGTGCCTCCAACGTTTTCTGCCTCTAAAAATAACATTTCGAGTTTTTTATGCCGCCTGCCAATGCAATGAACAAATTTAATTATCAGCAGCAGCAACAAGAACAACCACACAGAGTAGGCCATCATCATCATCATCATCATTTTCATCATCATCGACATCCACATCGATCTCAACTTCTCAACGGATCGAAGAATGGCAACCTCTTGAGAACTGTTACTCTTCTCGTTTCTTTTTATTATTCTTGTTCTTATATTGCTCTTGGTTCTCAAGTGCAACACCAAATTGTGAAATTGTGGTTGCCACAGTGGCAATAAAAATCATTTAAGAGCCGTCACGTAGTTGTTGAACTATGTGTGGGTTTTTTTCGGTACTTAAAATTGCATTTAACTTGAGACAATTAAAGTTAGAGTTATCTAAAGAAAAGCATTGAATACGAAAAGCCACAAAAAAAAAAAATAAAAATTGAAAAAAGAGAAGTTTAAGAAAATAAATTTGATGACTAGTGAAAGTTTGATAATAAAAATAGATTTAAAGATCTAAAAAATTAAATAAAAGTATAGTATAAGTTATCCATAAGTACACGTAAGTAAACAAGCATTTTTGTGCCTTTAAATGCATTTAGGTAAGAAATAGATGAAAAAATACTAGTTATAAATTAACTTAAATAGATAGAGTAACTCAAAATAATTATATGTTGAAAGATATCGCCAATCAATATTTTTAATAAGCACACTCGAGTCAATTAAAAGTTGTTAAATATTTGCTTAACACTTGCAAAAAAAAAATTAACGACTACGCTCTTCATTAACTTGGCAATGATAAATGATCTAATCATCATTAATTTGTCTCCCGATGATATTCAAAGTTCAATGCCAGTTTTGAATTTTATTTACCAGTTCTTTAAGCTTAGAATATTGAAGTCTGTTTTACATGCCTAAAGAATTTATGGTCTCTGCCTTTAAAGATGTAAGAAAAGAGTCCAAGTTCGTTATTTAACAAATGGTCTCTGATTGGAAACAACTTTATAAGCCAATGGTAAGACTTGTATTGGGTTGATTGTTTGGTCGTTTTAGGGTCTTTAGCACTTAAGCCCTTAACAACGAAATAAAACGGTCATACATCAAGGCTTATACTCTTGGAAAAAAAGACAACCAGCAATATCTAAAAACAATCAAAATCGAATAAAGGCAAACCCGCAGCAACAACAACAAGAACAATAACAACAGACAAATGATATCCCAAAAGTCGGCTTCGGGTTAACTTTTGCCCCTTTTTTTATCACCAGCTAAAAAACAAACGAAATACAAAACAATAAATAAGGTAAGGTGTATGAGGGGCAAACTGGGTGGAAATGCTTAAAAAATAACAACAACAATTTTGCTGTTGAACAAAAGCAATACAAATTATTAACAGTTATTAAACAATAACAAGACAAAGAATTTATATAGGAAATTGTTGAAATAGTTTGGACTGAACCAGTGGACGACGCCAGAGTCTAAAAATACAATATGAAATAGTCGATTTAACTGTACGAGTGAGTCACGAATTTAAAATACCCTGTAAAAATATTTGGAAAGCATGTCCACAAAATTATTATAAATATAATTGCTTATTAAATGCTTAATAAATCGAAATATGATTGGCAATTACTGAAATACTCTGCAAAATGTAATAATACATTGGATATGCCAAATCGATTTTTTGATATAAGAAATAAGCACAGGTCTTACAACAAATTCTCAAATTTAAAATAAAACAAGTGGGAAAGGCTATAGTCGAGCTCCCGACTATAGGATACCCGTTACTTACCTAAATAAATTAAACTTTTGTTTTTATTGCATGCTTTTAGGCACTTTTATTGCTTAAAAGCTTTAATCAGCCAGTACCACCTTTATCTTTGTCCGATCTTGTTGGCATTTAGTAGGATGATAGGTAATAATAATAGCTAACGTTCACCGTTTAAAAAAACCTAATATTTTGAAAACTGTGCGTGTGGTGGATTTTCGCGATTTACGGAGGCGGAAAGGGGCGTGGCAAAATTTTGAAACAAACTTGACCTGCGTGGGGTTTATTGAAATCTGTGTGCAAAATTTGGTTGCTCTAGCTCTTATAGTCTCTGAGATCTAGGCGCACACAGACGGACAGACGGACAGACGGACAGACGGACGGACGGACGGACAGACGGACATGGCTATATCGACTCGGCTGTTGATGCTGATCAAGAATATATATACTTTATAGGGTCGGAGATGCTTTCTTCTCCCTGTTACATACATTGCAACGAATACAATATCCCCTTTTACTTATTTTTAATAAGTAACGGGTATAAATATTAATTTTATTTTTTAAAAATATCCTGTCATCTAAAGTAAAGCACCCAACAAACTCTTTATTAATCATAATCCCTGACAAAGTGGACAATACGAATTTCCAACACGGATTTTAATTAGTTATTTCAAAATTAAAGTGTCTAACTTGCAAATACCCTGTAATTAACCAATTGTCATACTTACTATAACTCACAATTGATAAAAAAAAAGCTAAACATAAAAAAACTATTTATGTACACATGTATTTTTAGTAGAATAATACGTTAAATAAATCGAAACCACTTTGGTAATACCCTATACTATACAATAAATATGGGTATCGCAATTGATATCAACAATCAGTAAGTGTTCAATTGAACGACATTAATATTAAGATTTGATCAATCATAATATTACAAAGAATCATAAACACAGATTGAAAGAATATCAAAGTTCCTGTATATAGTAAAGTATATTTGTATATTTGTACTGTAATATCAGATTACAGTGTGAAACACAATACACATTTATGATTGGAACTGTTGCAAACGATTGTTTTGAAAGCCTTATACACCTGCACACCTGTTCATACAGACGTTGCAAATTGGAAACCTTATCAGAGGAAGTAGTATATTTTCTAGATATAGATATCGGAGAGTTATATAGATACTAACGGCGATAGCGTGGCATATCCATGTTGCCGATGCTTTTGCTCGACTGCAGTTGAAAGTGTCGCTGGCTGGACACTGGATGATGATGATGGGGACTATCCAGATTGAGGACACCCTCGCGTATAAGGCACTCCTTGATGGCCAACATATTGTTGTACACTTACACACACATACACTGCACTACAAAGCACTGACTAAAATTGGCCACAACTCTTGGGTATATCTTTTTTTTTTTATTTTCTTTTTCTTAATTTTTTTTTGTAATTTAGAAAGTAAGACACACACACGCGTCAAGTGTTTTTATATATAAACATGAATATATATAAATCTTTTTCTTTTGCTCAGCTGTATCTTTCGGATCTGTGCTGCTTCTTTGTAGGATTTTGCAACGCAACTGAGTTGGGAGAAGGAGGAGGCAGCTGGGCGCTGCACTTGAGGCGAAAAATAGAAAAGCGCTTTTCACTCGCGTCAACTTTACACAAGACACTCGACGAGCGACCAACGTGTGCCTCCAAATGTTGTAGTTGTTGTTCTCGTTGTTGTTGTTGTCGTTGTTGTTATTGTTGCTGTTGTTGCTGCTGCTGCTGTAATTTTCCCCCAAGCAGGCAACAACAGTTCGTGTTGTCGTCGTCCGTCTCGGCGCTAAACGTTTTTGCGACTGAACGCTAGACGAAAGTATCTAGAACTCGGCAGCTCTGTTGAGTTCTGTTCTGTGTTCATTTCTGTTCCGTTGTCGTTGTCGATGTCGTTGTTCGTTGTTGTACGATTTTCATTCTTTATCTTTGGGCTCTACGAAGCAAAAGAATTAAAACAAAAACCGAACACAAGCGGCAGCTCTCTCCCTCTCTCTCTCACTTTATCTATCTAACTGCATGTGTGAGTATCTATGTGAGCTAGCTGGCGTTGTCTATGTGCCTGTGTCTGTGTGTTTCTGACTAGAAGCAGCAAAATCAAAACAAAACGAAAAACGTGCAACGGTAACCGCTACAAGAGATATAAGAAAACCCCTCTCAAAGCGCGCCAGAGCGAGACAGACTACAAGAGAGTGAGAGAGAAGGAGAGAGACAGATAATAAGAGAAGTTGGCGTTGCGGGGGAGGGGTGGGGGAACAAAAGTTGATGCTCAGCTGTTGCTGGGATGCGTGTGTTGTTTGTGGCTGCACCACAGATCGATGTTTCACTGCTGGAGAGGCAACTGTACAGTGGAACCTGTGCATATTACTTAACAGCAAATCAAATGATAAATAAATGATATCTCTGCAAAACTATTTACCCATTATTTTTTTTAACTTATGTCTTAAAAAATGCAATGCGTTCAATTTAACTTGTTCTTCTGGGCATTTATATCAAATTTTATTTTTCTTCTGAATTAACATATCAAACTATATTTTCTTCAGTTCACAATTAACTTCAATTCTTTTGTTTTGTGCTCTGTTCTATTCTTTTATAAAAAATAAAGAATATATTTTACACAAATTTTAATTTTAAATCTTTAAAAGTCAGCTAAATTTCACAAAAAAAAATAAATAGTTAAGCTATTTACTACTCTTCCCTAATGTTTTAGGAAATCATGCAAGAATTTTAAATAATTTTAGTGCTTATTAAATACTACGGTAAAAACTAAAGTTCTCCTTAAAATTATTTAATGATTTACGCTTTTGTAAACAAATTAAGGCCTTAAATTAAACTAATATTTAGATTTAATTGAAAGTCTCATTTATTCTATTCAACTTTAAATACTATATTTCTTAAATTATAATATAATTTGGAACTTTTAATAAACTCTGCCCACTGTGCCAATTGTGTGTGAAATAGCAGATGAAGCTGCAGTTCGATATGAACATGACACTAGCCATGGTCACAGCATCAAATCATCAGCTTGGCCATCATCAAAGGCATTAGCTCCACATCATGTGCTCCAAATGCCGTGCAAAAAACAACAGCAACAACAACAACAACGGGCAACAAAACTCATTAAATGCCACAAGAAGCGAGCTACGCGGTTTATCTGACTCTCTGTCTGTCTGTTTGTCTCTCTGTCTGTCTCTCTTTCTGTCCATTCGTTTGTCTGGACCGAGTGCCATTATCTGGTTTATGAGATTGCTCAACGGTAAATGCTGCAGTGGGTAGAGGCGGGGGCAGGGGCAGAGGCAGGGGGAGAGGGAGGTTTGGAATCCCAGCTACGCACACACATATACGTTTAATGAGTGCGTGCCGTAATTAAGTTGGCTTAAAGGATGCATTACACAGCAACTTGACGCTCGAGCTGAAGTGAAGTAAAGTGAAGCTGCCACAGAGCGAAGGTTGCCACAAAATGTGTCGCGCTTAATGGCGAAAAATTTGCATCAACTTTTGCTTATACCCTCGAAGCAGCTGACAGTGTGTGCGTGAGTGTTTGTAGGTGTGTGCGTGTCTGAGCATTTATGTTAAATATTTACAAAGCCTGCCACAGCTGACAGCGGCCATCTGACAGGTCTGACAGTGAAAACCTGGTTCAGATGTCAAATGTCAAATGTGAACCATTTGCTAGCTTCAATGCTGTTTTCTCTCCCTCTCTCTCTCTCTCACTCTCTTTTTCTGTCTCTCTCTGGTTGAATGGCTTTTATGAGCTGCAGAATGATTTTTTTTTCTTTTTTTTTTTTAAATGATGTTATCAATTTTGCTTGTGGCACGTGTTGGATCCAAAACTTGTCGTAATGCCCCCGCGCTATTTGAAGGTCACAATCGTGGCAGTCGGGAGTGGAGAAGGGGTAGGGGAAGCGGTTGAGGGGCATGCAACGTATCAGAGTTCAAGCTAATTGAGTTTCATTTCTTCTCCGACAATTTCCGTTGTGGGCGTCAATTTGGATGATGGATGGTTAGTTTGGATGGCTGGTTGAGTGCTTGAATAGATGGATGGATGGATGGTTGGCGGGGATATTATAAGCAAAATAGTGTAATTGAAACCACTAAGCGCCACCTAGCGTCAGTTTAAACTGCATGAAAGCAACGCTGATTTATGATTTTACTTCAATTGCGGCCCGCATTTGTATTTTAATCTGTGCATGTGTTTGTAACTGAGTACACTGATAAAAAACACAACGGTTTTAAAAAAAAAGTGCTCTTAAAATCATGATGTTTTACTTTAAACCTAAGAATTTTTGATTTTTGCAGTGATTTTTAAACATTTTTAAAGATGATCTAAGTTTTCGACTTTCCGTGTGATTTTTAAGTCGAGAATCAACACTTTTTATTTCTCCGTGTATCTTTTGCGACTTTTGTAGTCCCCGTAGTTCTTTAAAATTGGCACTATAATGCCCACACAATATGTCTTTAGTAATTATTAATAATATTATTCTTATTTATAACTTCTCCAATTCTCATTTGCGTAATAAGCCGCAGTTTTGTTGTTGTTGCTGTTGTTGTTGTTACACACCCGCTACAATTTAATTATTGAACTCACAGTCATGGCCAAATGTGGAAAGTTGCTACGCTTTACATACCCTGTATTTATGGTAGTGAAAGGTATAATTAAGTTACGAATGAAATTGCTACAATAATTTGTTGCACATACAAAACAATATCATCAATAAATTCGTGTATATTCGTGTAGATTTTTCTAATATTTTCTAGGGTAACTTCTAGTCATATTTTTTCCCAACCAGACATTTTTACTTGTTTTCTTGTTGTCGTCTTATCTTTTGCTCTCCGTTTTTGCGTCTGATGTTTGTGAAAATATAAACAATAATGATGTAAACACACGAAGAATGCAGTCAAAGTTGTGGTGTATTTGTGTATTGTGTTCATCATATTGTATATCTCGCTTGTTATTTGTACAGGCATTTCTCATTTGGGCATTTTATGAATTAATTATATACTTTATTGATTAATGTGCAGCTGTGTGTCGCCAGTTCAGTTCAGTCCAGTCAGCTGGACAGTCAATATTCATGATTTATGTCATAATTACTTTCATTAATATTCAGGATATGCGGCGTATGATTGATGCTTTGTCCGCTCATATTGCGCATACGCCAGGTAATGCATTATTAATGCGCACTTTATGGCCATGAGAAGATGGCCAAAAACAAAAATAAAGAATAAAATGAAATAAAAGAAAGCATATGACTTTGTGCACTTTGCAAATGACATGAATAAATAAGAAAACAAATTGCAAAAAGTGCTCACAGAATACACACCCACACACACACAGAACAAGAAGAAGAGCGAGCAAAATGCAATACAAGTACAAGCCATAAAAGTGTTTTGGCTTTTATGAGTCCGTCCTTCGCTTGTTTGGCAGCTAGTTTTAGTCAGGCATTGGCCAAAATAATGTTGCGTATGGCCAAGAGCTCATAATACGATCAATGAAAGTGGATTAAACACACACACTTACACACATGATACTAGCAACATCTAAAACACCTGCAACACTCACATATGCAACCTGAATGCAACCTACTTTCATTGCAACAACAACAACAACCACAACAACGAGAACAACTAGATGACACGCTTGAAACCATGTCAATAGTTAGTTACGCCCATTTAACCAGTTTAAATGGGCGTGCCACACACAACAGGCAACAGCGTCTGTCTGTACAAGTACGAATGAGGGGGCGGAAGGTGGATGGGGGGGGGAAGCTTGTGGCAGGATGCGAAACTTTGTTTCAAGGCTGCTGCTGCTGCTGCTGCTCTGAACTGCAAACCACAATGAAAGTTCGAGTGCATTGGTAAAAGCTTCATAAACTGAAGCGCATTGTAAGCTCTTGTTGTCAGTGTTGCCACTTTAGCTTATTTAATGCCAGAGCTAGCCTTTTTTTAAATTTGTAACACTTTTTTAACATAGAAAAAAACAAGAAACTAAATAAATTTTTTATTTTGTTTATGCATTTTTAAGTATTTTTTGGCATAGTGTAGAGATAACTCTACTTTTTTTTACATTTAATGAATTTGTTAAATGTTTCAAATATATTTTTGTTTTGACTGTCGAAAACTCAGGCAACAGTAATAGTTATTGTTGCTGGCCAACAACAGCTGGTCTCTCAACTCTAAGCCACTCTTTGTTATTGAAGTGAGAAAATTGCCAGCATGCGTGGGAAACGGAAAATGGCAAATGTTGAAAGGTCAAGGAAGCGTTAAAAGGACACGCGTGGGGAGGGGGAAAGAGACAAAGTAATGGCAATAAAGACAACCAGTTGATATGTCAAACTTGGCTAAAAGCTAAAGAAAATGTTGTCAGCTGATTGTTGTTGTTGTTGTTGTCCATCATGTTGTTTACACTATGCGTCGCAATTAGCGCTGACAATTAAAGCAGAGCAAGAATAAGCAATAAGCTTAAGGTGCAACGGAGCGTGTGGCAAGCAGAGGGGGAGGGGGGAGGCAAGACAACGTGTTGCACTTAAACTGACACAAAATGGCAATGAAAACGACGAGTCAGACGTTGAAGTTGACGCATGCCAAGAGACAGGCAACTGCAAAAGTTAATTAGCCACAGGCAGAGAGAGCGTGAGGGAGAAAGAGACACAGAGAGAGAGAGAGACTGATTGGTATCTCGACTCGTCTCGAGTTGGGTAAAGAAATAACTTGATCAACATGGCTAGAAGCATAATTGCACAGCGCCATTTAATAACAATTATATTATATTTAATTTGTGGCGCATGGCGGAAAGCAAAGTGAATCAACAGTAACAGTGAGTGTTGCAAGGATACAAACACTTGCAACAGCCACTCAATCACTCACTCCACTGACAGTTACATCCAAAGTAAAAACTTAATCAAGTTTTAGTTGAAATTCTCAAAAGGGAAAGAGGCACTTTAATTTCATCAACTAACTACGAAAGTTGTGTTGTAATCAGCAATTTATAGAGAATATAATAAAAAAAGCTGCTGGTAAAACAAAACTTGCAGCGACTGTAGATAACTGTGATTTTCTGAAACATCATGAGAATTTCAGAGAAAGGCTAAAAAAAAACAGCTAGAGTTTTTGAGAAATATTGACAGCTTTTTCACAACTCGTAATGAGTTTGAACAAACTTTAAGCTTAAAGTTGATTAAAGCACGTTTCTGTGTAAGTCTCAAAGTTCTCAGTCTCATAAAAAAATAAGCAAAACTTTTAAACTCTTCAGATTAAATTTAAAACTTTTTATTATTTCTTACAATGTAATAAATCCATAAAAAAATGCGCTTATCAATTTGGATTGTCAGATTTTAATAAAGAAAGACCCGAGGCAGAATTTAAAGCTCAAGATGATGATTCTATATTAAACTTTCTTGAAAAATGTAGTTTAGTTGAAGCTTAAAGCTACTTGAGAAGCGTTTTGATAAGTTTAAGCTAATGTTTAAAACTGAAACATTCCCAAATAGAAATTCTTATCGATTCTAAGTTTACCTAGACGAAATCTTTGAATGAATTATGAATCAATACGCACTTCATTGTAGTATCAACAATCAAACATCACGTGAAAACCTTAACAGATTTTGCAGGCTGTGAAATCCCAATGAATAGATAAGAATGCTTTTTAGCTGATAATGATAATGTCAGCGAGCGTTCATCTTACAATGACGTTGAATTCCAACTGTAATCACGTTGACGTACACACAACTGACTGACATTTGACCACAAAATTCAATGAAAAACAAACAACAAAATTCGCTTAAAAAAGCGACAGTTTCTTGTGAATTTGTTCAAAAATAATTGAGCCATAAACTGATGCGAAGTCTAAATCTAAATTAGCAATTCAATATATACATATATTTATTTGTTTGTGATTATTTTGTGGGCGTCATATGTCAAGCGGAAGCCAATTGTAAGATTTCGAAATTGATTTTGATGGAAAAACACAGCAAGAGGGATTATCTATTATCTATTGTAGGCGGCAAAATAATTTGCATAATCCAAAGTGTAGAACAACAAATTACTTAAGCGCTATATAAATAACAATAACAATCACAAGCTGACCATATTTGTGAGATCTTAGTCTCAGGATCTCAACTTGAAAAGTGATTGAGTATACGAAAATAAATTGAACAAAAGTTCAGGAACTAATAAAGTTTTAAAATAAATATGCACAAATATTAAATGAAGTCATTATTTGCTATATCTGAATTTAATGAACTCAATATTAAAACTTGGGAGTCTTAGGACTAAACTAAGTTTGTAAGCGCAAAGATTGTTATGAACACAAGTCAAGAGTTATGAGTAAATACTCGCTTCAAATGAAGTCATTATTTTCGTTTTTGTTTATCCAACAAATTGGCCACTCGAGTGCTAAACGGGCAAAAGAAAAAAGACACTTAAGAGCCTTATCTAACCAGCCTTTTTTGCCAGCCTTTTGTTGCCTCACTTTTATCATCATTCCCGGCCCCAAGTAAACTTGGCGTCGTATTAGGGTCAAGTTGACTTTTACACATATACACAGACATATATATTTATTTTGTTATTGTTTATATTGCCATTTTGTGATGCGTTTTCTTTGCCTTTGCTTGTTTTTTTTTTCTATGCGATTTTCATTGTTGTAGCTGTTGTCGTTTTCGGATTCAATTTAAATTTCAACGTCAATGCACGTTGCAAATTACGTGGCCCTTGAAGGTGACAGCGTCAAGAGAATTGCATTTTATGATGACTTGGCATTGTATGACAACGTCGTTAGGTGGTCGTTAGGTCTCCCGCCAGGGGACACCAATTCCAGCGAAAGGCAAGGGGGCCGTTCCACAGGAGTTGGGGATTTGTATGACCTGCTCTGCTCTGGTATCAACTTGTCTATTTCTCTTTACTCGTATCTCTCTCTCAATCTTTTCACATGCAAGTGTATTTTGCACAAGTCATTGAATAGCAAACATCGAATTTTGAGCTGCTGATGAATGATTCATGTGATTCATGATGCAATTCAAATAATTTGCATGCTCAAATTAACACAAGTATGTGAATGAATAATTGAATTACATTTAGACATGAGTGAAAAGACAATATTTATCTTATTTTAAAGACGACTTTAACTAAGTATATAATTGATTAGATAAAGTTGATATTTATGTTAATTTTAATATATTAATTTTATGAGCAAGCACTAAGTTTTAAAGTTCATAAGGTTTTTCAATCACTTCAGTTATATTTAAACAAATTATTCCAACTATATTTACAATAACTGCAAATTATTTATAGCAAATTTGCATTTATTATATTAAATTATTAAATTTTTCATATTTTCCCACATTTTCCCATGAACCCGCATCAATTAATGATTGAATTGCCCGACCAAGACAAACATATGTTTGCATCCAATGAGCATTTGTGAATAATTCATTGATTGATGGCCATTAAAAACAGTTTATATGCAAATTGCATCAATTACGAAGCGTCAAAAACATAGAAAACAGACAAAAAAAAAAGTATACACCCCTGGCATATCGAAATGGAAATCAAAATCAAATCTCTTGTCATTTATGATGCAAGATGTGAAAGATGCCGAGATCAAAAGTCAAGAGAAAAGACAAACACAAATATGTAAATAATTTGTTGCAACTTCAACTTCATGACGTTTTCTAAATTATTTGTGATGCAAATGCGAATGAGGTGCATAATGCAACATGAATGAGACCAAAACAAAATGCTGAAAATAATAATGACGATGGGAATGGGCGACAAAGCATCTTTATAAATTAATTAACAAGGCGTGACATAATAATCTGCCAGGCAATATTTACATAATTAGCCCAGCTACCAGGCAATGCCAATAGTAATAATAATGGAAGTAGCACACAAATGGGAGGCAGCTCATGATCCAAAATAGGGTATAATAGACAGAGGGAGAGCAAAAGAGAAAGATAGAGGGGGAGAGAAACAGAGAGTGAGCAAAAATCGCATTAATCTTTGTGTTGAAATAATTATACCCTATGTGCAAAAGTGTTGAGTCCGTAGCATATCCATCTATATATATAAAACTCTTTGTCAACGTGTAGGCCAAACGGTTAAGGGTAGAAAACTGAAATTTTTATACAAATGAGATTATTTTATCGTGCAACAAGAGTTGCCAAAATTGCATTGCAGTTTTTAAAAAAATATAATATACTTTAAATCTTTAATTGAAAACTTTGTTAAAATTACAATTTTCAAGCTTGACTTTTAGCATAATCGTATATTTAAGTGTTATCTCAATATTCTGATATTTTTATGAAGCTTCGTCAACAAATAATGAATTTATCAATGTTGAAACTTCGCTCTTTCCTATTAATATCAGTACAGGGTATCTTTTAGTTAGGCACTCTCAGGCATACCTTTTTTTCAGCTAGAGCTTCTCATTGCAATTACGTTGATGGCCAATGTTGATTTGCCAGTTGGATTTATGTCGCTTATGTTGGAAAAACTTGGATATTCGAACATTCGTTAAATTGCACTACAGGTGTGGAAAAGTGTGTTTGTGCGTGCGTGTGTATGTGTGTGTGTATGGAAAATGCGGGCTCCATAAAGAGAGAGAGAGAGAGAGAAAAAAACTAGGCAAATGGCTTTGTGGTGATTTTTCCGATTTGCGCTAAATGTAAAACGGAAATCGCTTTAAGAGTTTTTATTGCATTTGTTGTTATTTCTATCGCTGATGGCCATGTTTGCAGGTACTGTTGTTGTTGTTGTTTTTGCTGACGACAATTTTGGGCCGCGTGGGCCGTTTGAAGAGTTGAAAGTTTGCCAAGTGCCAAAGGGCACAGTCAATATGAAAGTTATGCCAGCAATGCACTTAGAGCGAGCTATATTTCTAAGAGAGAAGACGGGAGAAGAGAGAGGGAAAGAGAGGAGAGAGGAGAGGAGAGAGGAGAGGAGAGGGTAGTAGTGGACAGCCAGGGGCTATCAAATATAGTGCAGCTGTTGTGGGCAGCACAAAATATTTGAAAATGCAAGTACGGAATTCAATTATTGAGAGAGCTTCACTTTACAGTTCACAGTTAAGGGTTGTAAAAAACTATAAAATTGCACAAAAATTCCATTCAAACTTTTGCGACAGCGTTGAGAGATTTTCCACAATTTCTCTAGAGAGAAGTAACTGGTTGAAGCATTTAAAGTGCTGCTTTAATATGAAAGAGCTGTACTTTAAGCTTGCTAAAGTTGAAAATGAGAATGAAAAGCAATTTATTATATAAGGTAATAATGAAATTGTTTGTTATTAGCCTGTTCAACTTTGACCTAATTGACTTTAACTTTAGTCTTTATGCACTCAACTCTTACCTCTCTTTCTCCCTTGTCACTTTACTCTTGTCTTTGTTTAGTGCACATAATCAATTTCATCAATTTGTAATTCAATATCCATTGTGAGCTTGTCATCAACAGCTCATTAACAATCCTTGGCCTGTACAACCAATCACTCTTTGCCTCCCTTTCCCCTTTCCTAACCAAATGCAATTCCAATAATACATGACTCCATTTACAAAAGCTGTCAAAATTGTCTGTCGGCTCCACAATGGAGATGATGTGGCCACAGAAACCGAACCAAACCAAGCAGAAAAGTATCTCAATACAATGTTACAATGTGGAATTGACAAAGCTGCAACAGCAACAGAGGCAACAACAGCGACATGGATGAGTGCACCCGCATCATTGAGTTTGAATCTCCTCCTACTCCCCCCGCTCTTCACTTCCCCCCCTTCCTTTCTTAGACTCACTGCCTCATCGGGTCAACAACAATGCGCAGCTTGAAAGGCTCAGCTCGACAGCTGTCACTGTGTATATTTTTTTTCGGTTGTTAGCCCGGTATCCAAAAACGGTGCAGGGGGGCTTATAAGTTTGTGAAAATCTTTGTAAAGGCAGTTTTAAAATCAAAACAACTTTGCACTTTCATAACTTTGCCAAAACTGATTAGAAAACTGATTTCCAAGCGAAATGTAATTTTGATCATGGTTTAAACCTCAATTGAATCTGCATTCAAATTTTTTTAATTTTGTTCAAATTTGTTTGCCTCAAATATTAATTTTAAGCAAATTCTCCCCCTTTGAATTTTAGAAAAAAAAAACTTTAAATCACAACTTTCAACGTTTAATCAACTACGTATATCATAATTAGCTTGTAACATTTTAAATTTTCGATTCATTTTATTGTAAAAAAACATCCCAACTTGAAGAAAAATGTTGACTCGCAAAGTTGCTACTTATATCAATTATCAGATTCACTTAAAAATTTTCACAACTTTGCCAAAACTGATCAAATTTTAAAGCGAAATGTCATTTGATTTCAATTTGGCCTCTAAGTACATTCAGCATCCAAATATAGTTAAATTCTTTCAAATTACTTTTTGATTCCTTTTCATTATTAATTTTTTTTTTTAATTTATATTTTTTTATAGGTACAGGGCATCTTACAGTCGAGCACACTTGACTACAAAATTCTTTTTTGCTTTTCGTGTCTTCGCAAAAGTTGGCGAGTGGTGCAAGTGGTGCTCGCACCACCTGACGACGGTTTCAGCCTGCTCCATCAATCCTCAATTCTCAATGGGCTTAAAGTGCTTATGGCACAGTTTTAGGCGTTCGAACGACACGTTGGTTTGCTGTTTGTTTGTTTGTTGATTTAATAGACATGATGCTTGAGCTTTTTTACTGACTTTCTTGTTCTTTTTGTTGTTGTTATTATTGACAGTTAACAACAGGGACAGCAACAGCAAGGACAACAACAAAGACGAGCAGCTATTGACGCATAGCTGACATTTTGTGACAATCCGTGTGTGGGTTCAAACTACGTCAGGCCATTCCACTTCCCCCACCCTGCCCCACTGTAGCCTTTGTCATTCAATTGACAAGACTTAAACACACACACGATATAGCGGAAGGAAGCGACGGAAGGAAGGAAGCAAAAAAAACCCAACACTCCACTGACTGACGCGACATTTTTGCTATGCCGGAAATGGGGGCTGTCAAAAGGGGAGGAGGGGGACAGGGGCGTGTCAGTACTGACAACCGACAGACGACGACGATAGACGTCGAAAAGTCGCACGATTTGTTAAAATGCTATTCTCGGATTTATCGATTGAATTAATTCTTAAGCGAACTTAAGTGGTATTCAAAGGCAGACTTAAATTATAGATAAGTACGCTTCGTTGGATTTAATAATAGCACAAAAGGTAATTTAAATCAGTCTAAAATTCCTGGGCTAATAGTAGGTAAAATGGCCAGCTGTCAATCTTCAGCTGACAATCTTCATAATTCAAAAGTTAAGGCCATTACTTATACGCCACGTTGTGCATAAATCACTTAAAATCGAATTTATGACAATTGTAAACCATTTTGCACTGAAAAATCTATTCAAAGAAATTGTCAACGTGCATAGAGTGATAATAATAAAAGAAAGTAAATGAAAACTTGGTGAACGAGATTCGAGAAATTACAGAAAAAAAAAAACAAAAAAGATTTATTAAAAAAAGCAAAAGAAAAGCATAAATTTTGTTTCCTCTTTTTCAATCAAGGTCAGTTGCCTTGGCAATGAAACATAACCAAGATAAGCTTGGTAACGCTTTATTTGAAGGTTTGTTCTAGCCAAGAGAGAGAGAGAGAGAGATAGAGAGAGAGAGAGAGATAGAGAGAGAGAGAGAGCTAGTGGGAGTAAGAAAGGGAGGGGAGAAAGTCAAGAACGTTTCATGTTTGGGATGTCGCCTCGGAAATTGACTTTGGAAGTCAAATATGACCTTTGCAACTCTCTCTCAACCAACTCTGTTTTGGCCCTGGATTGCATGACAGAGAAAAACAGACCGTGAATCAAGTTCAAAGGTCACGTATCGCTTAACAAAGCCGTTGAATAATGATGTTATATATGTATATGTATATGGCCAATAACTCCAGCTGAAGGGCGAAATAAACACATAAGTTTTCCAATCATCAACTAAATATAAAAACAATTGTAAAGAAACTTCAAATCGACAAACTGTAATTATCTAAAAGTTATAATTAAATGTATTACGGTTAATTACGGACTCCTCTGTGGTTGGCATAATTAAATAGCGCAGTGCTGCGTTTCCATTCGAGAAAGGTAACATTTATTTAATAAACCAAAAAATAAAATAAAATTTAACAATTTTCCATGTTTATTTTTATTGTACGGCATGCAGAGCCACAAATTAAAGGCTAAAATCGACTACCAACAATAATTTGAAATGTGTTCAAATGAAATGCTAACAACTAAAACAATTCTGTTGCATAGAATTCTAATGCAAAAGCATTCTAGGAATTTATGCAAATTGTCATAAAACATTTATTGCTCAAATGAAGTGGGGAAATTGTAAGAATTGAATAGAAACAATAGTCCGTAAATTTCTATACAAAATATTTGTGAATAATTATCGTGTTACACTGCAAAAAATCGGATGAAAGTATTCATACAATGTTATTAACATCAATTAACAGACGCTTGGTATTTTAATAGTACTAAATACTAGAATTGCCAATTAAATGCCATGAAATTTGTAATTTTACAAAAGCAAATTACACGCAAGTACAAAATGCAGCTTACAGTTGAAAGTTGGCATTGCCATAGCAACAACAACAACAATAACAATAACAGAAGCAGCAGCAGAACAAAAGCAAAGGGCGTGCAAACAAAACTCACGGCTGACTGAACCAACAACAACAATAACAAGCACAAAGAACAGACACAACAACAGTAATAGCAGCAACAACAGCAGGTGATTCTCTCACTCTCGCGCTAACTGTTCTTCACTTCATCTCTTTTGCTCACTCTCTCTCACAAGATAAAAGCTTTGCTGATGCTGTGCAAGTTCAAGTAATAGCAACAATAACAACAACAAAACTCAGCGCAGACAGCGCGTCGCTGTCACGTTGAGCCATTGAATTAAATTAAGGCAAATTCGCGCAATAATTGTAAAATAAAACGCACAGCAAGAACTTATTTAAAGCAGTTGCTAAAAATAAAATACTTTTGATAAGCCGACTGCGACGCTAGACATGTCGCAAATGGCGCCGACGCAGTTAGCTAAAAATAACAACAAAACCTGCGTTTGTCGAGAGAGCCAGAGAGAGAGAGAGAGAGAGCGAAAGAGGCAGAGTGGGGAGTGGTGAGTTGTGTTTGCTGGGCAGCACATGTCCGCGAGCCGAAAAAGAGACAAAACTACAACTACAATGAGAGTGCAGACACACACACACACAAACATATAAGCGCAGACATTAAAAGTAGAGCGTGCAAGTATTTACCGTTGTAGTGAAAAGCTCAAAGCGGTTGACATGACAAGTTGAAAATTAAGATTCTTCTTAGCGAACGCAACGACTGCAGTGTCATTTGCTTTTATTAGCTTTTCACACAAAAATTAACACCCGAAACAGAAACAGAAAATCCCAATTGGGACTCGTTTACAAAGAAAATTATCAGTTGAGCAAATTGTTTTGTCATTTTAGTTGAGTTGAGTGTGATTCATTTGTTTAAATTCAATACTTACATACAAATGCGGTATCAATTTTTTTGCAATGATTTATATTTTTTTTGGCAATCACAACATTCACTGTCGATTAAATCGAGCGTGACAATTAACGAATTTTTGTAAACTTGTTTAAAGTAGTATATATGTATGTACAAAATCACTCTCACAGACACACGGCACAGGCATACGCACAGTAACAATAACAAAACACAGCGGAAGCGCAATGCAAGCCGAAAACAAAAGCTGAGCTTTAATACGCGTACTACCAACTGAGACGCGACCCAGCAGCCAGAACTCTTTGATTGCCCAACATGAACCGACGCCGAACAGCGCAGACAAAAGACTGAGCTCAACTGAAGTTGCGCCAAAGCGCCAATGCCGAAGCTGGTGCAAGAGAGGAACGACAGCAGTTGTGCTGTTCGTGCGCTGCTGTCCGAGTCAAAGACGCGGGCGCAGTACTCGTTCTGTGTTGTGGGCGTTTGTTATTGTTGCTGTGAATGCAACCAACAGCGACAGCCAAGAGAGATATAAGTGTGGAGAGAGTACAAGCAATTTTTAAAAAGGGAAAGGATTAACGATTGCCAAAAAAAAAAGAGAGCAACACGATTTTCTCAATGTCATGAGAGAGCTTCAAAGAAAGAGTAATTTGCAGGAAGAGAGGTCCAGTTATGATTTGAAATGATTTGACAGTTTCATGTTTTTTAAAACTTTCTATAAGAATTAAGAGTTTAGACTCAAGAATGCTCTCTCTCTATAATTGAGTTAAACATTAAATATAAAAGGCAGTTGGCGACGCAGGTGCCGTTAGGCGCAATTCAATGACCATTGGATGGATGGATGAAAAGCGCGCGGAAATGTGGAAATGCCATAGAAAATTGCTTAATGAACCGTTTGCATTTGTGTTTGCTCCAAATGGCAGTGGTTCTGACAACCAGTCCATAGATCAGGCAGCAAGTTCAATGCCATTAGGCAGACAACAACAGCAACATTAACTACAACTGCTCTCTTTCTACTTTGTACTATTATTACGGCTACTACTATTTCTACTACCATTTGCTGTGCAAGTCAATTCTGCAAATATAGCCATAAAAGCGCATAAATCTAAATAAGGCGCGTGGCAGCATACACACACACACACACAAGCACACACACACACACACACACAAGCACACATGCAAACACCTCTCAGCGAGTATACAAATATTTATTGTGTAGGATATAAAAACTGCATTTTCATAGATTTTTTTTTGCGCAGGCGAAACAAGCAAACACAACGACGTCGGCAGCGCCGCCGGCTGCGCAGCAACCGCGATAGCATTTAAAGTTTTGTAGTTTTGCATGCTGAGGTGCATTTAATGTGAATTGAAAGAGATGAAGAGAGAGAAAGAGTGAGATAGAGTGCGCAGTGTGAGGTGTTTAATGGTTAGCAAGAACTTGTAGATGAGATTGCATCTCAAAGAAAAAAAAAGAGAAAAAGCTAAAGAAATTCAAGTTGACTTGGATTACATTAATCAACAGGGAGCAGAACACAACGGCAAGAAAAATGGGGGAAAAGCTTTTTTTTTTGTTAAAGATGCAACAAATTGCGGTTCTTCTTCGATTACACATTGTGGGCATTTAAAAAGCGTAATTCGATTTTTTATTCGCCGTAATATGATCCCAATTGCATTTTTTTTTTATATGTTTAAACTTTTAATGACTTACGCTTTTTCAGATATTTCTGTATACATTTGTTTTTAAAAAACTTTTTGATTGCATTTTCCAGCCATCAAGAATGTTTTGATTATGACTCACCTGCAAAGAGAGAGAGAGAAAGAATAAGGAGTGAGACAATGAATTAGTGTTAAATTAAGTGCAATAAAATAAATCAAGACTTAACATAAAATGTCACGACAAACACAAACACAAAAGAAAAGCCAAAGAAATCAAATTTAAGCTTTAAATGAAGTCATTGCCGTGTCTAGAACGCGACACGTGCTCTCACAACGATAAACAAACAAAATTAGCTAATTAATTAGAGCAAAAGCAAAGCAAAACAAAAGAGAGTAAAAAGCACTCGCGCTTGCCTGCAGCAAAAACTTTACTCAAAAAAAAACTCTGCACGTCACTCAAAAGTTTTTTGCGCCAGGGCAAGCATCGAAGAGAAAAAGAGAGGGACAGGGCGAGGAGACAGAGCCTCCCCTCGTTGCGTGCTTTGTCGCACGTGTGGGTGGGCGCTTTTTGAGTGTCTCTTTTACTGGCTTTTGAGTTATGAGACGTTGGTCAGCTTCGTTTTTTCTATAATTTATGTAGCGCCGGCGCCAGCGCCTACGTCAGCGCTTAACATCGACGCAGGCCATTTTGTTGCTGTTTGATGTGAACAAAAAGCTTTTCTTCCCACTGTCATAACTTTTGGACCAACTTAAGCGATTTCTTAGCGAAAAACTTTGCTTAGTCTGATTATTCCATTACACTTTTTGAATGGCTTTATTAAATTTGCAAATAAAGCTGTCAATAGTGCCTAAAATTGGTTTTCCTACAGTTTTAAGGATATGCTTACTCATTTTTTTTTAGTTATTCTTCACTTTCCCCCATTTTCTTTTCATATTTTGTCCTATATATTAGCCATGTTTTTTTGCGAGTTTTTTGCCTGTTTTTGCCATGCCTTTGACTTTTTAATTAATGAAAAAATGTTTTTATTGCCATGGTTGTAACCGAAAAATCAGTCACGTGTGTCGACTTTGAGCCCATAAAATCATGGCTGACAGCAATGTTAAGCTGTGGGGTGGGAAAGGGGGGAATGGGGGCTGTTGGCAATTTAAGGATTAAATTAAGGTTGAAAAATAAGCTATCGATAACACAGGGGTTGCTATTGATTACGAGTGTTCATTAATCTCTTTTTATTTAATCTTTATTTAAACCAAGTTTGTCTTAAATTTAAGAATTTTGTTTTGAAAACTGAGACTACAAAAAAAACTTTAAATGGAAAAAAATTTGATAAAAACTATCTGTTCTTTTTAACAGCGTTCGTAATGATTACAAGATTTGTGGTAAAATTAATGATAAAAAAAAATTAAAAGCAATTTTTAGTTTTAATTCTTAAATGAAAATTATAAAAAATACTTGGTTATAAATTTTTACCTTAACTCTTATAAGATTTTAAAAGTTTGTTTTTTTGTGACCTTTCTATTTTTTATTGATATTATAAAAATTAAAAAATTATTAAAAATATTTTCTCAATGTCCCTGTCATTTTTTAGTGCTAGATTTGTTTATGTGATTCATAACTCTTATTTCCTGCTTTTCTATAAGTGGGCTCAAAATTAAAAGCATTACAGAATTTTTGGCAAGTTGTGCTTATAATTCGCAAGTTGTTCCCACAAAAGTTGAGAGTAGAAGTGCTAAAAACAAACATTCATATCTTTTTCATCTTTCCCTCTTTGTCATTTTCCATTTGTACTGTCAACTGTTCCCCGCCATGGAACAACAAGGACAGCTTAAAGGACCTTCTCATGGCACATATCACACACACTCACTGTACTTTGCAACTTTTCATGTCACTTTGTCCAATAAAAAAAATGCAAATTAGCCACAGAGGAAAAAAAAATAACAGTTGTTAAATTGTTTTTGCTATTTTTGTTTTTAGTGCCATTTAAGCACGCGTCAAAAAGTTGACCGAGTTTTGGGGGAGCCCCCGAATTGAATTATGCAGATTTTCTAAGCGGTCAGAAAGCTTCGTAACGAGTAACGGTCGAGTAACGGTCAATTTGCGTGCTTACCTCAGTAAAGGACTCTTTTTCTCGCTTCTGCCCACAATTTGACTTGAGCTAATTGCACTTTGTTTTTTCTTTTTTGGCCTACGAAATTTGACAATTGAATTTGCGAATTCGGCGGCAAATCCTAAAAAGGAATTGTGTGTGTGTGTGAAATTGGCTCTCTGTGTGCGTGAGTGTGTGTGTGTGTGACAGAGCTGCGTGTATGTGTGTGTGTGTGTGATTGTACTCGCGGCAAAGACAACAATAAAAATGTGCAACAATTGTCTGTCAAAGGGAAATTTGTTAAAAGAAAGAAAATTTATTTATCCTTTCCAAAATCAAATTTTGAAACTCGAAGCTCAAAGCCAACTCGATTGGAGTCATGATCATGATGAAGCTTCTTCTTCCACTTCGACAGGTGTTTTACTGCACCAATCAAAAGATTTTCCTTCATTTTTCTTTGCCTATTTTCCGTTTTTCCGCAATTTTTGCTGTCTAACGAGACCACGAGCAAAAAACGCCTCCATTTGCAGCGACGCCGACGCCAACGCCAACGCCAACAGCGACGTTAACTGCGTCCTACGTGCGGCAGACAAAGAACCAAGAAAGCAAAGTGAACGAATAAAAATTTAAGAAACTATAAACTGATCGACTATAACATACTCTGTAAATGAGTTTAAAAAAAGAAATGCTTAGTTTATTATTAACTTTATTTTTTGTCGAAACAAACTCAATAAATTGGCTGTAATTTCGTAAAAAATGATCAAACTAAGCATACCCTGCAATTGATCTATACTTTAGTAGAACTGTATTGCCAAAAACTTTATTAATTTAAATTTTAAAACATCTAGGCCCAAGCAAGGTAAACTATTAAGAAAGAAAAAAATGTTTAACAGTGATGGACCTCGAGATACCTCGTAGCTCACTTTACAACAAGTTACGGGATTTGCATTTCACTTTTCACATTAAGACATAAACCACTTGAAAATTGCTTAGTCAAATGGGTTGACTATGAGTAAGTGACTAAAATATATACCCTGTAGTTTGGGCAAAGCCGAATAAGTCGGCTTTTGGGACTGTTTTACTTATTATTGTCGAAGTTATCTGCATTTCATGACAATTTTATGAATTTTCCCTTCTTAACCACACCGCCTTCCATGAGTACAGGGTATTTAAATTTGATGTACACTTTTAAAAGAAAACAATTTTATTAAACCAGGTTAATAGATGCTTAACTACATGTTTCAATGAGTACAGGGTATGAAACAATAAATGCAACTATGTATTTGCAAGATTTCCCCTTATTTCATTGGTGCAGGGTATAATAAGCCATGCTCATAAAATGTCACATATTTAATGACTACAGTGAGTAAAGCTCGAAATTTACACTTTTTCGTTAAATTCAACAAATTTCGAATAACTGTCAATATACCCCTGTGCAGACTGAATGTGCAGGGTATTTAATGGATTCAATATGTCAAGTCGAATTTTTCACCATTTCTTAGCAGACAATAATAAATTCAACAACTTTCGAATAACTGTCAATATACCCTATATGCTGACTGGATTTGCAGGGTATTTAAAAGCGAACCAAGTTTGCAAATTGTGCCTGTTGTACCGTTGTTGTTGTTGTTGTTGTTGTCAGTTGTCTCTTGCTGTCAGTCAGTCAGTCACAGTCCCCATCTCCCTCTCTCTCCCTGTCTCTCTCTCTATCTCACTCTCTGTCTTGCTCCTTCTCTAGTGCTCCCTTGTCAGCTTAATGATGCAGGCGCCTGAAGGAGAGGAGAGAAGGAGAAGGAGAGACTAAAGACAAACCACCAAAACAATCAGTTGGCAATTTTCTTTTATATTTCGAATGAATGTTGAAATACTTTAACTGTTATTTCGTGCATACGTGCATATAACCGTTATAATACGGTTAAAAGGTAGGCGCAGAGTGGGTACCCAAAGAGGGGGCAGGGGGCAGGGGCAGGGGGAGAGCTGTCTGTAAGTGCAGCTCAAACTGCTGAAACATAATTATGTTGAATCACTCACGTATCTGAAGGATACCCAAAAAAACAGCAACACCAAAAGATACAAAAATCTGTACGTATCTATGTGTGTATCTGTGTGTGGGTGTTGACTTTGTTGTTGTTTACTGGTCGTTGCTTGTTGTCTGTGTTGGCTTTTGTAGGTGGCAGGTAGCGCATATGTCGCTTCAACTGCGGATCAACATTTTATTCATTGATTTTTGTTGTTTTTTTTTTTTTTTTTGGTTCATAGCGCAACATGATTCGCAGATTTCGAAAGTATCTTTGCCAATGTTGGCCCAAACAGCAAGAACGCGTTGCCAAGAAGTTCACATATGTATAATAAGTAGACAGCAGTCTTTAGGATTAAAGCGATCAAATCTTGTGAGGAAATTTCAATGAGAGAGGCAGAGATTTGATATACCATGAAAAAATTGAAATTTGCTGGGAAAATCTATTGCAGATTTGGGGGAAAAGTGTTGAATTCTTTCTCAAAACTCTATTTGTATGGAAAGATTCTTCTGGAAAAATTCTTAAAATAATTAA
The DNA here is from genome assembly GCA_963924055.1 of Drosophila limbata. NCBI lineage: Eukaryota > Metazoa > Arthropoda > Insecta > Diptera > Drosophilidae > Drosophila > Drosophila limbata. The sequence goes on from OZ001354.1 coordinate 6,842,418, forward strand.
AAAATCAAATTAGATATATTAAAAAAAAGATTCTTCTGGAAAAATTCTTAAAATAATTGAAAAATCAAATTAGATATATTAAAAAAAAGATTCTTCTGGAAAAATTCTTAAAGTAATTGAAAAATCAAATTAGATATATTAAAAAAAAGATTCTTCTGGAAAAATTCTTAAAGTAATTGAAAAATCAAATTAGATATATTAAAAAAAAGATTCTTCTGGAAAAATTCTTAAAATAATTGAAAAATCAAATTAGATATATTAATTTGATTTTTCAATTATTTTAAGAATTTTTCCAGAAGAATCTTTCCATATAAATAGAGTTTTGAGAAAGAAAGAACAGTGGAGGAAAATTTCTTTGCCCTGTCAGTAAAAAGTCAGAAAAAACAGGAATTTAGAGCAGTAAGAAAAGAAATGAAATAACAAGAAATTACAATGAAAACTAATCTTACAATTTTTATGAATCTCCTAGTTATTTTTAAACCACAAACTAAGACAATTTCAGTGTTGGATTCGGAACTAGGATAAAAAATGTTTGCAAAATAAGGGATTAAAGAATAAAATTACAGCAAAACTTAAGCTTTAAACCATATTTAAACCATATATTCACATTTTCTAAAATTTTAAGAATTTCACTTTTATAAAACGTAAAGAAAGTTTACTAAGCTGAAAGTCGAGGCCAATTCAAAACTAAGCTAAATTATTTATATGTTAATGTATTCGGGGTAATAATTTTCGCTTATTTTCCAAGCTAAACAATCTTCATTCATTCATTCATTCCACGAACTTGAAACGATTTTCCCTCAATATTATGTAGTTCTAATGCCTGAGTATTCCCAGAATAGCTCTAAGGACACTCGTATTTGTATTAGTGCTTATGTAATCAGGAGTACTTCTTAACAATGAATAAACGAGTATTTGACTCTGAGTACACTCACACTCACTCACACACACACTCACGTTTCTTAAGCTCATTTTGCAGTCAACAGGAGCATTTATTTTATTTTTATTTTTATTTTTTTGCGATTTTCAATGCAATCAACAGACACGAAAATTTCACTTGTCATAGTGAAGGATGAAACTTCAGGGCACATTAAACTCTTCCAGACCAACTGGCAACAACAACAACAAGATGAAGAAGAAGAGGAAAGAGTGGAAAGAGGAAGAAGCAGCAGCAGCAGCCACAAAATCCACACAATGACTTGAAACTACCGAAAAACCTCTAGAAATTCAAGTAGTAAATGCAAATACTAGAGAGAAAGACAGAGAAAGGAGCAAAAGCGAGACAGAAATAGCTAAAGAGTGTGGGGAATGTCTAGGCAGGAGATGCCAACACTCCAACAACAACAACAATGAGAAGAACAACGAGATGAACAACAAAAAAAAACTCAAGGATATGAACTGAACTTGACTGTGGCAACAACAACAACAACAACAACGACAACAAAATGCGCTGCAAGCAGCTGCTGATGCCGTTGAACTTGGCTAACAAACAAACAAACAGTCAAAATGGGCAGCCCTTTTTTGTGGGCGTGGCAAGAGACCACACTAGCGCCCCACTAAATGCCACTTAAGTGAAATGAATTGCAAAAAAAAAAAAACAAAGAAAACAAAAAAATAAAAACAAACTATCATCAAATAAGAAAATGTTGTTCATTTCCTTGCCACTTCCGTTTTGGCCAATTCAAAAATGTCCTGAGAATTGCATACACTGATAGAAAATAAAATATAAGTTCAATTTGTAAACGATAATTCTTAGTTTTAAGATAAATTTCTAAATTTTGCGATTTTTCTCTTATGATTTTAGACAAAATTTTTAGTTTTGTGAAAATTCTTGTTGTCCCGAAAATTGTAAACATCTAAAAATCTAAAATCTTTTCTTGACTTTAGACAAAAATTCTTGGTCTGTGACAAAAAATAGAAAAATTTTAGGAAAATTATTTAATACACATAATGTTTAAATTTGTATATTCTTTTTTTCTTTTTAAGTTGTATAATTTTCGCCAGAACTCTCTCTTCCCTCCTTGAAATAATCCCTTTTCCTCTTCCTTTCTTTTTCTGGGTTTTCCCCAATTCTTGCAATAAATGCTGGATCATTTTAAACATATTTGAATAGCCCCAGAATTTTAATTCTTTAATTTTTATCATTTAATTTTAATAAATTTAATTTTACTTATTTTTAATCTAGCTTAATATTTTTCTTAAATATTTGCAATAATTTTGGTCATCTGTACCTAGTTGACACTAAAAAAATGCGTATTTTTCTCCCTTTGCCCACATTTCACTGTCTGCACTTTCCTTACTTGTTATCCTCTTTTCCGCTTTTCCTTGTCTAACAACTATTTAAACCCTTTTCAAACATTTTTGTCGCATTGCAAGCGTGCGTTTCGGCATTCCGGAAAATTCCCCTTAATTGCGGTTAACTTAACTTACACACACTTGTAAGACACACAGTCACACACCACACACATACACACACACATAGACGCACCTTTTAGCACTTGTCGCCTTTTCCTGCATTTTCTCCGTCTCTTTCTTTAAACTTTGTCTACAAATTTATTATTTTCCTTTATTTTTGGTCACTTTATTGACTCTTTCACTTTTTTGGCTTCTCAAATTTATAATTCAATTTTTTTTGTTTTTGCTTTTTGTTGTTTTTTGAAAGTACGCAATTTGGTGCTGTGTTGTGATGAGTTGTTGTTGCCACATGCAACTAACTGTTTTGCATGCGCTACGTGTTGCGAGCTGCTGGAAAACTCTGCGCGTACTGAGCGAGATTTGACTTGACTTGATGTGACCAGGCGGAGAGGCCAAAATACACACGCACACACACACACACACACACAAACAATCAATATGCAACTAACTGAGGCAGGTTACAAGTCCTGAACTGTTGTGTGGGGGGCACAAAAAAACAGCTGATTTTGTAGCCGGTTTTCATGTTTTCAGCGTAAAATCAACGGCGAATTCGCAACAGTCTCTCTCTTTCTCTCACTCTCTTTCTGTCTATCTCTCTCTCTTTCGTCTTCTCACTCTCTGGCACGCCTACACTGAGCGGAAATTGTCAGTGTCTCTTAGGAAAATTTCATTTTTGTACTGAATTGATCTTTCATTATTAGAAAATACCTCATGTTTAATAAACATTATATTGGTCATACATTTATTAAATGAAAAATATGTATTTAAATTATAATAAAAAAATAAATAATATGTTTTTTTTTCTGTTAACAAAACTTTTGGTTCTCAATTTTATAGACGAAAAATTATAATTTTTGTTTTTTTTTTAGTGTTTGCAAAAGCAGCAAATGCTAAGGAAGACAATTAGCTAAAATAATGTTTATCACTGAGAAATTTAAATATAAATATTGTAGTTCCGGAATAATAATTTTAAAAAAATATATGTTAATTAAAATCAAGAACTTGAAGAGAAAACAATTGCTATCCTATAGTTATACTTTTATTATATTACAAGGATTTTTCGAATTTTACTCTCTCATCTTCTCTGAATTGTCCTATTTCTTTCTCTTTTTTCTCTCTCTCACTTCCCCATTATATCCCTGCGAATTCGCCGCAAGCACAGCCCTTCATTTATGAGTTTTCCCTAACGCATTTTTGTTTGTACCTGCGCAGTGGTAATGCTCCATTCCCCCTCACTCTCCCCCCCTCGCCGCACGAACCAACTGAAAGAATTTTGCGAACAACGTTTAATTTACATGCATGTTTTGCAGCCAACGGCGACCGCAAATGCATTGAACGCCACCAAAATGTTATGTCGCGGCATGTGCCCCCAAATCTAGTTGAGTGGCATGCAACCTCCCGCCCCCAACACCAACTGCAACCGCAAAAGGAAGGCGGGGGAGGGGGAGGGGGGGCGCAACAGTAGCCCACACTTGACCGCTTGAATGCAACAGCAGCAGCAACACTCGAACCAACCACATACATACACACATAGTTGGCTGTTGTGTGTGTGCAACATGCGGCGTATGAGTAATATTTGAGTTTTGCCTGCAGTCAACTCGAAAAGCGTCGCGTCGTTTCTGATCATAATTATCACTCGGTCGACAGACAAAGTGACAGACTTTGAAAGGATTTCGCAGCGCATAATTAGGCACAGCCTACGAAACGCCCACTTGGACACGCCCACAAAACAGTGTGTTGTATGAGAAAATAGCTGTAAATAAAACTTAAGCAGCGAGGTCTGTTCTAACAAAAAACTAAGAAAATCTTAGTTGTTATTAAGTTTTTCAATTTAACCAAAAATCTTGTGATTTTTTCATTAAGCCCTAAGCATCTCAGAATCACATTTAAAATATTAATTTATACTAATGATCAGAGCTTGCAAATAACAGTTGACCCATTGAAACTGTTCAAAAATAACTCTCATTTACTGAGTTTTTGAGCAAAGAGTCAGAGATGAACCGTTCACATAGTATTTTGAACGAATCGGTCTTCGCTCAGCTAACAATCTTTTTATTTGTTTCCCTTTTGCACTGGTTATTCCCTGAAAGTTTTGACGTAAGCGAAGAAAATAAATCTCATTTGCTTTGTATGCGTCTGAGGGATTGTTATCCTGACATTTAGTTAGTTAGTTAGTTGTTAAGTTAAATTCAGAATAAATAAATAAATAAATGTGCACATAATTAAAGTATTGAGAAATTATGTTTTTACAAATTATTAAAATAATTTTCAGAAAAGATAACAAAATGACCGTTTGCGCTGAGTAATTCATTTTTTCTCTCCTCTGCTGACTGCCAATATGTGAGCGGTCAATCGGTTCACTCTCTACAAATTGTTATTGAAAGAGAGTTTCTAGAATAGTTTAACTCAGCCTACTCAACCGAAAACAAAAAGTAAGAGAATCGAATTTTTCTTCTCAGAGAGAGAGCAAGCGTGCATGTTTTTTCGGTTATTTTCGTGAGTAGATCGCAAAGGGAAAAACGGTCAACTGTTATTTGCGAGCTCTGCTAATGATGATATATGACATATTTTGTATTATTAAAAAAGACAAATCGATAACTGGAGGAAAAATTTATATGAACAAATTAATTCATATTTGCATGCAGATTTAGAGACTTAATCAAGATAAAATGAAATTCTGATGCACCTAACATTGTTTTATAATATACAATTTATATTTACTAATTTTAAATTATGAATTTATTTAAATGTTAAAGTTCAAAATTTAACATTTTCAAATTTCGAAAATGCCAAGGGGGAATTTAATTGAATTTAAATGCAGAATGAATTTAGAGGCCAAACCAAGATTAAAATGACATTCCGCTTGACAATCAGATCAGTTTTGGCCAAGTTATGATATGGTAAAAAAGTGAAGAATAACAAATGTTATTGTAAAAGACTTTTAATACAGTACGTGCGAACCTCGTTGGCAAATTCTTTGTGAACTCGGTCTAGGAAAATATATAACATTAAATTGGGTTAAGTAAGTTATGATTATTTCATAGGTGGGCGTGTCGTACTCTGAAGACAGAGTCATTGAAAGGGGGTGGAACTGTGCAAGGGGGAGGGGGTTGCTTTTCACACACACATTGCTCGTATTTATAACTATGTGGCAAAAGCCGTGTCTGTCTGCTCGACTGTTGTTCTAGGCTCCCGAGAAGTCTTATTTATGACAAGCAGGCGAATTGTGACCAAGTCTGAAGTCAGGACAGAAGAGGGGTAGAAGAGGGGATGAAGAGGGGATGAAGAGAGTAGAATAGGGCAGAGAGAGTAGGATAGTCTACTTTGTGACAGTGTGACACAAAACAAATTAGAGCTGTGACATTTTTATTGCTATTTAGTTTTAGCAGCTTGAACTCGACATGGCATTTTGGGGTCGGCAGGTGAATGAACTGCCGTTAGTTTGGAAAATTCAGCTTTAAATATTCGCTATTGATTTCTGTAAATAGTTGCAATTAAATTAAAGTCTTTTGTCTTGTCAATTCACAGGGAAAAAACCATAAACCTCTATCGATTCTTCAAGAGATCAAGGACTCAATTTAAAACTCAAAATTAAATTTATCAAGTATAAGTCAACTTTTACTTTTAGGCCAAACAAAGACTTAAGTTACCCATTGAAATTTGAGGCCTCATTAGCAATAATTAAGCAAAAAATCTTAAAGTTGTCAGGAGAGACTGGTAAAAGGTCACAGGTCACAGGCAGTTGAATGTCCTTTTTATGCCAAACAACAGACGTCGTCGAACCGTATAAAAAACAACAAGAACAACAACAACAGCAATTGGGGTACAAAGTTGGGGTAGAATGAGACTTTCGCTTTTTGTTGTTGTTCTGCTTTAACATCTTTTTGTGCTTTTCTATTTACTTGCCGTCTAGGGTCACATTGGAGGAAGGGGGCGTGGCAAGAAAACAACCCAAACAAGCATAATATCCGACAAATTTGTGGAGTTTCTATTGACTGACAGGCACATTGAACTCCAACCCAAAACTGAAGCTCAAATACGCTTTTGGGTCTTCTGCAAAACATCAAAGTTTTCAATTTATGTCTAGACTGTACTTTATTTGCACTAAATCATTCATAATAAATTCTGTATCATCCAATTAAATTAAAGTTTGTTTGCAAAGAAACAAAATCAATTTCTTGCTTTTGATTTAAAAACCTGTAGTACATATAAACTTTGAATTTTAAATCCAACGGTAAAAGCTCTTAAGCTTAACTCACAAATGGAGTTTACACTTTAAAGGCCAGCTTTAAACGACAGATGGCGCCAATATAAAAACTAAATTTTATCCAACTTCTTAAAACTACAAATATTAAATGTCAACTTATCCAAGTTTCGAACCAAACAAATTGTCTGCTCGCAACCATTTCAAAATCGAAAAGCTTTCGCACTTGGCAGCTTTAGCAAATACACAAACCCCAGTCGAGTGCTGTAATGTTTTAACATTTTTCTGTTAGCGCTTAAAAAAATGTTGGCAATAAATATTTTGTTAATTATTTTTTGTAGCAACAACAATAAATGGAAACAAACTTGTTAAATTGATTCTTCAATTATGTTTTTATTATTATTAGTAATACTATTTTGGCCATAAACTGTAAAAAGGAGCTGAATTAGCTATCAAATAGCCCAATTAAAAGCACATAAAATTGCTAACAGCAACACTAATTAATCAAATCAAAAGAAACTATAAACAAAAGCGAATTAGGCAAATATCAAGCGCACAAATAAAACAAAAACAATGGACAATAATTTTGCACAATTTTTATGTTTTTTTTTTAAATAACATTTTTATTATTAATAAGATTTATGTGTATTTTGTTTAAATAATAACATTTATAGAAAAACTATAGCAAACGAATTCTACGTAAATAAATGTAAGGAAAATCGTTATATTTGTTTTTTTTTTTATGTTTATGTTTGATAACTTAAACTAATAAATTTTGAGCTGAAAATATACAAAGAGATTTTAGAAATATTTCATGATTAGTAAATATATATTTAAATATAATATTGATATTTTCGTTTGATTTTATTTTTTTTCATTTGATCGTTGCGTTTTTCGTGGGCTTAAACATTAGAGAGGAGTACAAATTATATTCATAAGTATTAATTAATTAATAGAACATATCGTAATTAATGAAGTAAATATTAAAAATCATTGGCACAAGTTGCAGTCAAATTAACAATTAGAATTATTAATTAAGAAAATGATTATTGCAATATATTGAAATTAGTCAGGTTAGTTTTAACGATTTTGGATGAATGGAATGCCATTGCACAGTGGAGCAAAAACAATGTGTGTGTGTAATACAATATAGTTTAAATGTAATCATAGAAATGAGAATACTTTTGGTTTATATATAGACAAATATAATAGCTAAATAAATGTATATAAATAATATGATGAACAATTTATGTTTTCTGCCGCAACAATTTGCTCGATAATTACAACGATAATAACAAGAAATTAACATGAACAACAACAACAAGTTGCATTTACAACAACGACAACAATCAAGTGGAAGCTTCGCTTTCTTTCTCTTTCTCTCTCTCTCTCTCTTAGGTGAGCGCAATTGCAACAATGATAATCACACCAATTACGATCAAGCACAGTGTGAGCAAATCGTTTGGTGTAATCAGGCCCACAGTGCAGGCGACAAGTACGTGCTCAAGTGTCGTCAAACCTCCTCGCATTACGCCCCCCTGCCTCTGCCCCTCCCTCGCTGCCGCTGGCGCTGCCCGCAGTGTGCGCACCTCGCCGAACACTGAGAGCGCCTTCGCACTCGTCGTCGGCTGCTCGTCGTCGTCTCTCAATGCCGGAAGTCCTTCGGTTAAACACGTCTCAATTTCATCATTCGCTTCTTCTCTCTTCGCCCCTTCGCTGTCTCGCTCATTACGTGCTGAAGCTTCGCTAATTGGCATATCATCATCATTGCCGGCTTCTTTATCACTCTCGTCGTTGTCGCTTTTTGCGTTTCCTTTGCTGCTCGTTTTGTTGGCTTCGTCAAGTGTTGCCTCTTGCTCTACTTTCGGCGTTTCGTAATTGAGTTTCAATTCCGAAATACTCAAATTAATTTGCGGCGTCTCGTAAACGATACTCTTTCTCCGTGCAGCTGACGTCGACGTCGCTGCATCACATTCTTCCAGTTCGAGTTCATTATCAAATTGCATTTCTTCCTCTAAAGCTTCTTCGAGCGCTTGCTCTACTAGTCTACCGTAATCTAGTTCATCGTCTTCGTCAAATTCAATCTCGTCAAGTTCGGCCTGCGTCGCTGCTTCGGTCAGCAATAGCTCAGTTGTAACATCATATACTGCCTGGCTTAGTGCGTGTGTTTCGTTCAGTTTAAAAACTTCAGTCTCTGCTTGTGTTTTGCTTTCGCTCTCAGTTTCGTCAAGTGTCTGCAGCGCTCTTTCGATTAGTATACTAGTATTAGTATTAAAATACATTTCTTTTTCGTCAAGTGTCTGCTCTTCAGCTAAAAGTTCCCTTTCAGTACTATTATCTGCTTCGTCAAGTGTTTGTCCTTCATTTAGGCACTTGCTCTCAGTTCGTTTGACTGTTTCGTTAAGTTGCTGCTTTTCGGCTTCTGTCTGCGTCTCACATTCGTTAAGTGCTGCCTCCTCTCTCAAACTCTCCTGCAACTCCTCTTCCGTAGGCAAACGTGGAAATTCGGACTCCCTCTCTGCAGCTTTAAATCTAATTAAACTATCGCTATCTGTTTCATCATCATCGCTCGCACTGATCGAAACCTCCGAGACATAATGCTCTCTAACCTCAAAGCGACTATTGTATGTAGTTTGCAGCTCAATGGAGGCATTTGCATGTCCGGCAAGTGGAAAATCCGCCAGACTGGCATTACCCGAGTCCGGATTGGATGATGTTTCCTCCAGCGAACTCAATGAATCAAATTGGGTCATGACAGGTTCAATTGTCGCTGTGGTTGTTGTGGTTGTTGTTGTTGTTTCCACTTGGGGTTTATCCATCACAATGTTGATTTTACTGGCATAGATGCGATTGAAATTGGGGGAAAGCTTTAGGCAAGTTTCCGTTTCCAGCTCCGTCTCCAGCTCCAGCTCCGTCTCTGGTATGGTGGCTAGCTTACAACTATGACTACTACAATTACTAGAGCTACGGGCACTGTCATTAGTGGGCATGGTTTGTATGTTTGTGATGCTTGTGGTTGTGATGGTGTTGGTAACATCAATTTCAAACTCAGGCTCAGACTCAGGCTCAAGTTCAAGCTCAACATTCAAAACTGGATTAGTAGCGATAGCTTGGACGGCACAGCGGGTATTAGTAGCATCATCAGAGCTGGCGGGAACAGCGGGAGCGGGTGCAGCGCCTTTACCTGTGGTTGTTGTTGCTGCTGTTACTGGTGGTTGTTGCTGTTGTTTTTGGCGACGCTTGGGCTGCTCCTCAATGCCAAAGATGGCGGCCAATTCCTCGCTAGAATTGTACTGTGACGGGGATGATGAGCGTCCACAACGCTCACCCACCGGCGTCAATTGCAGCGGCGGTGGCGACGACGAGGAGGCGGCGGAGGAGGAGGACGTAACAACACTGGTGGTTTGATTGTCACTCGTCGTGTTGGTGTTGTTGGTGGTGCTATTACTGCTCAGTGTGCTCTGTGCATTCGTGCTAATTGTGGTGTTATACGGCGTCGATTGCACATCATACGATGTGGTGCTGAATGTCTTGATGGGATCTGTGCTGGGTGCATGATAATCGCTGCTCTGCGATTTAATGTAATCACTCGACGAATACGGATTAAATGATGTTATGCTCGAGGACATCGGACGACTGGCATTCGATGGACTCGATGATTTGGCCAGACAATCGCTGCTCGAGCTAAACGATGATGCTGTGGTGCTAACTGTGGTTGCATTACCACCACCACCACTCACACTCCCACTGCTCATGCTGGGCGCTGTGGTGCGCTGATCATCAGTGCTGGATGTGTTGTTGTTGGTGGTGGTGCGAGTGGTTCCGGACGTGGTTGTCTGACGTGCCTGTCGCTCGCATTCCAGCATAATCTTATCAATGTCCTCGAGTGCTTGAGATTTCGCCTGTGCTCGTGTCTTGGCCGCGGTTGTCGTCTTGTCCTCTGCAATGGGACAAATGAGAGTGGCATCAGCTTGGACAGATCCAGCTCCTGCTCCTACTCCGCTCATATTACATCCGGCCAGATTGTCATAGTCCGGCTGAGATTCCGCCAATTCGCTCAACTGGCGCATGCAACGTTTCGCAATCGCCTCGATCTTATCCGACTGTATGGGATCCAATTTCTTGATGAGATGCGGCATCACCAGCTGTTCCGTGTCATGTTGTGGTGGCTGTGGTTGTTGTTGTTGTTGTTTCACCTGCAATGCCTCGTAGACCACCACGGGTGGCTCCGTCGTCACAATATCCTTGAGTATCTTTTCACACACGGCATTTGCCGCCTCGGACACTTCATCAATGGCCCGTATCAATTTGCCCTCCTTGTGCAGCCTGCGAGGATTGGGCTGTTGTTGTTGTTGCTCCTGCTGTGAATCCTGCAGCTCATCATTGTCGGGCAGCGTGTCCAGCAGCAGTTGGCCACACCTCTTGGCCGCCTCGGACACGGCCTCGATCTGCTGCAGCTCCTGTTCCAGCTTCTGTTGCTCCGCATTCAATTTGGGTCTCGACGCTGTGATCAACGCCTCCTTGCGCAACTCCTGCAGCTCCTGGGACAACTTGATGCTGCTCGCCTGCGCATCCTGCGCTATTTTGTTCAATGCATCCTCCAGCAACGGTTCGGGGGTGAGACTTTTACGTGGTGCCGGCACTGGAGCCAACTTCGGGGTCTCCTCGTGGCTTAGACGCTCGGGCAGCTGGGCAATGGCACCACCCTGACTGGGATGCCGGAAGGGTATATGCGGTTTGCGGATCATTTCCTCGTCCTGGGCCTTCAGCTTGCGCAGCAGATCCAATGTGGCGGGCACATCGCTGGTGTCACTCGCCTCCGTTCCGCCCAGATTCGACATGGAGCCGGCACGTTCGATGCTCTTGGTGAGCTCCATGTAACTGCTTAGATCGCCGCCCGAAGGCTTTGCCGCATCCCGCTGTATGAGATTGTAGATGTTGGCGGATTGAGTGCGCGTTGCACGTTGCTTCTTCTGCATGGGATACACAAAGCTGGACTTGGGACCGGGTGGATCCTTGCGCAATGCACGCACTGCCAGATCATCCTTGACAATGTCCGGTGAGCCGCTCTTCTTCTTCTTCTGCTGCTGCACCGGCTCCACATGCAGATAATCACTCTGGGGAGCCGGCACAATTGGTCCGACTGGGATGCCAAATGGTGGCTGCTTCTCGGCCGCGCGATGCTGCAAGTTGCTCAGCTGCAGATTGCGATAGGCAACATCATCACGCACCGGATCCGGCTCTCCGGCGGGAGAGTCCTCGTCATCATACTCATCCGCATGGGCCAAGGCGAACTTCTCAAAGTCACTGGGCGTGGGACAGCGCGGTTTCGCGGTCTCCAACTTTGGTTCTGGCTTCGCTTCCGCCTTGGGCTCGGCGGGTTCGGGGAGACCCAGTGATTTATATATGGCCTCCAGCTCGTTGATGGCCTCCTCCAGATTGGCGGGCTTCTTGCGTGGAAAATAAATGGGAGTTATGGCCGGAGCACTCGCCTTGCGCTCGGGAAAAACTGGCGCCGGCGCCTGTTGATGTTGTTCCCGCTTCTCGGCCACATACTCCTCATATTTGTTGGGCAAATCCTCGCCTGAACGTCGCTGATAATGATGCGGCATCGAGTTGGTCTTGTGCACATCCCGGTGGCGTATCTCCACATAGTTTTGACTCGCCTGATCGCTGGGCTTGATGTGCAGACTGCCATGGATAATCTGCTGCTGATCCGTGGATTCCGGAGCAACTGCAGCGGGCGGAGGCGCCGTTCGCTTGGGTTTCTGCACCTCCGAGTACATGGGCATGGGATACGTGCGTAATTCACTGAGTCTGGAGCTGGAAATGGAACGCGGTTTGGTCATGGGTTGCTGTGGACGCTGCGGCGGTCCTGTCCAGCAATCCTGGGACGTGGGCAAACCACTTTTGGAGGTGCGCAAGACGCCGCTGGAAGCGGGCACATCATGCACTCCGCCACCTCGTCCCGCCGTCTCCAGCATATGAATGGGCTTCCTGGAACGCGGTGTCGCATCTGCCACATAATGGAAATCAATGCCGTTGGGCAGAGATTTCTTGCCGGGCTGCGCATTCCGCTCCGAGCGCGTAATGAAGCGACGTCCCTGCTGAGCTGGAGGAGCACTGGCGATGGAGCTGCTCGGCTGGGAGTTGAGCGAATGCACGGATTGATAATGTGGTGGCTGCCAAATGCGATCGTCGGACACGCAGCGTCCGCTTTGATCAAAGGCATAGGAAACGGGACGCAAGTCACCCGAACTGGAGCCCATGACATGGACACGCCGCTGTGGATCTCTGGGCGGCGGCGGTGGTGGCAGTGGTTTACTCTGCATCCGTCCATTCACGTTCTGCAAATGGATGTGACTGTCATAGCTGATGCTTCGCTTGCCATCATTCTGCATGGAATTCTGCAGGTTACGCGCTTGCGACTCCGGTTGCCATTGAACGTAGGAGGCGGAACCACCGGCAGGAGGGGCCTGATAGATGGACAGCGGCAGCGGTTGCGTTTTGTAACGTTGCTGGCCGGGATGGGGCTGTGGCTGTGGCTGGAGCTGGAGTTGTTGCTGCAGCTGGACGGGCACACCGCCGTGACTCACCTCGCCGTCGCGGGACAAGCGCTTGTAATAGCGCTCGTTGCGGGCGGCGCGACTGCGTCGACTTTGTCCCGGCGCTCCGAGCAGCGCTTGACCGCCACTGTGAATGCTCTCATCGCTGCGATATTTGGAGAAGGTCGAGGAGTTCAACGAGATGAGCTCCTCCTCGCTGGAGTGCACGGCCGGCTGTTGACCCGGTTGACCTGCTTGCACCACCAACTTGCCACGCTGTGTGCCACGAGATTTGTGTGCTGCTGCCGGATTCAGATACAGACGACGATCCAACGAGTTGCTCGAACGATTCTGATAATAACCCGGCTGATTTTGATAGTAAGGCTCCGGCGGCACCATTTCCACTGGCAAAAAGAACTCGTTGTCTATGTGGCTGGCAGCATGTGGAGCTGGTGGTGCCGCTGGTTGCATCACAATGTGATCAAAACCCAGGGCTTTGTTGTTGCTGCCACGTGCGGATTTTGCTTGATGCTTTGACTTGGGTTTCGTGGAGCTCTGACGCTGGGCGGGCACAAAACCAGCCTTGCGATCCTCCTCGCTGGAACTGCCGCTGCCGCCGTCCGCCTCCTCGTCCTTCTTCTTGCGAAAGAGACGGCCAAAGGACCATTTCTGTTTATGCGACAGCTGCTGCTGGGAGGAGGAGGAGCCACCGCCAAGACTCTGACTCTGTTGTTGTTGATGATGATGGCGCAGACGTTCCATGTCTATGTCTAAAATGTGATTGTTGTTCTCTGTGTTGGTTGTTGTTGCTGTGGTGTTGCTGTTGTTGTTGTTGTTCTTGGCTTTCGTATCGTCGGCGCTGTGACGTTCATCGGTTAATTGCAGCTCTTTGGGCAGCGGCAACTGCGGACGCCAACTTGTTTGAACAGTCTACACAGAGAAAGAGAGGGAGAGAAAGAGAGAGAGAGAGAGCGAGAGAGATATAAATTAGTTATAGTCTCAATAGGCGGCAAAATCAAGATAAGTCTTATTTAAACATTTGTTTTATTTGCACTTAATGGCTTAAAGTCGTTGGCTATTGTTGTTCAGGCTAACGATAAGATTTTATTGTATTAACTTGGCTCAAAGAGACCCTGAGATAAGCGCGCTACACAAGCAAACAACCAACCAAATCAAACTAACTAAAGCCATAACCATCTATGGTTGGGCATTTGCGGTTAGTTGTACCCTGTAAGTGTGCGAGCGGGGCATATGCATTAAAGGGCTGTTTTTAATGCACACAACTGACAATGCTTACAAAATTTAAACTCTATTTAAAGGCCCCACTTGACTCGAAAATAAGGGTCAGACTTTCTATACAAAAGCTTAAATTTCATTGATGAACCCAAAAAAAATATGGTCACACTGTTCAACTAATGTGTGCTAGAAGAAACTGATCTTCTAATCTATTTCAATATATTCCACTTAAAATTTGTCCAACAATTTTTAATCTGCTGTAACATTTTTTCTGAAAATTAATTAATATTTCTTGAATAAGAATTAAGAGTTTTATTTCCTTACAAAATTTTGTTTTCTTCAGGTCTTAAAAAGTAAAGGGTATTCCGACTGCGACTAGCTTTAAAAAGTATTGCTTTTTATTTTCTTCTTTTTATTTTTAATGATCTCACGTCGTTTACATGACAACTACACAGATATAGAGACTTGTACCAGGGTCGTTGGTCTCTTGCTCTGAGGTCTTCTTCAGGTTGTCAGCTCTTGAGGTGAGATTTACTCAGCACTTGACGTACTTTTCTTTTACTATTATTTTATGTACTTTTTTTGCCCAGTTGCTCTGCAATTCTTTATCAATCTAGGGAAATTTACATAGTGCTCCCACGACAAAACGTTTTCTATTTTTTTCATATTTGGGATTCAGTTCAGCAAGGCGGAAGCAGCTCATTATCATACAATTTAGATACTTAGCATAATACTAATTGTTTCGCAGAATCAAGAATCAAGAATCTGGTGTACAAACAACAATAACAAAATCTTATCAATCAACGTGATGTGAAGTTGAGCAAACTATTAGATAACTCAAACTTTGCGCTGATAAATTTCACGCAAACTGCTAAAACTTTATAAATAGTAATGAATCTAAACATGGGCAAGACCCACAAACTTTTTAATCTTATCTTCAGTTCAAGTTTGCTAATTAATTTCACATATTTTCCATTTCAATTTCAATTTTAATTTCAATTCAATTAAACAAAAATAAACGAAATTGCGTGTGAAATTCAATTTCTTTCTTTTCTGGCGTCTTTCAATATTTATTTCCCCGTTTTTGCCTCGAATTTTGTTTATAGATCAAGGAAAAAAAGCTCTAAAATTGGGCGTGGGATTCATATAGATGAGATGAGTTGTGATGAGGCATCATTTCCGTTGCTGACGCCATTTAAAAAGACTCATTGACGCTCAACTTGTGGCATATATGAGTACCATACGTTGCAAAAGGGTTACACTTGTCTTATTAATAAGACTTGCGGCTGGATGGGCTTATTATTCATACAAGTAAACAAATAAACAAGCGATAAGCATAAACATGATAAAGCAACACAATGACGGATTATGATTGAAATCGAATGACATTTGATATGCTTGGATCAAAGCTGAAACTCTGAGAGGGCTGCAAATTGAAGTGCTTAATTGAGGATCATTAAACACAGAAAAGATAAACGGAAACTGAAGCAGAGATGATCAAAGATCATTATTACAAGAGATCACAAACTAAAGATCATATTTCAAAGTAAACTTTGGATAAGTCAAACAAGATCACAGAGGATCAGTTGATCATTATCTGTAAAGACACTTCCACAAATTATTAAATATTTTTAAAGTTGACCGTCAGAGAACTTAGATCATTAAACACTTATATAATTATCCTTAAATTTTCTATAAAAATTCCTGTCATTTACAAAAATATGTAAAGTTCATCGTTGCAGATAAAATAATATACAGTTCTCTAAAAATTTCCTCAAATTTTGTGATCAGCGATTAAATTGAAAAACCTATGTGAACATACTTTTCGTGGAAACATTTCAACACAGTTTCAACACGTGTCTTGTGGTCACAATTTACAACAGTTTGTCAAGAATGATTTATAGATTGCAATCCGAAGACAACTTGATTCTAGAGACTGGACAGACAAAAACACAAGATCAACAGACTTGCAGACACATAAAAATCCAAAAAACTTTTACGTGACTCAGTTTAAAGTCAAATTAAAAATGTTTCAAATGTAATTTTTGTTTTTGAATTTATATGTAAATTACAAAGGGAATTCAAAAATTTATGGCGTCGCAGACAGCTGCGTAATGTCGGGCAGTCTGCCAAGGCACAAATCACTCATACGCACTGTGTAACGCGTGTCTATGGCGTAAGCAGAGAAAACACAATAGAAAACACACACAAAACACACACACACAGAGCCAGTGAGTGTGAGGTAACTAAAAATAAGCACGCACAATTCCAGTCGGTGGATACAAATTTTTTGGTTCTAATTTGCTTCTTTTTTTTTGACCGAAAAAAGCGCTATTGAAATGGCAAATCTCAATTGAAGCTAAAAATTGCGAAAAATGTATGTGAAAAATTTATAAATAAACAAGCTTCAAGTGAAATATACAAAAAATTTACGCGCTATATAGGCTATATAGGAAACTTGTTTCTGCCACGATCCGAAAGCGTTCCGGGCCGAACAATCGCCTCAACTCAACTGATACGACAGGGAAAACTGTGCACGATTGAAATGCTTCCCTCCCTTCCCAAAATAAAAGCTTTACGAGAAGCTCTTAAAGCGCTCTCTGAAGAGAATAAACACACAACTTAAGAGAGTAAGTGAGAGAGAGAGAGAGAGGGAGCAAGGGAGCCTGGAGCATTGCAATTAAGTAAATAGTAACAAAATCAAAATGATTTTCCATTTAGTTTTTAGAGCCCTTAGCTAAAGATCATTAAAATTGGATTAGCCGTAAAGTCAATGAACCCCACCGAAAGTGTTGTTGTCGTGGCCCCCAGAGTCTCTTAATTAAGGAGAAAAGAAAAGAATTAATCGAACTGGGGCAGAAATACAATTCAATTAAGTTACGAATCGGTATCGGAATCTTTTTTCAGGTGGCAAAATTGGTTTTCTTTGCTCGCCCACTCAAAAATAAGTAGAAGGAAAATATGTGTCAGTTTTGTTTTGGCTGTCGCTCAAATTAACAGGATCATTAATGTCAAGACTCTTACATGACAGAGACAGCGAAGTAAGATGTGAAAATATGGAAAATCTGTATAAAAATAGAATAGAACTTCTTAGTCAGCCCATTTATTAATGATATAAATTCTCAAATTTATTTGGTATTCTTTTGAGTAACTCACAGAATGAGCTTTATCTGTAATGCGGAAGTTTTTTGCTCAGTCGAAAAGTAAAAGTAATTTGTCTGTAAAGTGGGTGAGTGTATAACGTTGAGTTAATTCTGTAAATAAGCAAGATATTTACTATTTATAGTACGCGACTAACATGTGGGTCAGTGGGCATTTTAGCAAAAAGTCTAGAGGAAAGACAGGTAAGAAGATGGAGAGCAAAAGTTTGCCTAGCAACATTAAAATAAACACTTCAACTTTTTGAATCGTCTATTCTCAAAACTCGATTTGCAATTCTCTGAATTATTGTTAATATTAGCAAGAAAAAGGTTAAATTTAATTGGAATCTTTATTAAACTGGACTAACGATTTGCAGCTGTTCAATCGAAAGTTAATGAACTGAACTGAACAGCTCATCGACTCGTTATAATTATCTGTTTTCTGTTTCATTTCAATTGCATATTTAATAATTAATGTATTGAGAAAAAGTCGAAAAAAGTTTAATGACTTTTTTACCTGAATTTTTGATTAAATTTTTTATTTTTAAATCGTTATTCTCACTGCGTGGAACTTCAAAGTGAGTTGACTGTCAGCAAATGTACTGCATTTAATTCGTTCAGAAATGAATCAAGCTGCTTTTTACGAAAGTTGATTAATTATAGCATTAACTAAATTTAATGTTGATATTTTGAAAAATGTTTACTACTTTAAATTCCGAAGAAGATCTGTATCTGAGAATAAGTGTAAAATTAGAATAAAA
This sequence comes from Drosophila limbata, assembly GCA_963924055.1. Lineage (NCBI taxonomy): Eukaryota > Metazoa > Arthropoda > Insecta > Diptera > Drosophilidae > Drosophila > Drosophila limbata. The sequence continues at coordinate 6,860,719 of OZ001354.1, forward strand.
CCTAGCTTATCATTATGCAAAACAGACAGAAAGCAGTGTTAGACTATTAGCTACCCTATACATAAAATATGCCATTTTAATTAATGAAGAATGTCTCTAATATTTACTTGGAAAAACTTAAATGCAAGGGGTACTTTCGACATATAAATAAATATTTTGGAAACAGTTAATACTCTTTGAGCAACATTACAAGCTGTTTAACTGTTAATACCCTTTATGTTACATTTCATATTTGCTGGGTATAATTATGGGCATATATTTCCTAAATGTCTTTATCAATTATCAGCATATTAACAAAAAAAAAAAGTCAAGCGTAGAAGCTCAGATTTGATAGAACATCGACCCAGATACAATGTGAAAGTTTGCTTTCAAGCATTTGCCGAGTTCATAGGAAAGTTATATAATAGCCGCCTTTATGGATTTTCTATCAAAATTTATGTAAATTTACGAGAAACAGACAACAAGTGGTTGCGGTGGTGCTGTTGCTGATGTCTGGCAATGATTCCACTTGGCAGTAGACGAGGCGTCGAGTTGGACACGCCGACGGTTAATTCATTAGGGATGCCAGCTAAAGTTTCAAAGAAACAAAACAACAACGGGACGAGTTCTTGCTCCATGCATAATCTATACTAATTTCATAGACCTTAAACATTGTTGTTGCTGGGGTCAATGACAGACACTAAATGTGGCAAACTGACCGCTGTGCAGCGAGTTGTTCAGCTGGAAAAAAGGAGTCGAAATGGAAAATACTTTTTCGACAGCAGGAAAAACTGAAAAAAACTGTTTTATTTATGCATAGCACGTGTTGCATGCAACGTTCTAGGGGGAGCAACTTATTTGTTTACAGGGCACAGCTCATGTTGTTCTTGTTGTTGTTGTTTTTGTTGCATTGCGTGAGTGCACAGCGGGGGGCGGGGCAAGTGTTGGCATCAGGAAGTTTAAAGCTGCATATTAGATTTTTTTAATTATTGCTGTTGTTGTTTTCGAGTCAGTTTTAATTATCAAATATTTGTTCACGCTTGAAAAATATGTAAAAAGAGTTCACAGGCGTGAAAACTTAAAGTTAATGAATTTTTTTGGGCATTTTCAGTTGTATTTTTAGTTTAGGAAATAAATAAATTTTTTATATATTTATTTATTAAAAATATTTAATAGGTAGGTAACTTTTAGTCAAAAGCTATTCACTCTCTTCTGTTTATAAATACTTTTTATTTTATTTAAGCTTAAAAACGTGAAGAAAAAAAAAACCGCTAGCAAATTGCCAATTAAAAAGCAGCGGACAAATAAAAAAAAACTATAATTTCATAAGCAAGTGTGTAAACCCGACTATTTTGCATAGATATAACTATTTTTTTAATAGCGCTGAATGAAATCAAAAGCTCATCGCTTTCATTTTTCAAATATGTATTTTAGGCCAATGAACTTTACCAAAAAACTGCTCGAAAAAAGTCCGATATTTGACACGCAGTTTTGAGAAGAGACCCCAAAAGTTTTGAAGAGGGCAGGGCGAAAGACATTTGTGCGTAAAGTTATACAAACACTGTATAGTTTGTTTTTTTTTTTTCAACTTTCACTGGATATCATTAATTTTCAACTAATTCGGTCGCCAGAGGGCGCCATATAAATCGATTTTTAATTGCCCCTCTCTCTCAAAATGTGCGTTAGCTGCAACTAATTTGTAGCATTTATTTATTAATTAAATGACACACAACAAAATCCAACACAAATTTCCATAATTACGCAAATGTGTTGAAAAGTTTTGTATGCAACTTGTGATATTTGATATGCGTCTGTTTAGAGACGTGGGAAAATTCAGTTCATGAATGAATTGAAGCGACAGGTGAATAAATGTGACCACTGTCAGATTTCATTTTTGAATACAATTAACGCCCTGACAGATTGTTAGTATTTATACTTCCGAACAATAAGAGTTCTTGTAAATATTCTGTATGATCTCAGTTTACTTTGGTTGCGTTTACATTTTGCGCAATTAAAACATCAAGCCGTGTAATTTTTATGGACTTCAAAATGCCCCTAGGGCCCATAGGGAAGCTGAACAAACACGTGGAAAGCACACACAAAGAACAGACAGCACCCTAAGGAAATGAATATGTGTATTTACCGATGGAAGCAAGTAAAATACACACAAAAGATACCCTCTACTTAGATTTAAAGTAAGTCAAAAACAGTAAAAATTTTCGAAAAACCTTTCCTTTAAGAATTGATTACTTGAAGCTACGAATTATTTAAACGAAATTAATGAAATTTGAATCCAGAATAAAGTAAACAAAAACATGAACACAATGAAATTCCGCTTGAAAATCTGACAAGTTTTAGCAAAGTTATGAATGCTTAAAGCTTAACCTCGATATATCGGCATATAATTTTAATTTTAATTTTGGATTTACATCACAAATGAAAATCAATATAAATATCTGGTGTATACCCATTTAAACTCTAGCAGACGTTTATATTAACCCATCTTAACATTTCGATTGCTACAGGGTATAAATTCGACGTGTGTATACACAAATTGAAGCGGTATTTCTTATCATCTTATGTAAACATCTCACTCTACTCTGTTAAAGCTCATAAAGCGGAACAATTTCTGTAACAATGCATTTTTTGCACGCTTTTTAGGTTTTTTTTTTCTATATTTTATTCTCGCTGTTTTTCAGACAGTTCAACAAGCCATTAACACGTTGCGGCCAAGACTGTGACTTCAGAAGAGACCTTGACCCAGCGTTCGAAGCGCTTCAAAACTTCAATGCTAAATGGGCGTTTTACTGGATTTACTCAGACTTCTACTTAATTGTTATACCCAAAAATTATACATTAAAAAAGAAAAGAAAAAATTAAAAAAACAAACAAATTTATTAAACGATTTTTGCCACGCAAATTGTTTAGATTGTGGGAACGAAACGTGTGTCGATCTTTCAAAGACTTTAGTAATTTCTGTAATTTCATCTACGAGACATTGTACTGGTCGTAGTATTTGCCATGGCCTAAAAAAATTCACATGCTCGTGTTTAGATTGCACAAAAGCATATTACGTAGCTTATTTTGGCATGTGAATATACTCGTATTTTTGCAAATAAATTTGCGAGTCGACATGAGATGTAAACATGGAAAATTATGGAAGATGGGAATATTAATTTTCAGAATCATTGTTCAATATGAAACTAGCAAATTACTTTTTAATGATGCTTAATAGTTGTGCAACTAATTTCAGATCTAAAACTCGTTAAATAATTGACGGAAAAATATAAGTTAAGTAATTTGTCAATTTTTCAGTCGATTATTATGATATTTTCAAAATATTTATTTGAAAACTTTAAAATAAGTTCACTCAAAATCAAGGTTGTAATTAAATTACTGTGCTATATAAGCGCTCAATTCTTTAAGTAAACTTGCAATAAATCACGTTTATTTGCAGTCTCTCAATATCTTTTCACTGTTTAGTTTAGTTCTTCATTTTTCATTTTGCGCTTATGTTTATTTTCTCAAATTTTCAGCTTTCGCTAAGGTATTTTTCTTTTTCTATTTTCCCATTTTAATTTGTTTAATTTTCTGACAGCAACGGAATGAACTTAAGATGAGCAAATTTTGAAATAATGCGCGCAAAAATTATATAGTATTTATAAATATATATGCTATATTTCTAGTTAATGTCGGTCCATTTAGAAATGAATATATACACCTGTGAATTGTTGGCAGTCAAAATAGTGAATATAAAATGTCTATTGAATGATTCATAATATTCTTCACACACTCGTCACTTGATAAATCTCGGCATACATTTTATTTGGATTATTTTTGCAAACATTTTTTTTTGTCTATTTTTTTGATTGAACGTGGCAAGGCCAAGTGGCATGTGGCATGTGATGGCGGTAAATTAACTTGGCAAAAGCAAATGAAAGCCGCCAAAGGAAGCATACAATTTGCATGTGCTTCATTCAGTTAACAAAGCAACAAAACCGTTTAGAACTGCCATAAGCCATAAAAGTTAATATCAACCATGGTCGTGACTTACATCCTTTTGGGGCAAGTGGCAAGTTGCAAGATTGCCGGAAGCGCACGCTTTGCATTTCCGCTTAACAACAACAACAACAACAAAGCACATGTGCAGCTGCGGGCCAAGTAATTACGATTGGAGTAATTGAAAAGCCGCAGAGCATTACCTATAATTATGGTAGCCCCATATATGATAGATGATCAGCTGACCAGCTGACCAGTTGCAAATGATACACTCGCATTGTGCCATAGAGTGAACTTTCAATCTTTACAGTTCGTCAGGCTGCTCTGTGAACATAAATTGGACACGTGTGGAAATTGTGCCAAATTCCCCTCTACTCTGCTTCCTCTGCTCTCCTGTCCTCATCCCTTCTCATTCACTTAGTCTGTCTGTCAGTTTGTTAGTCTATTCACTGACAGGTGTTCTACATTTTTTGGGTTGTGCTTTTAGAACTGTTGTCGGCGGCTTTTTATGGCCCAAGGTTCGACCCTCGCGTCGCATTAGCTGCAATTATTGTGGCCTCTTGACATTCTTCTTTATATGCCCCTATATTACCCCCTTCTTCCCCCAGTCTCCCCTCTACTTACGCACTATCGATTTCAGCTTTAGGCCAAACTAGACATGGACCTAAACCCACTTAAAGTGTCATCGCAGCAATGCAATAAAGCAATAAAATTAGCTAACATCATTAAAAACAGGCAAATCGTTGTCTGAACTTGTCCCCCTTTAAACCTAAGGGGCTTCAATTAAATAAAACTGCATTAATCAAAATGCATTTTCCCTAATTGTTAATGAAACTAATTGGATTTGTAAATTGTTGTTACGCACTTTAAGATCTGACTTTTTTAAAAAAAAAACGCAAAAAATGGTTTTCTCTTTACTCTGTTTATTTTCTGTCGAAATAAAAACAAAAAAATTTAAATTGTATTTATCATAAATTTTTATGGTTTACCAGCGCGTTGTGTGTGGCGTGGAAAATGCAATAAAAACAACAACTCTATCGTTCGGACTGCGTATGAAGCAAGAAAATCGGAATTAAAAATGCTGTAAAAACATTTCATTGCAACTACAGTGAACGCAGACTATAAATAACCTAAGCAAGAGCTGTAAATAATTGCAGAAAAGCAAGAAAACTCGACAACAAATCGCAGATTTATTTATGTCAAAGTTGATTTTACTTTAGGCTTCACTGTACCACAATAATTTTTCTTGCTGTATTTTTCCATTATGTACTTTACTTGCTTTTTTTCTTCTGCTTTTTTATGAGATTTTTACAGGCTTTTGTTGCTTGCAACAGCATCACGTAATAAATTTCATTATGAGCACAAAAATTGGATCGAATCGACGTAAAACTATGAAGAAAAAAAAAGTACTATTTAGATGATTACGAATTGAGTTTAATTGGAGGAAATGTGCCTACTTATCAGGAAGTATTTTGAGAATAAGTAATCAATTAGACTTGATATGAAATTAATTGCCAATCGATTAGCCGATACTTTTCACTTTATTATTACCACATCTTTCCATCTTTCTTTCAACTCCATTTGCAATGCCATTCAAAAAACTGTCTACTCTGAAAGCCTTTCAATAATTACACAATAAGCTTGTTGCTTGCCACAAACAAAATAACGAAACATAAGTTAACATTTATGCCAATAAAAAGCCCATTTCATCAATGTCAGCCTTAAAAGTATCCAATAAACATGTTGCATGCGCTAAATGGGAATCCACATCAGTGTTTTTTTTTTTTTTTTTTTTTTTGAACACACGTGCGGCAATTATGTTGTGGCATGAAAATTTTTGCTTAATAATGCAGCAAAGCAAGCAACTGGTAAAAATACTAACAATGATTGAAAGAGGTAGATGGACATGTTGAGGTCCAAACGAAACGATTACGATCATTAGGCAAACGAAAAACAAGAAAAAACAGAAAAATTTTTAGATATAACGAAGTTGAAATGCACTTAAAATAGTAAAAAGTTCGATTATTTTAATGAAAATGTATTTGGCCGGAAAGAGATTTAATAAGGACTACCAAATATGAATATTTAAAAGTTTCTTTCTATGAAAACTATGTGACTTAGTGTTGCAATCAGTTTAATTTTTACCTTAAAGCCGAATCTTCACAATAGAACATATAGAGAAACTCCCTCTAAAATGTCACAGTCTATGAGAAAATTAAAATACTCTCCGAAAAACAGCGAAAAACAACAAGACAACAAAGCGCTATTAACGTCTTTTTTCTGTACACACTTCGAAGGTCATCAAAATGTTTTCAAAGAAATGTTTATTTTATTGGGTTAACTGAAATTAGTTAGTTACTTAGCACTATCGATTAGATTTATGTTTATTGAGCATTGTAATCAATTAAGTGTTTATAAATAGATAGAGTTCCATATTATGAGGCCTTGCCTTGACTGATTTCATGCCTAACTGTCGCTCGGTCTTGGCCTTAGTCATGCCAAGTTTATCATGAAACAAGTTTCCGAAACGACAACTTATCGAATTACAATCGCTACGTGCGTCACTAAGTTCCGCCTATTGAAACAATTCCTAAGTTACACTAAATTATAATAATGTGAATAGGAAAAATAATAGAAAAAGCCGAGAATTAATCTAGGCAACATTTGCCTAATTGAAATTTGTTTTTGGAACGCCTTAAAAACTGTCAGAGGGGCGCGTTACGAGCCGTTGCACTTGGCCACGCCCCGAAGCGGCAATGAACTTGAAGCCCCTTCTTTCTTAAATATATTCAAATCAGACCGTTAAAAAGGTTTAACAGTTCCCCACCAAAAGAAACGATATTGATAAGGCATGAAATGTGAATGTCAAAGATAAATCATACAAAATGCAGACAAAAGAAATGCATTTAATCATGTAATGCCCAAAGGGAGAAGAAGTCAGCTCGTAATGATCTTCAACAGGTAGCAAGAGAATGTTGTAAAAAGATCTTCGTCTTTTTATTTTGTTCTTTTTGCTTCTCAAGGAATTACAGAATCCTGTCGTGGAGTCACAGGTAGTCAACTTGCCTTGAGGTGTGTTTTGTTGTCAGCTCATAAAATGTGCTCCAAAGGGGTTTCAAAAAGACATTCGATTCTTTTGGAGTTTGAACTTTAATTGCGTGTGCTGTGGCCAATGTGATTCCACATAAAAAGGACTTATAGGTAATTAAAATGATACATTTTTTTTATTGTGACCACCCTCACCCAGGCCAAAAAAAATTCCTAATCCTCTAGCCTGAAGCGAATGTTTGTACGATATACGAGTTAATTACTTGGGAATGGATCGCATTGCACTTGGAACTCATTGCTTGGTAACACTATAAGCATTGTACTGAACTCGACCCAACCCAAAACCAAAACCAACAGCCAACCACAGACGACACATGAGCTCAGTGAAATGCAAAAGATCGAACGAGTTGAGGATCAGTCGAGTGTAAATGTGGAGCAAATGAATATCAATATCAATGTTAGAGATGCCACGACTCGCATTTCATCTCTCTGGGAAGTTGATGACCCAGCACATAACGGATAAAATCAAGGTCCAATTGACAATTGCAAAGCCCTATCAATAGTGAATACAATTCTATTTGTTTATTATATATTTTGTATTTACTTTAGATTTTAAGTCGCAGTTGCGGCAAATAAAAAAAAACTGTCAACCGATGCCCATTTGATGTATGGCATTCATAAGACCCCAATGCCCGACTCGAATTGGACCTTATCGTCCGACGTTTGTGACCAGAGATCATTTGTCAATGTGTCACTGCTGCTTCGCCTTATTCCCCTTTGTTTTTGTATTGTTTATAGTTTTGGTGTGGCATCTTCGTTTATTATTTTGGTTTTTGCCGTCGAAATCTGAGCAATGTTATTGTCTGAAAATTGAGTAATATGCTCCGGTTTGGTATGCGGGCGAGATGGGTTAGCTGAGATTAGCATTCACCCGACTCGCATGATGTGGCATCTCGGTTCTTGGTATGTATGTGCAACACACAGAATGAGAATGATGAGGCAGACAGCAAAGTATGTACGTATAACTTAAAGGATTGTGCAGGTTTTTTTTTTTTAATTTGAGATTAGGGTTGGGGAATCAGTAAGGCCGGTAGTCAAAGTCAGGAATGTGTTTGAAAGATCAAAAAGATAAAGACAGTCTGCAGATGCATAAGAATTGATATACTATACATAAAGATGAGATCAGTACAGAGCAAAAAACACTTGAATTTGCTTGCAATGTTAAGTCACTGTTATCGGAAAAATACTGTGTTGTTATTAACATTTATAAAACAGGGAAAGAGTTATACAAACGTGTGCGAAATAATAAGAACAGCATATGAGACAAATTAATTTGTTAAAAAAAAGTGTTAAAAAAGCATAATTATAATAAACCCTTATATTATTTGAATAGCTCACATTTTAAGCTATGTATATCCTAAAAGAGTTCAAGTCCTGCGATGTCCTTATATTTTATAATGTCAACTTTGTTGGGTTAAGTCGAAATTCAGGTGTTCGAAATAATAAGAACAAAGTGAGAAAATAACGGATTGTCGTGTTCTACATAAGTTTTAACAATTTATAAGTATACACTTAGTTGCCTACATTTAGCATAAGAGGGCTACACCCCTTTTCCGGATCATTTAGACACATGGGCACTTTATAGAAGCTATGAGAACGCGACATCTGGAGATAGGAGGATTCTTCGAAGAATTTTCTTCTTCTTGTCACAACTGTCCAAAATTTTTTGTCCATAGCTTCTCTCATTTTTATAGCTATATTATTCATTGATGATCCACTAGATTATTGCTCGGCGAAAGAGGCAATCCCTCCTTAACATCAATATTGTGGGATCGCTTGAACTCATTATCTTGCCTTGAAATAAGTTTTGAGACTTTTCTTTGCGGGTAACTCCATTGTAGGACCTCTTAAATTCATCAAAACACTTTCATATATATTTTCAACATGGTAGGTGGCATTCACGGTACCCAGAATTCCAGCCAGAGGATTAGTCACATAGGACAAATAAATTCTCTACATCCAGAAAATTATGAATTGATCCTGACACCGTTTGTTATGATCAGTTGAGCCAAATGTGGTAAAGTTCGCTTAAGATAATAAACAATAGAAGGTTAAAAGCTCTCAATAGCCGAAATTATGATGAAATTACCATTAAGCACGGTGGTCTAAGACCGATGCTACAGAAATTTTCTTTCTTTTTTTGCGGATATGCTATAAATAGAATTGTGGGTATCATGGATCTCAACTTCTATTCTAGAATAATACTGGCAAGTGTTATGCTTAAAATAAGATGCTCCACGCTAGATTTATCCACACTTAAATTATTCAAATCTCATCACAAGTCAAGCGAAGTAGGACTTAGGATCCCACAATATTAATGTTAAGGAGGGATTGACTCTTTCGCCGAGCAATAATGTAGTGGATCTTCAATGAATAATATAGCTATAAAAATGAGAGAAGCTATGGACAAAAAATTTTGGACAGTTGTGACAAGAAGAAGAAAATTCTTCGAAGAATCCTCCTATCTCCAGATGTCGCGTTCTCATAGCTTCTATAAAGTGCCCATGTGTCTAAATGATCCGGAAAAGGGGTGTAGCCCTCTTATGCTAAATGTAGGCAACTAAGTGTATACTTATAAATTGTTAAAACTTATGTAGAAAACGACAATCCGTTATTTTCTCACTTTGTTCTTATTATTTCGAACACCTGAATTTCGACTTAACCCAACAAAGTTGACATTATAAAATATAAGGACATCGCAGGACTTGAACTCTTTTAGGATATACATAGCTTAAAATGTGAGCTATTCAAATAATATAAGGGTTTATTATAATTATGCTAGTTTAACACTTTTTTTTAACAAATTAATTTGTCTCATATGCTGTTCTTATTATTTCGCACACGTCTGTACGTAGAAAGACAATTTAAAGAGAAAAAAAGTACATAAAACTAAGGACATTTTTAAATGAATTGTTTTTATTTTTAATAAAACATAAAAAATGTAATAATTATTTCTTTATATCAAATAAAAATCAAATAAACTAGTTTTGACATCTTAGAAAATGTTTAAATTTATTTTAGTATAATAAAAAGTAATATCCGAACCATTACCTTGCTATGTTAAACCACTGTTAATCCATAAACGCTACGCTGTTATTAGCAGACGCATATCACGTTCATCTGTCAACTTTGCTTGACTTAAAAAGTAATTTCAGAACTTTTACATCATGCCAAACCCAACAATAAGCTTACAACACTTTTTCCTTAGAAATTTGCAGTATTGTTTGATGATTCACGTCCTACAGACATTTTTTGATGACCAAAACCAATAATAACTTGGCTATAATAATAATTGAGCAATGGCCAACAACAATACCTATTGCCTTCTACGGGGTTCCAATGAATTTCGCATTCCAATAAGAGACAAGGCACTTGACACTTGAAGTGTCATCTCTTGTCTATGCCTTTCACAACAATTGTAATAACAATAACAATAGCAACAATAAAAGTTGTTTATGTTGCAGTCCATCGATTATCCAATTAACTAATAACTGCCCAGTCAGTTAACCAGTTAACCAAATTGTCGCTGAGTTTTGCCATTGACCGAGCCAAAAACTATTGCAATTTCCAGCTGCGTTTCGCCTGCCCACGTCTAATTGCAGGTGGCCCACAAAATGTTGTCAAGCATTTGGCGTTGGCGTTGGCCAAATACCCAAAGAGCCAAAGAAATTGCTCTCGTATTGATTTGATTTATGTTCAAGTTGTGTTTTGACAGCAATCGCAAGACTTTCAAATGCCTATCGCGTTCCGATTTTTGCAAACTCACAATTGAAAATGGGGTTAATTGTGTTGTTTTTATTTTTTTTTTCTATTTTGGCCTAACAGTTAAAGGGCCAGAATGAGTTTCGTGTAGGCTGAAAACGGGCAATACGTATAAGGAATGTGTGGGAGACTGCGATCACAAAAGATTTGCAAAATAAACCTTGAAAATGAAGCAGCAATTGTCGTATCTGAATATGGATATGAAAAGAAAGCCTGGGAACAGACAATGATTTGATTAGATTAGAGCTCAATAACTAAATAATTGGATAAGACCAATATGAAAGGTAGCTCGAAATTTGTTAGGTATATCAGAGGTATTTAAAAGCTTAACTGTTGAAAAATCATATAACATGAATTTCTTTACACATTTATATTTTGTTAACTTACAAAAGTTTAACACAATAGCCTCAAAATGGTTCATAAATCATTAAAATAGGTTGCATAGATTAACCGCTAAAGTGAACACCAAAATTTGCATGGAAAATGTATTAGCCTATAAATAAAAAGTGTGTTAGAATTGACTGGAAGATACCCTTTATAGAAATAATTTTTTGAAAAATTATTTGGTAAAATAAACTTTTATACTTTTTAGATCAACTGAATTAAAAAGACATCTGAAATCAATATCTATAATAATAATAATTAAAACAATTTCGAATTAAAGAAGGCTATTTTTAAATAAAATATTAATCAAAAATAGACTTTACAGGATCAAAACTCTTGAATGTAACTTGTTGTTTTACAAATTTAAGAGATATAAGATATAAATAAATATAGAGATATAATATAAATACAGTGATTTGTCATATAGTCTCTATAAAAACCTTTTACAGGGTAAACAAACGGCTAATTAGAATAAAGAAACATTCTACAAAATTTCTTTAAGTTTTCATTCAATTAACTTCTATTGACGGACATTTCTTTGTGCCAAAGATTTCGAAATTTTCACCAAATTGATGTGAGATATGTACAGTCTAACTACCGTTAAATTGTTTTTGGCATTCTTTTCTATTGAGGTATTTTGTACAGTGTGTTTGATAAAATGCATTGATCATTAAGAGAGTTCTAGCCAAAATGGAAAACTAGTTTAGACAAAAGGCAAAACAACGGCAGCTAGCTTCCTGACCATTAGACACCGTAACGTTGCGGGTTCTCAGCTTGAATTTGAAGGTAAGCCACATTTTCGACACCGAAACCGAAACTCAACACACACACACAAACAAACAATGAGACACCTGCTTAGGCCGTTAGCCAAGTTACAAGACAATGGACCAGCTAGCTGGCAGCTATGTTCGTTGGTCTTCCGATTGAGCCAAGCCAAGATTGTGGCCAAGACTCTCGAAAGGCTTTGGTATGCGCTTTATAATTGCATAGAGCGGCAGCGAACTGCGAAAACTGACCCACTTAGTGGTGCAACCAGCAAGTTGCATACTGCTGTTGTTGGCCACATTTTGGTAACACACACCCACAGTAAACCATGCTAATTGAGCACACTGTTGTTAATGTTACAGTAGCTCAAAGACCCCGAAAAAAGGCCTACAAGACTGATGAGGGCGCTTAAAAGCCCGCATCAGGCTTAAACAGGGAAAGAGAGAGAGAGAGAGAGAGAAGAAAGAGTTGAAAATGCATTTAAGCAGCGGCAAAAGAGTGGGTAGATAATACCCTATAATTTATGTAGACGTTCACAAGTCTTTGAACTTTTAATGCGTTTCGAAAGTTCTTTTGTATTGCACAACAGAATACAGAAATGAACTAAAGAAAAGAAAATGCTAAGAAAAATAAGCTCTACGCATTTTGAATCATTTAAGTCACAGCTTTTATTTACATTTGATATTTCGGTCAACAATACACACATATAAATTGAGTTAGCATCGGTTAGGATTTGATTTTAGATATAATGGATACATTGCGGAAAACATTCACGACATTCTTCAGTCGAAACACGGCAACTGTTGAGGAAACTAATGAGGAACTCAATCCGCAGGAGATGTTGGATCTAATGCAACAACAGCAACAGAGGCATTCAACCGAAGATGAAGACAATAATCAGAGTGACAGCAATGGAACATCCTCATCCTCAAGCAGATATAATGTGACCACATCGGATCCACCAGCGGATACGGGTCCAATGCTGGCAATGCCCGTACGATTGCCCGGTAGTAAGACCATGTTAATTGGCGAGACGGGACCATCGATGGATTATCATGTGGAATTGCTCAATTTCATTGATCGCAATGCACCGCAGGGTTTATCGCAAAAATTTGAAAATCTATTGCCCTATTTGGCGCTTGGCCTAATCACCTGGCCAAGTTATTGGCTATGGCGTGGCTATCAATGGCAGACAAGGCGACGCACCGAACGCATTGGCTTATACATCCAGAGAGTGAGTTATATATATTTTACTTTACTTATGCCTTTCCAAACCCTTCGGCTCCCCTTCAGACGTTTCAGCATGCCAAGCTAATGCAGTTGGCCATATTGGCCGTTGGTTTCTTTATGGCCAATGTGCCACGTCCGTCGAATAGCGCTTATGAAATCCATGAAGTTATCTACAATTCAAATCAGGAGTCAACGGATAATGATGACTAGCAGCAAAGCAGGCTCTGATCCTTAAATACGTGTGTGTGTATCTCAAAACAAAATTTCACATTTTTTTCAAAACTGTTAAAACAAACATCAAAACATTTTATAGCAAAATTTACAGGTATAACAAATTATTCATACAATGGGTGTTACGGACTTCATTGAGAGCGTTAAGAGATGGACTGCGGGTCAACTCGATCGCAACAAGGAGGAAGATCAAAAGAAGCCAAGGAAGTTACCCAATTTGGGCGAAGATATTCAAATGGTTGTACGCACGCCAGAGTTTGAGAGTGTCATGAATTCGGCATCACCATTTTTGTTGGCCAGTTTGGGTGCCTGGCCAGGATATTGGCTATATCGTGGCTTTGATTATCATTCTCACAGGGCACATGTGCCATTGCCCGTTTATATAAGACAGGTGAGCATTCTATATTATCTTAAATCTTATCTTAATCTATCTTTTAACCCACTTTTTTCTAGACCTTTTACCAGGCCAAAATGCTGCAATTTGTCATTATTGTGGCCGGCATTATCTACATGACCAAACATCAAACTGGTGAAAATATATTTCCCGTAGACAACAAGGATGATTAACAATTTAACTGAAGTTCGTATTAACATCTACAATTAGCTGCAGTATTCCAGAATAAAATGCCAAACATTTTCCAATAACTTGTTTAATAAATTTTCAACTATAACACAATGTCTGAAAAACGATTTAATTTTTGCTATTTAGATTCTGAATTTTGGCATCTTTCTTGAGTGTCTTGATGATCTTGGCCAATGCCCGAGGTTTGACGCCAGCCTCCAGCAATTCCACACATATTTTGATTGACTCCGGATTGAGACCTGCATTGACCACCTCCGACATGTCATAGATAACATCGAGCAGTCGTTTTGCTTTATCCTCACTCGATTCTTGGTCGGACATATTTTGAAAAAATATTAAAATATATTGTGCAATTTTTGAAGTTATTTAAAAGTTTGCTGTTAAAATCGTAGATTGCTTAGAGCAAGCTATTAATCAAGTCAGTGAAGACTAGATGAATCGAGTGGAAGGTCAAATCAAACTGAAGATCAAATATCAAATATATTTGAAGTTCTTTTCGGGTTTTCTTCAAGTTCAAGGTTCACCAGCCATACTAAAAAGCCACCTGATCCGTTTCAGTTAAACCTCATATATCAAAAACAAACAACAGCAACCAAAAGTCGCCCCCGGCCAACTGGAAAGATAAATTAGCTACAAATTAAAAAAATTACTTATGCTTGAGGAGCGGAGAAAATATAGGAATTGCAGCACGCACAGCAAATGGAGGGGCAGAGGAGGGTTAAGCACAAAAAAATCATTCAGCGAGCAATTAACAAGTCCAGAAGAGCATATGAAGTAAGCATAGCTTAGATACCCTAGAATTTTTCTAAATTATTTGTTTTTAAAACTGAGCGTAGTGGGATAAAAAAATATGAAAAAGATCTGTAAAAACATCAAAAAAGGTTCAAAGAATTGCTTGTATTATTCAATACAATTTAAAAATACAATAGCGTCAAATCGACTTGTTATCAATTACATGTGACAATTAGAAATTCAATTCTCATTGCCTTAAACGCAACAAACAATTTATCACAGCTAATATGCCCCACTTTGCATGCAGATTATTCCAAGCATCAAGTGCAGCTATTTCTGTTGTTGCTGTTGTTGTCCAAAGCATGTGATAAGTAAAAGCAAACACTCAATTAGATATATGCTGCGTGTTGTTGTGATCTATGCGTTGTGATCTACTGTACAAGTAGTTATATCTGTAATTGTTGTTGTAGCGGTTGTCTCACCTGTATGAGATACATTCTGCTGCTGTTCTCCTTGTTGTTGTTGTTGTTGTTGTTATTCTTTCAGTTGCTTCGAGCGTTTTAAACACCGACACACACACACACAGATACACTCGCACACAATGCTAATTATGCTGCAGTTCCTCAAACTGCATTTACGACTGCCGTTTTGGGTTGAGAGGGTTGGGTTGAGATACACAGAGACAGGTATCTTTGTATCTGTATCTCTCTCTATCTTTTCACAGTGCGGTTGCTCTTTTTTGTTGTTTTTTTGTGTATGTTGTTGCTGTTATGGCTTTGCTCTACTTAGAATGCAACTCGCAGTTCGTATTTTATGATGCTGCCCAGTCTATTTACTTTCGAGTTTAGAGCAATTGTTTCAATTAAAAGGAAATTTGTTAACTTTCTCACTTAATGAAAATAAATTGAACACAATTCCGAAAGAAACAAAAACAAAAGTTTTGTTGGCTTGGTAAATGTTCGAACTTCGTTGTAAAAAAACGAAGCGATTTCCAGCGCAGAGGAAAATGTCAAATAATAGAGTTTCTTTTATAGGGAGAGAGTATAGGATTGGCTGTGTCCTATTGTACAGTTTTATATAGTCTGGCTATATAAAGGCAAATAGTCGACAGCTCAAAAAAAAACACGAATAATTAATTATAACACGGTGCAATATGTTTCTTGTTTCACTTGTGGTCACTTTTTCGGGGTTGATTGTCCAATATAGTGCAGCTGTTTCTTTTGTTGTTTTCTCGTTTTCCAATTTTTTTTGCAGAATATTTATTTGTATTTGTATTCTTAAATTTCTTGGCTCGTGCTTTTATTTTTTGGCCTGCGTCACTGGACATTAACTTGTCGTTGTCTAGAATTATACCACAATTTACTATGGCAATTTGTTGTTTTGGTGCCGAATGCCTTTACAAGCAGAGTTCCTTCGATTCGTATCTAAATCGATCAAACAATTTTCAAACGCGAATGCGAGCTCAATGCATTGGAACTTAAGCAATGTTGGAATTTCGTAAATTCTACACTTTTGCAAATTGATTAATTATTATTTACAGTTCGTTGGTTTGCGGTTATTGTGAGGTGTTTAGTGCATTTTTAGTTAGAAATCGGTATTATTTTATTATGTTCTTTTATTTTATTTCATTTGCAACCGTTGCAAACGCGTCGCAGGTGCGTTCTCTGTGCGAGTTGAGCGCGAACTGATTGTAACAGTTTGAAAAGTTCAGGTGCAGCCGCCTTAACAGACGACTTGTTTGTGTTATGCTCAAAATGGCACTGTTTGTGCTCAAACTGGCACTGTTAAGACGCAAACTAATACTGTTAACATTCAAACTGGCACTGCTTGTGGTATGCATGTTGTGGATGCTAAATAACGTATATACCACATAGCAACATCATTATGATGTTCGACTGGACGTAAAGATAATCATTTTTATTTGTTGTATTCATGAGTCTAAGAAGTCGCATTCGATTTAGTTGCGTCGCACTTGAAATTTGTGACATATTTCTCTGTGGTGTGGCATGTGGAATGTGTGTGTATTATATTATTTGGGGGGGCGGCCGTAAGCCAAACTAGGAATTTAGTTCATTTTGTTAAGTAATTTGTATTATGCGGGGAATTGGCTTAATGGATATTAAATGGATGAAAACAGCAGTGTGCCAATTAAAGGAGAAGAAGTTCATGTGGCTTTCGTTGGCAGATAAGCTGAATAATAGCCAAGTTGATAGTTAAAATAAATTAGCGAGGGAAAAATATGATTAATAATGAGAAAAAATTGATATTAAGCTGTTGTAGAAAGATCTTGGATTCAGAAGTTGTTACAAAAGACTCGATTTTGAAGTACATAGGTTTCTCTGATCCATCATAAATATTAGAAAATTGAGAAAATAATAAAATGAACAGTTGAAACTGTTGGGATCACGGTAAGAAAAGTATTCTTAAACTTTTTAAAGAAACCTTAACAATTAAAAAGCATAGAAATAACGCAAATTTAATTTAGTATTATTGTTATGTATCTACGCCTTAAACAAGTTTCTAATCAACTGTCCATTCAAAAGCTCTTCTCACCAGGCATTTCCTAGCACCAAACCCTATTCGAAACTGAAAGCCAACTGCAAAATAGTTGCCCAACAACAAGTCAAAGCACACATAAAAAATTCAGAAATCTCCCTCCCCACAGATTGGAATAATTCGCATATTTTGTGCACTGTGCACTGTGGAACGCATTGCAACAGGTTCGTTGGCTTGGGGGCATTTATAAAAAACACAAGAAGGAAAAAGAAAATGAAAAAGATATGAAAATAAAAGCATAAGACCATAATAATTAATACTGACCAAGAGACCCGACCACAAAGTGCGTAACCATTGGCAAATATAAATAAAGAAAAACAGGAAATTTTGTGTTTATACGAGAAACTTGTAAAACATTTCATAACTTGACATAAATCGCAGCATAAATATGATGAAGCAGAGAGGCTAAAGGAAACCAAAAAATTAAAAGAAAAGGCCAAAGATAAAAGAAACAACAATTCAATACAAATTGGCGCCCTCTTAAGGGCAGGCAAAGTGGGCGTGGCAAAACAGCTGACAACAAAGTGTAGCAAATGAAGTGACGGGCAGAAAATGGACTACGGATCTGGGCAACTTGGCCCAGACAGAGTCTGGCAAGCAAACCCAGCGGCAATTAAATGAAACTGAAACTCTTACTCTCTGCTGTTGTTGTTGTGATTTTGTGGCAGCGTCTTATGGCTCGAATGTGTGGCAGCAGCGTGATAAATGCGGTTATAAAAACCTGCAATCAAGCAACTCGCCAAACGAAAGTGAAACAAAAGCGCCGACAAGGCAAACTTACAAAAATACGAACCCGATTCCGAATCTCAAGTCAAAGTCGAAGTCGAAGTCGTAGCGAAAAACTTGCAATTTCCATTTTAATACGCAACAACTTTCGGCTAGAGGCAGGCTTAAGGAGTCGCAATCACAATTCCGAAAACCCATGTGGCATGTGGTATGTGGCATGTTGCATGGCAAAACGTGAAGTCGAGACGCAGCTGCCACACGCTCTCAATGGCATACCAAAGCTCTGAGACGCCCATGAGATTTTCAACAACAACATTAACAACAACAAATGCCCCCCTCTTTTTACCTCCTTCATCTTCAACTGCCTGATCATCATCGTCTGGCGGATCGCGTCTGGGACTTGATTGGCGCTGCCAAAAGGAGCAGTCAGAGTAACAGATTCATTGTTGTTGTTGTTGTTGTTGCTGCTGTTGTTGTTGTTGGAACAGCAACTCGAGCGGGCGGAACTCTGTTTGGGGTATGTCATCAGCATAAATTTAACTTCGCATTCATCATAATTTTCATGCATTTAATTTGTGTTATAAATTGCCAGGCTGCACTATGAAATGGCCTGGCCAAAAGGGCTGACGCAAAATTTACAGACGCTTCGCATTTGTATACCCTGCAATCATATCAAATTGGCTAGCATAAAGTTCTGATAGCTTATGCTACAGACAGAAAAATAAAAAATTGGCGGGTTAAGATTAACAATAACGGCAATAAATAATAACAAATAAACTGATATGGCCTAGATTTAATAAAAAAAAAATAATAAAAAGGCCATTTTGGAGGGTTTGGAAATTATTGAAAGCATTCTGCATTAAATTGAACAAAAGTTCGCAATAAATAAAAACAAATTAGCTGAAATTATTTAATATTATTTAACAAAAAAAAAACGAATACAACGGGTGGATAATAAAAAAGGGCAGCATTAAAATGAGTTAAAAGTTAGAAGATATAGAAAAGTAGATATAGTACTTTTTCTTCCAATTACTAATTAAATCTAAAATATTTCCAGTCACTAGAGAGTCAAAAGCCTAAAATTTAAAGGATCTTATAAAAAATTAGGGAGTTGCTAACGAAGCAAAAGGTATAGGAACTATGGATCCCTATTCTTTCAATTCCCGAACTATATTAAAAAGCTTAGAATTAAAGTATTACAGGGTATCTCTCAGTCAATTAAATGTAGAAATCAAGTAAGCCATTGTTCAGAACATGCGCTGCAGATCTCAAAAATTACAAGTTTTCTCTTGAAACAGGGAATAAGAATGTTAAGAAACCTTTAAGCTGGGTTAAAGAAAGTCCTCTAAAAGTGGAGTCTTCTCCAATCAAGTGTCTTTGTGTGCGTTCCAGCTGCTGACGTATGAGCCGCCAATTGATCAGTCATTTGTGCTGCATTTGGACAGTAGCCTGAGCTGAGTAATCAGTAATCACTTTCACTTGCAACAGACAGACAGGCAGCAGCAGGTTGCAAAGACCGCAAGGTTAAATGCAACAACCATGCAACAAGATAGACCAAGTTGCAACAGCAACAGCAAAAGAAAACAACACTGATTACCCAGGTGATTAACAAATGAGTTGGGCATGAAAATGTATTCGCCAGATAGCAAAACAAACTAAGAGATACCAACAACAAGATACAAGATACAAGCAACAACGATGCGTGCCTATGTTGTACAACAACAATCAATAATAATAATAACAACAACAACAACAAAGAGGCAGACAGACAGATTGTCTGACTGTCTGACCGTCTGAGGTTCAAAGATCGTTAGGCGCGACAAGGGGTCAGGTACGGGGAACACAAGTACTTGTTGTTGTGTATCTCATGTATCTCTTGGATGCATAAGTGCTTTTCGTGTATTTTCATATTCGCAATCAACGCAGCCGCCTGCACAAATGAGGCATTCATTTGATGGCAATGCAACATGTTGCAAATGAATAATGCGATAATTTACGAGCCACAACACAGTCTCCTTACGAAGTCAACTCGACTTTTTAGGACTCATATGCTAATGGATATATGTAGTTTATGTGGAATACAGGTAAAAGATATACTCATATCTGGGCACTTCCTTACAGGAACTTCCTGACTTATGTAACCCCAAAGTCCTAAGCAAATAAAAATCTGACTTTGTTTTCTTTTTTTTTTTTATTGACTTACGCAACGATTTCCTTTTTAGGAGGGGAACAACTTACCTGCAAATAGAAAGATAGAAAGAAAAAGAGATTTTATTAGTTTATTAGTCATCAGAGGTAAAGGAAAAACGCATTTTCACAAGGCGATATGATTACACACAGAGGCCTGGCGAAAAAAAACGCATGGAAATGAAATGATTAAGCAATTTCCGTTGACATGCAATTTCTTCACCTTTCCTCCCCTCCCTACTTCCAGAGCGTTGATTCATAGCTAAACATAAATCAAGTTTCCCATTGCATTTTCTTTGATTTTGTTTTCATTTTCGCTTTTGTATTTTCCTTTTGTTGCGGTTGCCGCAGTGCAAATGGCCAAAAGGTGATGGACGAGGTTCGAGTTAATGCTGCCTAATGAGACTCAGCGCCACTCAATAAGGAAAGTTATTAAATTATATTTTATCAACTCGCAATGACTCAGCTAAAGTGGGAAATTGTTTAGAAAACACTGGGAGTTTAAAATAAAACAAGTGGGAAAGGCTATAGTCGAGCTCCAGACTATAGGATACCCGTTACTTACCTAAATAAATTAAACTTTTGTTTTTATTGCATGCTTTTAGGCACTTTTATTGCTTAAAAGCTTTAATCAGCCAGTACCACCTTTATCTTTGTCCGATCTTGTTGGGATTTAGTAGGATGATAGGTAATAATAATAGCTAACGTTCACCGTTTAAAAAACCTAATATTTTGAAAACTGTGCGTGTGGTGGATTTTCGCGATTTACGGAGGCGGAAAGGGGCGTGGCAAAATTTTGAAACAAACTTGACCTGCGTGGGGTTTATAGAAATCTGTGTGCAAAATTTGGTTGCTCTAGCTCTTATAGTCTCTGAGATCTAGGCGCTCACACAGACGGACAGACGGACGGACGGACAGACGGACATGGCTATATCGACTCGGCTGTTGATGCTGATCAAGAATATATATACTTTATAGGGTCGGAGATGCTTCCTTCTCCTTGTTACATACATTGCAACGAATACAATATCCCCTTTTACTTATTTTTAATAAGTAACGGGTATAACTAATATGGAAATTATCTTGTTAGTTTTATACATATTATTCAGACTATACTTTTCGATTACATGTTAAAAGATCTTTATATTCCACTTTAAATATGTATTTTGGAATTTATTCCATTATAAAATAATCTTAGAGATAAATCCGATTTGTTTTTTAGTGAGTTAGACTTTACATTGATCGCTTTTCGATCAATCATTCAATTAAATCATTTCTATCATTTGTTGTTACTTGGATGTCATAGATCTGATAATTTAAAATTTCTTGTAGGTTCATAAATCTTATCTAAGAACTTTTCCAATAGTTGCTGCAGCACATTCTTCTGAATTTACAAGAATATATAGAAACTCAAATATCTGCACAAATAGCAGAGTTTTAATTAAATTACTGATTAGTACTCCGATTGCTATTTCTACTTCTAATTCTTCGGGAAAAGACCTCTTCCTCTGTGTCTGTTAAGCTCTTGACTTTCGCACCTCTCTGACATAACTTTTAACTTTCAGCAAGCCTGAACAACGTTGTATTTACACTGATTTCTTACCCAAAATATTGATTATCATTTGTACAAAGAGGTATGCCTTTACATTGATATTATTTCCAACCAAGACTGGAAAGACAATGTCCATTCCTATGTTGTTTCAAATCGTAAAACCCATCTCATAAATTACGCCCCCAAAAAATTATGAAGATGTTCGACACCTGCTTGAACTGTCAGTGCGTTTGATGGATGGAACAGTTAGTCAGACATACAGACAGACAGGCAGTCAATCAATGGACAGAAGAAGATACTAAGACTGAGACTGAGAGAGAGAGAGAGAGAGAGAGAGAGAGAGACCTGTTACGCGATCAATCGAGCAATTGCCAACATATTGGTGTGAAATTATTTGTCTTGCAAACTGAAACCTGAAAGATCTCTCTTCAAACTGGGGAGTTTTCGAGACGTCGAGTTCAATGGACACAAGACACACAAGACTCATACAAAAGGGTCTTTTATTTCTTCATTTTTATGGACAGTTAAACAATTATATTTGGTATTTACAGCCAGTTGACTGGACCAGGCAGACCGACCCGGCGAAATATGAGCTCTGCACACGTTCAAATCGACAGAGACAGACACAAACGGAAAGAGACAGACAGATGATGCAACAGATGCTGGGATGGCAAAAGGGGAGTGAAGCTAGGGAAAATGCAATGGCAGGAGCCTGGGTCGTTTCACAGTTTCCACTTGGCACTTTCGTTTTTATTTTGGTTTTTTTTTTTTCTCAGTCTTTCAACTTTCGCAACTCTCCCAACAGTGGAGTTTACTTTTTAACTAGCTGACTGGGTTGTTGTTTTTGTTGTTGTTGCTGCTGTTCGCTGGTCACGTAATGTTCGCCTGTTCGAACTGACCATTAAGAAATTCTCTTGACTGCGCCCACACCCAACACTTCATACGCTGTTGGTCGGCATAAATCACAGACAAGTGAAAACATTGCAACAATCTTTATTAAATACCATATGAAAATTTCCACCTCGAAACGGCGTGCATAAACTTAATCAGCGTTTTAATATCTGCCATTGGCCATTGCCATTCCTTATAGACAATATGCAGTCATACTCATAGCTCGACACCTAAATATAGACCCACCATTGACTTCGCCTCACCTCGCCGTGTTGGCCAGATGATATCTAAACTGCCGACACGCATCGACAGCTTAGCGCGCATCAGGCAAGTTCCCCAACACACTTAAAAGAAACACAAGCTTTTTATATACCCTATAAAAGGAGCAGAGCTGATTTTATTGGCTGTGTAATGGCAGTTGATTGGTTAAAAAAAGGAAAAAAATAATTATAAAAGTCTTATAAGTCATAAGAACAATAGATCGAAATGAAACGAATTTACAACGATAAGAAAAAATTAGTTAGAGGTTTGGTAAACCCAGAGAAATACAAAATTTTTCAATAATAATTTTGAATATAGCTCTATTTGATGTAATTTATGCTTAAGTCCCTTCATTTTACAAGAATTCTCCTCAAATATTCCTCAAATTAAAGAATAAAACTATAAAGACTATAATAGAAAATTTTTTAACAGTTATTTTCAATTATTATTATTATTATATCATTATTAAGATTGCTTTTCAAATCTTTGTCATATTATGTAGACAATACATTAAAAATCCAAAAAAATTGTCAAAAAATCTTTAATTATTTAAAATGATGAAAGTAATAAATTTTAATAAATATATTTGACCTCAATTCAAAATATTCCATAAAACATTCTTATTCAGAAATGTCTACAGCTCTCTAATACCTTTTCTTAAAAAAGTCTAAAATATTCAGCACAATTTACAGAGTATTTCACAGTCAGCTATGCCCCTTAGTCTCAGTATCCGCGTAGAATGCAACGATAAAGAAAAGATAGCGACAGCTAATTTCAAAAGTACGCCGGAGTATGTATTTCGAAAATACTTTTAAGTGCTTTTTTCATTTTTTTCTATCTTTTTGATTTTTATTTTAATTTTTTTATAGTTTCTTCTACCTCAACACGTGTTTTTTTTATGAAATCTTCAGCTAGGTGCGTTGTTGTTTTTGTTATTATTGTTTTCTTTTTCATCATTTTGTGATGGTGCTCAAAATGATTTGTAAACTGCTCACGCGTCGCGTTTGTCGCAGGCATAGAAAACAAATGCCACAAGAGGCACGTATCGAGGCTGTAGCTGAAATTGTTGTTGTCTGATTTAGAAATTGTTTGCATGGGCATTTATGTTAATTTGTTGGCCAGTTCAGGTTAACTCTAACTCTGACTCTGACAACAAATCCCAACACTAACCGCAAGTACCAGAGTAATACCAACTAACTCTAGAGTTGGCCAATCCTTGACAGCTTTGACAACTTCTTGAGACTATGGCATTACTATAAGGTGTGTCATGTTATTGTTATTGTTTTTATTGTCTTGTTGTTGCTGCAATCTAATTGCCAACTTATATGCAAATTCTGTAATAAGCATTTTGCCAGCATGCATTGAAATGATTATGCCTAAAAACAATGTCAGTTCCTCTCGAGACTCCAAATGTAAATCTTTTTTTTACTTTGTTTTTAAGGCGCGAAACAATTTTCCATTGCAGCAACAACCCACGCACAACAACAACCACTACAACAACAACAATAACAATTGAGTACTCCAGCTAACTGAAGCTTAAATTGAAAAAACGTGTTTGCATTGTGAACTTGAATGAAATGCCAAGCTCGAATTGGGTTACAGACAATCCTAGCCTATAATTACTTGAAATAATCATAATCATAAAAAAGCATTGTCTGTCTTATGACAAAATGCGGTATATTGGCGCAACGCCTTCATAAGAAGTTGATTAAGATATAGATCTATATGTATTAAAGCCTTCTTTCAAGAACTTCATCAGTTGTACAAGCATTCCTCAAATGTCCAAATCTTAAGTCATTCATTACAATCGTATTCAGTTCACAATGATTAGCTTAAACTAGTTTTAAACTCATCTAGAGAAACTCAACTTCCAAAATCAATTGGGCATCATTAATCTTCATTTTATTTAATATTTAAGATCTTGCAACGCGTCTCGCAATTCGTGCTCCATTAAGTTGTCCACATTCTGAGCGCCTGTCAAGGAATCGACGCAACGGAATGTCATAAAAAATTAAAAACGTGTGGAAACAGTTTAAAAGTTTAACAGGTTATAATGGTAGTAAAATCAAAGAGAAGAAAAGTTAAGGAGAAGAATAAATACGCTTGCTGTGATATAAAACAGCAAACTTGAGTAAACTATAGAGACAAAATTAAGTTTATTTTTAAGTTAATTTATGGAATATATTAAATTCAGCAGAATACATATTCCATATCCTTAAGCGAGAATTCAATAGTTACATTTGTATCTATATACTCTATCCAACTAAGAGTATACCGAGTTTGTTTTAGTCAAACCTAACATGTTTATAATCAAATCTGATATGGCCATTGATAATTAGCTTTAATTTGAACGTTAAAATTGGTCAGGCACGTCGTAGAAATCAATCCAACCGCCAACTGAGCCGTCGATCTGCCGATCACCACAAGAGCCACCCAAATTGAGATATCCAAGCATTCGAGATGCACAACATGGAGCAAAACAATCAACATTATCACAAAAAAACAACAGAAATAAATGAAAAAAAATAAAATAAAAATGTAAGTCAAAGTAAAGATTAATGAACAGAAATTGAACATTAAATTGCTCGAGTCGAAGGGGAAATTGAGAAGCGGGGCATATGCGAAAATTAGACTTTCACTTTTGCGTGCAGTAAGTGAAAAGCGTTTTGCCAAAGACCCTAAACTAAACTGAACTGAAGTCTAACGTCTTTCTTTTTTATCAATGTGGAGTATCTTTCTTTCAGTTTCAGGCCTCACGCAATGCCAAAGCTACGGACGGGTTTTCCTACGCTCTTTCTTTGTGTCCCTGATAATTGTTTTAATTGGATTGTTTATTTTTTGATTAGAGGGGGGTGTAGGCAACCGGGGGTCAAAGGGGGTTGCCATGCCAGCGGCCTATCTTACTTTTATTGACCTCAATGCCTGCCAAATTGACTAAACGCACATGCCCCTTTTTATTGACCCAGTTCAACGGGTATCCCGCAAACGAACAGATGGAAACCAGACAGATACAAATACGCACCATACAAAACACGTTCTATATGTATATAGGTAAACATACAACAGTTTGTCTTGGGTTAGTTTAACTTGTTGGCTTTCAGGGTCGTGTGAAAATCGCAAAATGATACAAAGATACATTTAAATATTTGCGCAAACTATTTCCAAAGCAAATGCTACAAGAAACTCAACTGAATTTATTTTTAAACAATAAATTGATGTCGTCAGTTCTTCGTTTTATTTTTGTACATTTTGTTGTTTAAATTATTCCACTGTTTTTTAGTCTGCTCAACCAAAAATTAGTGTCTAGCTGGGAATTTGTTTTAAATACACAACAAAATTTATGTAGCGACAAATTTTTGAGAGCAAAGAAATTGTTTGGGATATTTGCTTTGCTTTTTAAGATTTTCGAAATGTGTGAAATTATTAGATTGCCAGGAAATTGTATTCATGACAATAATAGCCATTGTTCTATTATAACTTATCCTTCTCTTCCAAGCACTTTAAAATCGCATCTTCTCGCAGATCAGACTTTTATTTAAAAATATATCGCACATGCCATGCTTAAGCCTTTTGCCTTCTTTGAGATACATTTATCAAAATTTAACGAGCTGTAATTACGCGACAAAAAAATTGTCTACGGATCGTAAGATGACCCTGATGTTATATATCTACAGCTGCTAGTACCAGATACCCAATAATAATATGTCACATTATTTTGGCACTTGCTGCCAGCCTTTAAGTCGATGACGATGTCGTTGCTCTGTCGTGGGAACATAAAAGACAAATATTTAAATACAATTTTCAACATTTTCCACGAAAATATGTATTTTCGTGACGGAAGTGCGACGCGTGTTGCCCCACGAAGAAAAAAGCCATTTACCATTTAAGCGACTTTTCATTTGCCGCTTGTTGAACGAGACATAAAATAACCAAGACAAACAAACAATATAATAATATGGTATTATATGTATTTAGAGAGCAAAAGCCGAAACCTCAATTGATATTTTAAATGCGAAATTTGCTTAAGTCGCGCTTTTGCCAATGTTTGTGATATTGATGCCAAATTGTGAGCTGCATACTAATTATAAGACACATTTAATTTCCTTATACGCAGTCAATGAGTATATAAGCATATAGTTATAGTATATAAGTACATATACAGATATCTGGCATATACATATATTCAAGCAATGCAGTGCATAAACAATTTGACGTCAATGCCTTCAACTATTAGAATCCAATGGAATCGAATTGAATAGAATAAAACATACAATGTATTTGGTTTTTGGGATTGAATAGATAATTTCCGAATGAACGAAGCTAATGTTTTTATTTGGCATATGAAAATCTGCGTCGAAAATAAATCAAAAACCAAAGAAAAGATAAGTAAAAAAATCTTATATGGGCCCTGATGTAGGCGACGAGCAGCTACCCTATTAAATAATATAACTTTTAAGTATCTTGAAGAATTGTTATGAATTTTTTCGCTAGATTGAGGTTGATATTTATATTTATTAAAACAATCTTCAACTTTCAACATTATAGTTTCTTTATCCATTTAAGCTAGACTTCCTTACACCATTATCTTACCCTTTTGTGCCCTTTCACACTTACAGGGTATAAAAAAAAAACATTAAAAAGCATTTAGAAGGCGCCTTGAACACTACGCAAATGTTAGGGCAGGATTTTTGGCAAAGACCAGACAACAGCTGTGTGTGTTTTTGTGTATGTGTTTATATATTTATGGCCTTTAGCATCTTTTGGTTTATAGTTTACATAGAAAAATGCAAAACTGAACTGCAGTCAACACAATTTTCAACCCCTGGCAGCATGGCCAAGAGAAATGACTCAACCAACCACTCAACAAAAGCGTCAAAGGGCGGCAAGCAAAAGCTACAAATGTTGGCCAACAAATTGCAACATTGAAAACTGAAGAAAACGCAGAACAAATAAATAAAAGCAAAATATACACATACATATTTAGTCGGTGACCCTTAAAAAGCAATATTTGACATTTGTGCTCAAAAGATACATTTTATGAGCACACAAGTGCCGAGTCGCAGTGTCTGTTGCGAGCTGTTTTTATAGGTATGAGAGAATACTTATGGCTTGCACTGTAGAAACTATTTCATATGGGAATTAAGACAACTCTTGAGAGATCAATAAACCACATTGAAAGGCATGAAAAGTAGGTAATTTACTGAATTACTATACTGTTAACGTCACACTAACAGTAGTCAGTCAATGTTAACTAGGTTTAACATTGAAGAAATTAAAGATTTTGTGTTGCATTTAATAAAGTCTTCAAAAGACTTTGAAAGTGGGAATAAGACTCATTTACTGTTGCGGTTAATGTCACAATTCTAACATCACATTAACAGTAGCTTGCACAGCACTCAATAGCCCCTATTTACAGCACTGTTAACATCACATTAACAGTAGTCAATAATGTAAACAATGTAATATGGTATTTAATTTACTCTTTAAAAGCTATTAAGAGTGGTTACAAAACTATTCAACTCTGCCGTTAATGTCACATTGTTAACGTCACATAAACAGTAGTCAAAAACTGCTAAATAGACTTGACAGGAAAATGATTTAGTGTACCATTCAATGCAAATTAGGCATAGGACTTGTCTGCCTAGGGGCATTTCTCTAATACATATCTCTGCGGTATTTAATTGCCGAGGCATAGATCCATTTTTAGACAGCCGCAAAGTGAATGAGTTCTAGATTCACTTTGGTAAAAACAAATTGTGGCTATAAGTTGAAAATGTTCCGCCTGCCAAATAGATGTGTAAACCAAACTGAATGAATAGATGGATAGATATTTAGATAGATGAATATATGTATGTGTAGATACACATAGTGAATTAGTTCAACTGATGCGTCTGCTGTTGTAACAGATACAAAAATTTGTAACGGATATGAAAAGCAATGTTTATAAACAAGACATGGCCGGAATGGGCCGTCAAGTGGTCTACAGGTATTACACAGATACAGATACATATACAGATATATGTATATAGAGATACTCACACTTATGGCGCGAACTGTAAGGCATTTAAATGTGGCAACTCCCAAAGTAACCGAAAGTTAGTGAAAACTATGCTAGAAATGCCTTCAGTCAATCGTTGCTGCGGTTTGTTGCCTGCTTCGTTGGTTTGCTTTGATTTAGTTTTGTTGGTGCCCCTTTAGGTTGTCACAGAAACACACACGCGGTGGCAAGGCACGACAAACTCGTAGTAAGGCATTGTTCGAGCACATTATTAAAGTAAATGCGTGAAAACAAAACAAAACATGAGGAAGACAACTACATATATTGATTACTATGCGAAGTTATGCGGAGTCGTCGTCTCTGTCTCTGGCCAATGTTGTGACAGGCCGTAGGGCTAAATTGTTGACAATCCAATTAGCAGTCGGATTGTCTGAAGAAGCCGCTCGACACTCGGTTAACTGGGCGTATACGCGTTTTCAAAGGTATTTCAATTGACGCACTCTTGAAATTTGTTTGAAACACTTGACAATCTTATTGAAAAATATTTTTAATTTTTTGTTATAAAAAAGTTCGTTTGGCAAGCAGCAACGACCACGGCGGAAAACTTGAAGAAACTGGCGGAAAACGGGAAAAACCGCAAACGCGACGCGCACGAGAACACAACTAACGTAGAACTGAATGGGAATTTAAACTGAATAAGCAGACCGGCCAATCTGCATACTTCTGTAGTACCGAGTACTTGCGCTCTTCCTCGGCACACACGCTCAATCGGAAAATTCGAAAAGCAGCCGTGAGAGAGAGAGAGAAAGGGGGAAAAGCACGGAAAATACTATTTTGAGACAGCCCACAAAATGACTCAATGAGCAAAAGAAAAGTGTTGTTTGTGTTCTGTGAGCGAATTGTTTATAAAAATATGTACAAGAAAGATACGTTATCTTTGGCAAGCAGAAGTTTTAATACCCTATGAGAGTCCTGTAGATATTTAAAAAGTTCTAATATTAAGTAACATTTAATAACTATTTTCCATAAAGTAAAACTTCTTATACGAAGACTAAAAATTTGTTTTAAAACGTAAAGAAGTATACTATTTGATTTAGTAATCCTATTTTAATCAGATGTTGTCAGAATTTAAATTTAAGCCGATTATAAATATAATAAAATACAAAATATATCAAGTAACTGTTTCCCATATGATTATAATATATTCAAATCCTCAAACTCATAGAAACTATTTATTTTTCATTCCATCTAGTTCTAAGAAAGAAACGCCACTGTTTTAAAAATAGAAAAAAAATCTATAAATTACAATATGCGAATGCTTTTAAGTTGTCAACGCTGTCAAGTTGACACGCCTCCTTAAATGTGTTACACATTTCATGACAAAACTATAATGCCCTCTGCAAGGGTATTCAAAATAGTGTGCACGCTTTTCCACATGCGACTAATCTGTGAGGAGGGGGTGAAAAACACCCGAGCTAACGATACGCCGGCGTGCCCTTAATGAAAGCGAAATGAGTAACGATTTCCGTTATTTCGCAAGATTAAAGCATATTACATTGAGAAATCACAGAGAGAGAAAGAGAGAGAGCGCATAAAATGCTGCAGCAAGTTGTATAATCTGTTTGCACGTGGTGCACGATTGCACTTACCTTGACAATGCAGCAATGTTGTAAACAGCTGTTGCAGGTGGCGGGTGGCAAAAGGGGCTGGCAACCTCCAATCCTCCAGCAGCCCATGAAAGTCCTTGCATCGCTTCCAACGCGTCCTTGACCGTTTTGTAATTCACTTTTCTTCTTAAACACAACACTTTTTCTTAATTTCACTTCAAACTTAAAAACTAAACTTTTTTCGCGCCAGTTGTGACTCGCGCCTTTTTTTGTTGTTGTTGTCGCGGTCGTCGTTGCTGTTGTTGCTAAAATGCCGCTACTCGTTTGTTTGCCGGTGTTTAATAATAAACAACACTTACCTGAATTTATATTTTGCTAACTGTGCGACACACGCTAAGCTATGTACATATCAAACACCTAACTAAGCAATATTTAACACAAATATCACTGCAAATATAGATGCAAAATGTGCGCCGAACACCAAAACAACCAAAAAAAAAAAAAAAACAGCTGAGAATCGCAGCTTGCAATCTTGGGGATGGGGGAACTTGGGGTTGGAAACCGTACACCGTGTGGGAATTCAGCGGCGCCGGAGGCACAATGTGATGCGAACTGTTTAACGTCTGTTAGAAAGCGTCGCGAACCCGCATTTTTAACGTTTTTCCATTTAAAAAGCATTTAATATATAAAATCAACAAACTTTGCGCTGTACAGTTTTCAGCAAGTTGGCAGCAAAGCGGTTTTTATGGCAGTACTGTGTAATGCCGCAATCACTATCAGTGTTGAGTATCATTCGTTAAGCGAGTCATTTCGTTAAATGAGCAATAGTGCTCTTATTTATCGACAGATACCGCCACTCAACTTTTACCACTGTTTACTGAACATGCTGTTAATCTATAGAAATGTTTCCTTTACTTCTAGTTATGTAATGTTAAGCACGTTAACCGCTGTTAAATTTGAATTACCCGCCAATTTTCTTCTTATTTTTACGTTTTTTATTTATTTGAATTAGTTTATGTTCCAACCGTTAGTGCAGCAATTGGGCTGTGGCACAAGGGACACGTTCGATGCCGTGTTATCTCCATGGGCGAGGCACAGTGATGGCAAGTCGAACATATCCAAATATTGCTCGTGGGCTGAGTTATGGGCTTCCCCGAGGATATACAACCCGGAAAACGGGCGCCACATTCCATGCAGGAAGGTAAACTGGCAATAAATATTTAATTAAGTTACAGAACAAAACATCTATTATATAAACTCACTTATCAGGCACATTTACCGCACAACCATAGCAGGTGACGGTGTCAACTTTATGATCCTCGGGCTCGTTTTTCGAAAATATATTAACGGCCAGCTCCTCATACTCCTGCAAAGTCTTTTCGGGCAGAAAGTCGAGAGATTCCAGTTTCATAAAAGCCTTGGAACAGGTGTCAAACGATCTATCCGCACAGCTGGCCAGCGCCAAGAGACTGTAAATATCCTCCACCGGCAGAACATCATCGTAATCCCGCAGTCGCAGCGATGTCACCACCGCACTGTGCATAATCCCGAATCGCAGCTGCCTTTGGGAGAGCAGCATATAATGATAGGCCTCGGCACAATGCCAAATGCGTTCAATGCAGGCGGCATCTTCCAGGCTAATGGAATCCAGCAGCGTATTCCGATCGATGGCATAATCCAACTGCGGCGTAACCACCGACTTTAAATGATCCTCGGCCAGAAGACCAGCCAGTATATAGATCTTCTTGATGCGCAACAATGGAGCACGTCGTTCCACCTCCTGCTCGGCCAATTTGCAGAGCAAACGCGCCGCATCCAGAAACCTGCCCGCCTTGCGCTGCAACTCAATGGACTCCGGCAGTCGTCCCTCATTCAAGAGCTGTGCCGCGTGCTTGCTGAGCAGCGCATTCACCTCCGGCATCTGATACTTCTGCGCCAACTCGACGGCCTGGCCCCATTGACGCAGATTGACACACGCATTGACGGCGGCCTTTTGGTCCCCAAACTTGAGATACGCCTGGACAGCTTCAGAGCACATGCCTGCCAAGAAATTCGGAAATTAGCTAATGTTTGGCAGTGTTAGGAATATTTATTAAAGCAAAGCTAAACTAACTTGGCTTAAATAAATAAATATAGTAAAGAAATAAATTTGAGCTCAACTTTATTCTTAAGTAATAACATTTTGTAAACTGCAGCTTTCTTTTTTAAAAGTAAATTTTAACCAATTTTTTTGGTGGTGGAAATTTCAACTAAACATTTTTTGATAGGAATTTAGTGATATTCTAAATAAATATATTGGTAAAGAGATCCATTACCAAATAAGTGAAAGCTGTGACCTCAAACAGTGAGAAATATAAAAGATACATTTCAATAAATTAAAAAAATAATAAAGCTAATTTTTGAAAAATAGTATTCTAATTATTTTTTTTTTTAAATTAGTTCTGTTTCAAGAATGCAATAAACTCAAGAATATTTACTATTAAATTATTACTTTATATTACATTATTCTCAGCCAAGTTATCCACTTTAAAATATATGTTTCTGTATATTTGAAACTTACCCACTGAGACCAGCATTTCCGCCAGCTTGGTCAGCAGAGGACTCTTTTCCGGCAACTTGTCCACACACTTTTCCAGCTCATCAAACTGCTCCATGTGATAGAGCGAGTCCATGAAACCCTCCAGGTAATGTGACTTCTCGTAGTATTCCTTGGCGCTCTCCCAGGACTTGAGATTGGCAAAGTGATGTCCGATTTCACGCCAGGCGGTTTCCATCTGCTGATCGGAGACACCAGCACCGCCCATGCGATAAAGTTGCACCACACGAAACCAATCGCAGAGTGTCATGCGCAGATCAATGGCCAGATCCCTGAGCAGGAAATGAACGTTAATAATCATCCAAGATGATGATAAAAAGCCCAGTTAGAGTCACCTGCGATCCGCATCCATATAGAGCTTTTCCGCCTCATCGAATTCGCCGTAGAAGGCGGCAATCTCAGCTCGCTGCAGGATCTGGGAATTTATATTGCGCAGTCGTTTGATCAACTTGATGCCAGGATAGTTGGCACAACGCACAAAGGCATTCTCTGCCGTATCGAGCTCCAGTTTCTTGAGTGCCGACTCGGCCAGCAATCGCCACAGTCGTGGATGTGGATTGTCCTCAATAAACTGCTTGGCATCCTCGAGTCCCACATGCTCCAGAAGATCATCCGTATCCCTTAGCGACTTCACTCGCAGCTGTATAAGATGCGATGAGTTCTGCAGCTCGCCAATGCTGATGATGTCATCCAAGAGAACACTGGTGATCTCCAGATCCTCAAAGGTGCATATATAGCCGGAACAGGAGATGGGCTCCTCCGGGTCGTTGCCACGGAATATGTACATGCGTGTCTTCTCCATCAGGGCCAACAACAGCGGATTGTCCTTGGCCCAGCTAACCGCCCAGACATCCTTGCGCTCCACGCGACTGAAATTCAGCTGCGTCTCTCGGTTATCATCCAGCTCCAGGAGCGTCATGACGCCAACGTGATCAATAATTGCCGCACGACTGCAAGCATATTGAATGAAAGTGGAATGCAGAGCAACTAAAGAACATCTTAGACCTACGTTGAATTACAATTGATGGCCATCTTGTGGACCTTGGAGTGCAGCGTGTGACGGTTTCTCAACGCCACATTCGCCACGCTGTACTCATTGATGACTCCCGACTCGCGGGCCACCAGGAGCAGCTTCTCCGACAGGGCCAGGGCACAGATGGGATCGTTGACTCGTCGTTGTTGGCCCTGCAGCAGATCCTTGGCCAACTCCACGCCAGTGGGCGTGTCATCAATGTGAAAGCGCTTCTCCTTGCGGGCTTTAACGCCATGTAAATTAGATGAACTCTGTAATAGAAGAGTAGAAGCATAATAGTATAAAAGTAAGAGAAATAAATAAAATTTAAATTCACCATTAACCAATCACCAGTGAATTCACCAATTAAATAAATTACTGGTGAATTCAGTACTTACCATTGGTGAATTCATCAATTACCAATCCCCAGTGATTACCAATTCACCAATTCACCAGTTACCAATAAAAATTAAAAAAAAAAAGGAAAAATTCTTTGGAACGAAATTAAATAAGTTAAAATGCAGAACTAAAAGGACGAAAATGAATAAAATGATATTTCGCTTGGAAATCGGTGTGTTTTGGCAAAGTTATGCAAGTTTGAAGTTGAATCAAGTTAAAAGTATTTTTAGACCCAATACTTTAAAAAAGTAAAGGGGTCTATTAACTTTGTCACAAAAAAAAATGTGCGTAACAGGCAGAAGGAGGCGTGGCAGACCCCATAAATTATATATATTCTTAATCAGCATCAACAGCCGAGTCGATTTAGCCATGTCCGTCTGTCCGTCTGTTCGTCCGTCCGTCTGTCCGTCTGTAAGAGCGCCTAGATCTCAGAGACTATAAGAGCTAGAGCAACCAAATTTGGCACACAGATTTCTATAAACCCCACGCAGGTCAAGTTTGTTTCAAAATTTTGCCACCAGGCTTGGTATGTAGGTTCGTCTATATTGCAAGCAGATCGAGTTTGTTTTAAATTTTGGATCGGACCACTATATCATATAGCTCCCATAGGAACAATCAGTTGAAAATCAAGTCTTAGTATGAAAAACTTTTTTTCCATAGTAAGTACGGGGTCTCCGACAGTCGAGTATGCTCGACTGTAGCACCGTCCACTAGTTTAATACTAATTGAAGATCTATAATATAAAGTATTAATAGAATTAGTACGTTTATTTAAAGTATAAATATATAAAATTGTGTTTAACAGTTCATGTTTTTCACTTTGTCAACTTTTTGGGACTTGTTTCTATGCATCACATGGGCAATAAGTGTGTTGAGGAACATATAAATCAGGAGGATTGCGACTGAACAAAAAGTCGATCGTTCGCCTGGCTTGAGGAACATATTCACGAGACCCGTGAGTAGATTTGCCACTAGAAAGAATGTGAGTCCATTCATGTTCACAGATTCGCAGATAACATAAGTGACACTAGACGCCTTAATATCATCAGGAATAACTTTAATATCCCTTATATCGGTAGAGGCATCTTTTAAATCGTCAGTAGTAATCTTCTTATCGCCAGGACTTTCCCTTAAACTGGAAGTTTTCTTCTCCAGTTTCCTTTCTTCTTTATCCTCCACTGGATAAACGCTATTGATAATAAACTCAAAGACAAAGAATCCAAGGGTCAACATGGTACTAAAAAGTGCAAAAATCCAGCAGACATAACCCACGTTGGAGGTGACTCGACAAATTCCAAATGTGTAGCTGCTGGCAGAGCAAAGGATCCACAAGAGCAACGAGAGGAGTCCCAGATGCCACATCTTTTGAAGCATTTCCTTATAGTTGAGCACCGCTTTGGATCTCAACCATTTGCTGAAGTAGATGGACAACAGATACATACCTACAAAGCCCGGAATAGAGAAGAGTCCCTGACGATTGGCATCCAGCAGAGACAAGGGTTCCACTCTCTTCGACTCCACATACTCGGAGATGCCGCGAGCGAGAAACTCTTGATGGCAGGCGAGAATACCTGAGGCAGTAAATTTAATTTAAGTCACTTGAAGATTGGAGCAACTCTTACCAATTCCCAGAGGCAACAGCTTGATGTCGCTGCTGAGCAAATAACCAAATAGACTGCCAAAGAGTTTAGTGAATCCCAAGATGAAAAAGGCATTCAGATGACGACCATATTCGCGCTCCGCCAGGTGATAGTTCAACAAGACGACGAGCAAGGTGCGAACACAGCCGAGCAGAATAGTCGGCAGAGCAGCACCCAAGACACTGCGACGAAGATCGACTCGGGATCGAGGTCGCTGCGAGACGAATCCCATGGAGCATACAAAGAATCCAATGCCCGTATCCATTAGCTGTGCCCCAAAGAACTCGCTTTTCCGATATTGACGATCGAAGCTCTTGAAATCCACAGCGAGTATGCAAATTGATGTAATCAGCTGAATCATTGATCTCAAAACGGACAAGATAATTGGCCGCTTGCCAACACAGAACTGAGTGCGTTTCTTGGCCAGACTTAAGGCGCAAGATTTCCGAATGAACCAAATTGCGAGCAGGATCATCACACACACAAAAATGCCACTATAACCAGCTGCAATCGTTACAAAAAACACACCTGGCAAAACGATCAATGGAAATTCCACCAAAAAACATTTGGTTTGATTACTTCGCGGACACATTGAATGGCTGACAATGCGGGCCAGGACGATGCCACAGAATGTGGTCAATATGACCACAAATGAGCCAAAAGTGTCGTACACCGATTCCTCCACCTCCACTTCCACTTCCACTTCATTTTCTCCGACCTCCATCATGATCTTCCAGACAAATCATTGAATTTCGAAAAGGATTCGCATCAATTTCAAATGCAACTTTTTTTTTGTAATTTGGATAAAAAATTGTTTGTTTTGTCAACGATTAAAATGTGAATGAAACTCTGAGCCAAACAAAATTGTTAGAAAATTCAAGTTGGAAATTTTCAGGTTCGATAATTCTAAGAAATAGGATATGAAGAAATTTAATGATGTTATACAAAACATCAACAACAACATCATCAATTTTTGTGCTGTGTTCTTGATAGTTGGTTAATACCCAAGTTGATTTCTCGCTGTGCTTACCTTGGGAGTATGATAGTGCCAGATGAGTATCTCATCGTAAGAAGCAATCGCCACATAGCCCGAGTTAATGCCCACAAAGCGCGGCTTGATGTCCGTATATTTAGCTGAAAGATCAGAAATTAAAAGAAGCTTAAGAGACAACCACATTCCATTTAACATACAGTCGACAGTGGTGCCAATTGAGTTGCACAATAGCAACTGATAGACTCTATCGTCCTGCGAGGCGCCAGTGCGTCCTTCCAGTGTGCTGAGCGCAATTTCCTTGATGTTGCTGCTAACACATTCGACGCCCAAAACACAATGTTCATTGCTGGCCGCCAGACACAGTGTGGGCTCGACTTCCTTGAGGAAACTCTGATTCGAGACCGTGTTCCAGAATGTGATGACATTCAGGGGAGTGACAGTGGCGCTGCTTGTGGTGCTGGTGGCGCTGCCACTGCTGTGATTGCTGCTGTTGAGGAACACTACCGTCTTCTCGAAGTAACACCAAATGTAATCGGGTCGAATGTTGGCAAAATAAATAAACGAATCGACGGCCATGGCAATGCGCAGAGATTTGCCCTCCCAGCTGAGCGAGGTGATGTCACTGCCGGGCACCTTAAGGGTGCGATAAAGCCGGCCCAGGGGAGAGTAAAAGCACACCTGGTTGGTATCTCTCAGGGGCGTGGCAGCCTCTAAAGATGTGCCACAAATTGCCAGCACGCTGCCATCATGATTCCACTTGGCGTCCACATTCCTCATGTTCGTATCAAAGATGGCAGGAGCTAGAACAAGATTAAATTTCATTAAAATTTAAGTCATATATTATTAACCAGAGACTGCAAATAATAATTATGAGTTTTAAAAAATTGAAGCACAAAAAAGCCAACTAGAAGAGTTGGAAAAATAGGAGTATGCTATTTTTTAAGGGCAAATTCGAAAACAGGATAAACTTATATTTGCAATTTTTAATTTTAAAATTATTTGTAAATGATTAAAATTAATATAGATGATAAAAATTAAAAGCAAATAGCAAAATTGAAAATAAGAGTTATGTGTCAATTTTAATAATAAAAATTGGAAATAAGAGTTAGTTATAGAAAAATTGAAAAATAATATTTGTTGTTAATTTTTATCATTAAAAATAAATTTTTATAAATATTATTAAATTTTTTTATCAAAATCAGCTAACAACTCTTATGTTTTAATTTTTTTAATTAAAATTATAATCGTTACGGTCCCTGTTATTAACTATAAGAAGTTGACACAGCAATTAAAAGTTAAACGAGGTTCAAGAAATAAAATAACTCTCTACACTTACCATCATCGTTCTCATTGCGCATTATTTGCACCTTGCCATTCTCATAGCAAATGGCCAAGACCGGACGATTGCGATTGTTGGCAGGACGACCGCTGAACCAACTAATGCTGGCAATGCGATGCACGCGTCCCGTGGAGCTGC
The DNA here is from genome assembly GCA_963924055.1 of Drosophila limbata. Lineage (NCBI taxonomy): Eukaryota > Metazoa > Arthropoda > Insecta > Diptera > Drosophilidae > Drosophila > Drosophila limbata. The sequence continues at coordinate 6,899,387 of OZ001354.1, forward strand.
CCAGAGTAATGCACTTGATGCTGAGCTTCATCTAAGAGCAGAGGGAGATTATATTAATTAGAAAACTATTTTTATTTTATATTCAAAAACACTCACTGCAAAGTTGCCCTGATTATCGTACAAATGACACTCGCCATTGGCCAGGGCGAAGAGTATAAGTCGATTGTCTGGACTCCATTGCACGCCACTGAGATGTGTATTCTTTAGTTCCTTGCCAAATATACGATTGCCATCCACGGAGCCAACGATTATGGCGCCATCCTCATACACAATACAGATCTTGGCACCATCCGAAGTCCAACTCATGCCGGCCACTGTCGACTTCTTGCGATCGTTGGTCATCTCCTCGTACCAGGCACTCTTGTACAGCATCCAAACCATAATGACGCCATCCGTGTCCGAGGATGTCAACTTCTGCTGGGCATCGTTCCAGGTGACCACCTTGACGGACTCCTTGTGGCCATCCAATGTCTGGTTCATCGACAGATTGGAAACGGCGGCGAGGCCACCTTTGTTCTGTCCATTGTTGGCAGCTTGTAAGGGGAAAAAATTCAAGAGGTTATTTTGGGCTACATATATGATTTTAATTTAAATTAAAAACAAACTGGAAATTAATTTAATTATTTGCCAGATGTTAATATTTTTTTTATTATTGAAAAATTAAAACAAAAATATTTGTATATCAATCGAAATTTAAATGCAAAGCTTTGCAATGGTATCGAATCTTTGAAGTGCCATAAATAACTTTTCTTGTTAAGTTTACTTTTTTTGTATAACTTTTCAGTTATTCTGCTTACCTTGATCCAATTTGAGCACCTTTAATAGGCCTTCAGTGCCGGCAACTGCGATGTAACCTTCCTCCTTGTTCCATGCAATGCAATTCAGCTTCACATTGTTCGGTATCGCAATCTAGCGACAAATAACATTAAATGAATTCAAATTTCTTAAAAAAAAAAAACAATTTAAATTACCTTTTTACTCAGGTAGACAAACATGTTGGACAAGTTCTTGTTTTTCCGCTTTCTTACCAACTTCTATAACTTCTGTCTCTACTTTTGTTGTGCACCTGCGTTGCCATGGCAACTACACTGTTTACACTTTCAGTTCACTCAGCTGCGCAGGCGCTCTACACATTTGTTATTCTTGTTGCTCATAACAACAATTAAGTTGTTTATATTGCACATTTACATAAATACCAATAATATTTACTTTCTCCTCCACTTTCAAGCCACTTAACGAAGAGCGCGAAAGCGAATGTGAAGCTCAATTGAACTTGTAGTTCACTGTGAACTGCGGTTTTGATTTACAAGTGAACTAGCTCTTTCATTTTCCTTACTTTGATTCAACTTTTTTGTGCACCTGACCTAACACATTCAACAAGTGGTTGCCTGGACAATGAGAATGTTTATGGTTTTTTTTCTGTCAGCCACGCACGCGCAGTGTACATTTATTTAATGTTATGCTTAATAACCGTTTACACTACATTTCAATTAAATATTTACATTTTACAAGAGCCGGTAAGCAAGCGCAGATAAATTGGACAATTAAAGTCCACAGTTGAGTAGTGTGTGTAGTCGTGCGCTTGAAGTTGCTGGGATTAATTGGATCGTAAGTGTGAAAGGGAGCATTGCAGTTGGAGTCCACAGTGCAGCTGAGCATATGACTATGTGTGCCACCGCAAGAGAGCGCTGCAGTGGAGTGTGATCAATTAAAATCAAAGAGAGTGAGAAAGAGAAGCTTAAAGAAGCCAGTTATTCGCTGTGAACTTCCCAATTTTCCTTAAAACTTAAAAATGAACAAGTAATATTAACGGTTATTTTGTTTTGAATTTATTAATAACGTATGATTTTAATGACTCCCAGTATTTTTCCATTTTAAAATTTAATTTCTTATCAAGTAAATAAAAAACTATTTCTATTATGATTATCAATCATATCAAACAAAAGTAACACTCAAATTGAGCATATTATATCCCATATTGCCATAAATTTTTATATAATTGATAACGTTGTTAAATACGTCATTTTTATTATCAGGCCTAATAAAGATAAACAAATTATGATAACTCAAATTCAGAATTCACTTGACACTATTTTAAAAAATGTCATGGTATTATCACAGCATAAAATAAATAGAGAGCGTGGCAACATTTTAGGCAATACGAATACGCTTTATATACAGTTGAAAGACCACAAACGTGGCCAACAACATGTAGGCCAATAGGATAACGACTGAAGTAAAATCCGAACGATTCTCTGGTGATAAAAATATATTCACACCACCCGTTAAGACATTGGCCAACAGAAAGAATGTGAGTCCATTCATATTCAAGGATTCACAGATGAGAAATACTCCTCCTCCTCCTCCCTTTTCCTGGGCACTAGTCCTAGGACTCGAATTCGAACCCTTCTCCAGAGACTCAGCTATAGCTATTGTTGTATCCAAGGGCAACACAGTGCTGATGATAAAGTCAAAGATGAACATGGTTAACCACACCATGGTGCTGGTTATCGCAATCATCCAGAAAACATAGCCCATGTTGCAGGTAACGCGTGAAATCCCCACAGCATTCGCACCTCCCACCATCAAGCCCCAGCAGAGCAGGGAAAATAGTCCAAAGTATGTCAGTTTCCGTATCATTTCCGCATAGCTGAGCAGCGTTTTGGAGACCAACCAACGACTGAGGTAAATGGAAAACAAGTAAATGCAAACGAATCCTGGTAGAGACAGCAATCCCTCCCGATTGGAGCTCAGAAAAGAGTTGCGTTTCAAATCATCATCCATCACATACGCCGAAATGCCGCCCAAGGATAAGCCCAACTGATGGGTAATGAGTACAGCTGCAAAATTGAATTCTTTAGTTTAATATCGTACAATCAAAAATAAAAAAAAAAGATTTTTTAGAATCAAATCAGATCAAAAAATTTCTGTATTCAACAACTTTTTAACGAAAATTTTAAGTTTTATTAGAAAAAAAATAATTTCGTCTAAAAAATTATTCGAGTATCAACAATTCTTAAAAAGATTTGACAACAAAAATATTTAATACCAATATTATTGGTTTTAGAAACCGAATATTTTTTTATCTTGCAATAAAACTGATATAATATCCCTAAAAACAAATTATAAAGTAAAAAAATACATAAATATTCTGAAAAATCGTTTTCTTTGTTTGAAAAATGTTTAAATTTGTAAAGTGAATGTAAGATAAGATCCAAAATGAGCTTAAGGAACTTACCAGTTGCCATGGGAAGTAATTGAAAATCACTGCGTGCTAAATAGCTGAAGAGACTGCCCAAGAGCTTAGTGAATCCCAGCGTGAAGAAGGCATTCAGATGCCTGCCATACTCGTGTTCATCCTGGCCATAACCGATAATCTCCAAGGCCAGAGTGCGTGCAAATCCCAGCAGAATAAGAGGCAAGGCAGAGCGAAGAAGACTCCTGCGAAGATCGGAACAGTTGCGGGGTCGCCTGGAAACTAATCCCATGGTGACCACAAACAAACCGATTCCCGTGTCCATGAGTTGAGCGCCATAGAGACGACTTTTGCGATATGGCCGATTGAAACTTTCGAAATCGATGGCGAGTATACAAATAGCGGTGATCAATTGGGTCAACGCCCTGACAATGGTCAAAACCGTTGGACGTTTGCCCAGATCAAAGTCAGAGCGACTTCGGGCACGCGACAACGAACCCGTCACCACAATGAGTCCAAGAAATGCGATGGCCACGACACCCACAAAGAGTCCACTGTATCTATGAGCCACTGTGACGAAGAGCACGCCCGGGAGTACGATCAGTGGGAATTCCACCAGGAAGCACAGAGTTGGACTGACTCGAGTGCATAGCCGATGTGTTGCAATGCGGGCCAAAACAATGCCCGAGAATGTGGTACATATTACCAATAATGACGTAAAGCCCCGACCGATCGATTCCAATGCACGCTTATCATAATGATTTTTTGTGGTTGCGAGCGTTTCCAATAACGGTAGTGGTTCGCTGGCCATGGCGATTGCCTGGATACTGTTGTTTGTGACATGGCCATACTCGACTCACAGTAATCGTTCACCGAAAAAAATGGCCAACTAAATTTTTTTATTGATATTGATAAAAAGCCTACTAATCTAACAATTGATAAGCTCAGCAACAAACAAATGTTTTGCCCACACCTCTCAACCATCTAGTTAAAGGCTGACGAAAACTATTCATACGATAACTAACTAGAAAATTATGTGCCCATGTTACTGATAAAAAAAAAAAATTGTTCGACTTGCAATTGACACCATTTTTGAATTGACTTATTTTGCCGCCAAAAATCAGTGGTTGTAGCGGCGGCACAACAGTTGCGTAAGCTGAACGAAAGCGCTACGGTATGTTAGGCAAGCAGCCCTGGTTTTGCTAACGCTCTGTCGGGGGAAAAAAGGGCTCGTCAGTCGAGTTGAATTGATAAAACGGGCACAAGAATTCTCGTATTTACTGAATCTCACATTACTCATGCTTCCGAAGGCCAATAAAAGACGCTGGTGGATGCCAAACGCGTTCACAGTTGCAAGATAGTGAATACAGCATCCGCAAGATAAACAATTTGTGCGATTGTGATTGTTGTGCCGGCACACGTGTTTGTTTTGTTGTTGTGGAGTAAACAATTATATACATACTCATTAAGAAGCACAATTAAGCGCAGAGATATGAATATAAAAAGATGTAAGCTAAAAATGTGCTAATTACAAAGTTTTAAACATACAAATGAGATAAACATTTATTTTGTTATTCTCTTGTTTGTTGTTGTGACGTCAGCAGTGCAAACAAGTCGACCAATCGGCATGTAGCTTTAAGGGGCTTGTCCATTGTATGTCGGTATTTGCATACTTGTATACGTGTGTGTGTGGGCTATTGATTTTTTCGCCCAGTTTCATCACGTGCTGCTCGTCGCCCACACACACTGTTTTCACTGCTCCTCTCTCTACCTCTGCCTGTCTCGCTCACTATCTCGTATGCTCTCACTGAGATCAGTCGTCTCCCACTTTATGCCCCCAGCCATCAATACTTTTGTTTTTAGCTCAGTTTGTCGCCAACAGCGCGAGCGGTCACAACAACGCGGAAGCCAGTTTTTAAATTTGCATATTTCAGTCGTGCCTATAATTATATTGTAAATTTAATTTACGTAACTTATTGCCCATTTGCTGTTGCGCATTTGTGTCCGTCCTTCAAAAGGGTGTGTACAAATGCATTCGACTATTAGTCATGTGCATTATAATTATAATTGCAATCGTTGAACAGTATGTCAAGTAATTGTTTTGACAACAAAAATTCAAATTTAATTTGGCTTGAAAATAAAAATAATAAATTTCATTGCATTTAGCAATTTTAAAAAATAAAAAACCAAATATTTACAAAGTATGTCAAAAAAATTACTTGACACACTGTGTACTTATAAATGGTGACTTGTTTTCATGTGTGTCTCGACATGTCTGTTTAAAAGCTAACGGCGCCAGTTTATAGACTGTAGAGTGTAATATAGTAACCTTTGACCTAGACAGTAAAACGTGGTCGAAATGAACTGATACAGTGATTACCACTTGTTGCCACTCGTGTGTGTGTTTCCCTTGCTATCATTTTCATTGTCATTATCAGCTAATCAGCATATGTTCGTGTCAACAATAATCACATCAATAACAACAAAAACAATGTTAATTGTTGTAGCTATCAAAATGAGGCATAAGTTTGTCATATGATATCGTATGAATAAAAATGACCTTTGGTCCGATAAACGTGCTTACAATGCAATTTACAGGTATAGAGTCAACAGTTTATTGACCTAACGGTAAAGATACTTATATCAATGAAATCGGACAACAAAGCAAACTTTTCGTTTACTTTGTGTTCTGCATTCGATTGCCCCATAAAGTAAATGCAATTCCGATTTATTCATGTTGACAAACTCTCTCCGATGAATATGCACAGATTGATGACTTTAATGCCAGACTAGCATATACCCTATAAAAATGCGATTTAAACCGAAAGCGTTAACCGTTATTAAACGATTAAAATTGGTGATCTTAACTGAAACAAATTTTTTATACTGTACCGAATCCGATAAACTGAAATTATTTAAACCGAAATAACCGTTAAGAAACCGATTCATGCATAACGGTTGAAATCGGTTTGGTCAAGCATAAAATTTAAATATGTTATACCTTCATCGTCGTTCTTAAAGCTTTACTTAATTTAAATTTCTGCCCCAATTTAATTTAAAAATTGATAAAAATATCTTTATTTTTGAATATATGTTTTCAAATTTACATATCATTAATACTTTAAATATTTTTTTGGTGAACCGAAATTATACCGGTATTTTGAAACCGAAACATTAAAAAAAACCGGTAACCGTTACATAACCGATAAACAACAATTTTGCATAACCGAAAACCAAAAAGAGAAGATACGCGATCATCGATTTTTTAAGTTATTTTCCTTCAAATGTTTAGTATGTTGCAATTGTATTTTTTTTCGCTTAATTAATGTTTATTAAGCATTTTAAACCATTTTAATATATTAATGAAGTCACCGGCATTGCATAAAAAGCGATTTAATTGGAAAATTAGCATTTGACGCTTTTGCCTGAAATATTTTGAATACCAATTGGTTTATTTATAGCGATCTTTGGGCACCAGAAAAAAAAACTGCTGAATGAAAGCACACGCAGTTTACACACATAAATAGAATTTTTATGTTTTTGCAAGCATGATGAAATTTAAAATAAATATGTGTGAATATTTTTTTATTGTTTATCATATAGATAACATTGCAATTGCAATCGTAATAAACTTGCACAATTTATTTGTGTTTCATTGAGAAAGCTGGCACATTGTGTGCTATAATTATGTTGACATTGAGTAAAAGAGGTAAAATAATAAATATTGAAATATACTGCAAAATATTTGCATGAATTTAATGATATTTGGATTTATTTCTTTGCTAAACGCTTAGAGTGTTGCCTTATTAATGGCAAGCACTGTATGCAAATGTGTATTAAATGTCAAGGTCAGCCACCCACACGGCCAGACAGACAACTGTTCTCTCCCTCTCCCTCTGCGTATGAACTCCTTTCTCCCTCTACTTCCTCCCTTTCTCACCCTCTTATCCAACCGGCTTGTTGTCTTATCAGCTGCTTTCTCAGTTTTAACCGAAGCATTTTAAATTGTGTGTATGTGTAGTGTCAATAATCGTTAGCTGTGTTTGTTTTCAATGCAGTCCGAGCGCTGTTTCTCATATAAACATACTCAGATACAGATACAGATACATAGATACATATATGTATAGATGCATCTGTATCTGTATTGGCGAGCGAGCTGACACGCCTTCGTTTTGATAGCCAACGTTGCTGGCGGTTGTTGTCACTTGCTCCCTTTCAGAGACTTTCAGATACTTTTTGGCGCTTGCCTCGAACGGATGTCGTGGGGGTTTTTCACATACCCAACACAGTTAAATCGAAACGTGTCGAATTCAACTCGTTCACTCTCTCGATCGCGCTGTCTCTCTCTCTCTCTTTCTGTTAGCCACGCGCTGTGTATTGAAACAAGTGTTAGCATTGTAGCTGTTATCAGTTTTATCAGCAAGAACAACAAACACAATGTACGTAAACTTGAAAGTTAATTCATAAAATGCCGCTTTGAAATATGTATAAAGCATATAAATTTTCTATAAATTCCTTTATAATATGTGACCATGTTTATCGTTAATTGTCGTTGATTCCTTTGCCTTATCAATATTGAGATTATCAGTTATTAGTGTTAACTACCCGATTAATCTGTAGACTACGAAGAGTTACAAAAGTCACATTATTTGCGTGACTTTCAAATAGACTTTGATGCGGACATGAACTGAACATGTACTTAAATGCTGACGCATTTCCAGCTACAGTAAAAACTGGAAACTCATTAAAAATTTTATTATGTTCATTTATATTTTTTTATTAGTTTGTTGGATGGAATGCGCCACTGTAAATAATTGACAACACTCCATCATTTGGCTTCTAATCTAAATTCTCAAAAAAAAAAATGTTTTAAAATAAAGAAATTTTGCGATAACGAATTTTTGGTCAAGTGCCTATGAGTGTGTGTGTGTGTGTGCGTGTGTGTGTGTGTGTGTGAGGAGGGCTCGACCATAAGACAGACAAAGCTTTGGGGCTTGGCTACCCCTTGAACAGTGCAAAGTCAAGAATAAACAAGTGAGCATGCCGAACTATCATATACCCTGTGCTCAGTTTTGACTACAAGCTTTAACACTTTCTGAGATCAGAAATCGACTCGACTATGTTGTACTAATCAGGAATAAAATCTGCATCCAAAACTAATATACTTACTTCATATGAAGTTAAATTTCCAAATTTTTTATAAATGTCATTTTAATAAATTCTTTTACACTTTTATAAAAAAAATTAAAATTAAAAATTTATAAAAGAGAAAACCCCTTCACCAATATTTACAGGGTATGCAAAATACCAAACACCTGTGAAATGTGTACTGCATTTTAATTAGCACAAAAGTTTAGATCGTATCTTGTGAACAGAAATGAAAACAGACTTTATTTTTGGGTAATTTGTTTGTGTTCGTCTCGTCTCGATAGTTTAATAACAGTCCGGCGTTATGTTGAGCTGCCTTATCACAAGGACTGATAACGATAACAGTAAAAAGTTATTCTCGATTTCCGCAATAAAAAAGCAATAGCTATTTTTATGTAATCGCGACATTAATTGGTCTCGATCTTAAATTTATTATCTTGCAGTCATCATGACGGAGGGCATGAATGTACCCACTTCCAGTGCCGAGGTGCCATTCCGGAGCAATGAGCAGCGCAAGCAATCCTTCATCGAAGCCTGTGGCCTGATTGGAGTCATCGATGAGGGCACAAAGACAATTGGTTTTTCCATCTACACAACGCCCGATTTCAAGGAGATTGCGGCGCACAGTGTGGAGTTGAGTGTGATAACGCCCCAGGATGGCTGGTATGAGCAGGATCCCCTCGAGATGATGTCATCGATTAACAAATGCGCCGAGGAGGCGATCAAACAGTTGCCGGCTCTGGGCTACAGTGCCAGCGATATTGCCACCATTGGCATTACGAATCAGAGGGAGACGACCATTGTGTGGGATGCGGTTACAGGCAAGCCTCTATACAATGCCATCGTGTGGAAGGACATACGCACGAGCAGCACCGTCGAGAAGATTGTGGCCAAGGTGCAGGATCCCAATTATTTCAAAGAGCGCACCGGTCTGCCCATCTCCACGTATTTCTCGGCCCTGAAGATTCGCTGGCTCTATGATAACGTGCCTGAAGTGAAACAGGCAATTCGAAAGAAACGCTGCAAAGCCGGCACCGTCGACAGCTGGATCGTCTGGAGTCTGACCAATGGTGAGTACAAGGTAGATAGACATTTGAATGTGCCAGGAAAATATTAATTTTAATTTTTAAATTATTTGCTGAGCTCTCGGGCATATTAAATTGATTGATACTTTAAAATTGAGAAATAACTCCTTTGTTTTTGATCTAAAAATTATGTAATAGTAATTTAATTTTTATTCTTATTTAAAAATCAGCGTATAAATTGTATTTACCATTGATATTATAAAAAAAAAACTAAGTAAATTAGAAAATAACAGGTAATTAATTTTTTTATAATTAGATAGTTTCTTTAATTTTTTGATTCAATTGAAAATAAAAAAAAATGCAAACATTAATTTTTGAAAACCATTCTACCTTTTTTTGTCAATTTTTAATGGGCTTAAAGCATAAAAATTCACAATAAATTTTATATATTTATGTTATTTTAACACTTGCATTCAGTTCTAATTTTATATTTTTAATTATTTTATATTTACTATGATTTTTAAATAAAAAATTTCAATTGAATTATTATTTCACAATATTTTTTAATTTTTTTTAACCCTTAAGTCTTATTTGCCATCTCTGAAATTTGCACTCCTAATGAACAACTGTTTTCTGTACCAGGTGCACTGCATATCACGGACGTGACGAACGCCTCTCGCACGCTGCTCATGAATCTGGAGACACAGAACTGGGATCCGGTGCTGTTGAAAACCTTTGGCATCCACGAGGACATGCTGCCCAGCATCCACAGCTGCTCGGAGATCTTTGGCAAGATCACGTCCGATCGCAGTGCCTTGCGGGGAATGACATTGAGCGGCATTTTGGGCAATCAGCAGGCATCGCTGCTGGGCCAGATGTGCGTGAAGCCGGGACAGACAAAGAACACCTATCGCTCTGGTTGTTTTCTACTCTGCAACACGGGCGTTACTCCGGTCTTTTCAAGCCACGGCCTGCTCACAACAATTGCCTACAAGTTGGGTCCAAATGCTCCGACAATCTACGCTCTGGAGGGATCTGTTTCGGTGGCTGGACATGCGCTCTCCTGGCTGCAGACTAAGGTGCGCCTCCTGCCCGACTCGAGGGAGGCGGAGAAGTATGCCGAGGCGGTGCCCACATCTGGAGATGTGTACTTTGTGCCCGCCTTTACGGGATTGTATGCGCCCTACTGGAGTCAGAATGCACGTGGCATCATCATTGGATTGACGCAGTTCACCCGAAAGAATCACATTGTGCGGGCCGCACTGGAGGCCATATGCTTCCAAACGCGGGACATACTGGAGTGCATGCATCAGGAGTGCGGCTATGAGATCAATAAGATCCATGCCGATGGCAAATTGACCACAAATAGTCTGTTGATGCAACTGCAAGCGGACACCGCTGGACTGCCCATATTCCGTTCCCAGCTGATGGATTCGACGGCCTTTGGAGCCGCCATGTGTGCCGCCCAAGCGGAAGGCATTAATCTGTGCAAATTTGAGCCAGAGAAGCGATACTATGAGAACGTTCACTACGACACGTTTCTGCCCACGACGACGGAACAGGAGCGTGAGGAACGCTACGGCAAATGGAAGCGGGCGGTGGAGCGATGTCTTGGCTGGGTCATCAAACAGAAGAAGACGCGTGCTCATACGGCATTCTATCATCAGATGCTCTGCTCGCTGCCCGCCAGCATCTTCCTCATGAGCAGCTTCGCCATGCTGGTGCATTCCGTGTCCATGGTTAAGTCGTAGGATGGAACCATCTCTAGATCTCTAGTGATCCTCACTGCCAAAACCTGGAGGTGTTTCTTTTTTACGCACACCATTTTTTACCCGCTTTCCATGACGAGTGCATCGATTCTTTCGGTTGTGATAATGATTTACTTTCTAGTGATTCACCCTAAAAATTGTAAATAGTTCAAGACGATGATGACGATGATATCCAAGACATGGCACAGTCTCCAAATAAAAGTGAAGACTTTTTTTTATATTCTTACGTAGTTAAAATACATTTATGAGACACGTACTTATCTTATCGTCTTGTTTCAGTGTTGCAAAGTTGCAAAATACTTATAGATACTTAATGCGGATTTTGTATATAGCTTGATTCTTTCTATATATTTATTAAGTTTCTGTAGAAATATATGTTTAAACAGATTTGCTTGACTTAACTATCGATTACCTAGAAACAGGTGCTTCACAAATCAAATGTAATGATTAATAACTACTTCCAAGTACAGTGAACATATGCTAATGAAAACACTTAAGAATTACACTTATTATTCCTTTAAGAAATTTATTCAATAAATTTATTTTGTTAGTTATATAACATACATTTATCTGTATCTTTTGTATGGAACCCGTTAGGCAAAATGTTTGACGTAAAACATTTGTTCAATGTGTTTCAAGTTCAGTTATTATCAGTAACGGAAATGCTAAAATAACTGCAGTAATCTATTGATTAATCGACTTGTGGGCTGGCTGAAGGCGTACCGATTGTTCAGATAACTAATTTGAGGTGTGTCTACCTTAAGCAAATATTTAGAATTATTTAAAGTGGCTTAACAGTCTGTAGACGTGACCTAATCCTATCCAGAGTGTGCAATATTTTTTCACAATTTTAATTTTTTAATTTACTTTTATAATTTAAGACACTAGTCAAAATGACATGAAATTGTATTCAAACTATCCTAATTAAACCAGCAAAATGTATCTTATCCTAATCATTACATTCATAGAGTCAGAGATACATTTATATCTCAGATTATATTTTCATTATTGATAGGTTTTAATTGTCTGTTGTGTTAGCTTAAGATCTATCTATCGATTTCTACTCTCCTTTAATTTAAATCAATCTTTAAAGATTTATATCTGATCGAAACTCAAGTTTATAAACACCTTTGCCTGCTCTCTTTGATCTTGTTTTCTCTTGAGTATCCTTCATAGCCAGTTGCGCCTGTTGCCGGTGCTCATTTAATTTGGTTCTACAGATTGCCTTACAAACTACACACACCCAGAAACACACTCTCGTATGCATAAGGGGCACTCACACGCACATTAACAACAACAACAAGTTGTTTAGGCTTGACTCAGGTAGTTCTCAGGTAACAAGAGCTAACAACAGAAATGAATGCTCAACAAAGAAATTGATTTTCACTACACCTTCAGAATTTTTACTGAATCAGTGCAGCAGAAACAACAAAAACAACAAGAAGATCAAGGAGAGAAGTTACAAGAACAACAGCGAGAGGAGCTACAGCAACAACAACAGCAAGAAGCAGAGCAAATGCGGTCAAGAACCGGAATTCATTTGAAGTTTCTGCCGCAGAGAGAGCACACTGCTGGTATATATATGTATATGTGTGTGTGGGAGTGTGGAGTGTGGAGTCATCACAGTGGAGTTGCGATTAAGAGAGCACACACATAAACATTCTCTGCTCTCGTTTAGTCGTCTGTGTCTGTGGGAGTGTGAAGTTGCAACTGAGAGAGCAGACACACTCTCTCTCTCCTCATTAAGTATGGGCGCAAAGCGATCCTCGCAATGTTCCAAAGAGATACCCAAAGCCTCAGTCGCCGCTCAACTTCAGTTGCGTTCGCTTCGTTTTCGTTTCGCTTTGATTTGTTTCGCTTCGTTGTTCTTTTTTTATTGTTGTTGTATTGTGTTGTTTTGTTTATGTTAATACGTTTGTGTTAGCTATTTATTTATTTGTGCTTTGGCGACAAGAAAAACAAAATAATATTATTGCCGCATGGGCAATAAATTTGATCGAATTTATCGTGAAATTGGAAGCGTGAGAAGCCAAAGTTCCTTCTCAGTTCCACACAACATGTTTTGTTGTGAGTGTGTGTGTGTGTGTGTGTGCTACGAGTGTGTGTGTGTGGGTAAAGCATTAATAAGCATTTGAAGTTGAAAGGGTCAAACCGGTTTAGTCAGCGCCAGTTGCCAGTTAGTCATGGATTCCACGGGAAGCGCAACAGCCGCAGCAACAACAACAATGGCAACAACAACGGCATCCTTGCAACGTGTCGCCTCCCAGGCGAGTCTCGTTCAGGCGGCACCAACTCATCATTATCATTACATACAATATCCGGCACATTATCTGCAGCAACAGCAGCAACAACAATCTATTGCTGTTGCACCACAGCAATGTCAGTGTCCCTGTTCCTGTGGACGTGCGACAACAACAGCAACAACACAACAGCACCTGCAGCCACAGCAACAGCAACAACAACAAAATGCATCCATGGCTGTTGCAGTCCTCGTGCATCAACAGACATCGACTCCCGTGCCACAAGCACAATCCACACTCAAGACACAATCCGCGCAGTCGCTGCTCAATCATTCCTACCAAGCGTTGCACGATGAGGAGCAACAACAACAGCAGCAGCAGCGGGAACGTCTCAACCTGCCACTGGACACATCTGTTGGCTCCACCAGCTGTGACTGTGATCTCGAATGCACTTGCCCCGCCAATGTTGCCGCCTCCCTTGCCCAGCAACACAAGCGTTCCCTGCTCGCGGACGCCATGCTCGGTGCGGATGAAATAACGGTCAGTGAATCCGACAACAATAGCACCATGATCAAGAAGAAGAAGCAACGTTCCAACAACGCTGGCCAACTGCCATCTAAATCACAGCCCACGGATAGCTGTAATGACATCTACCATGACACGGAACTCGAGGTTGTTGCCGCTGTGGCAGCAGCTGCTGCTGCTGCTGGTGTCGGTGGCTCTAAGTCACAGGGACTGGATGATAATCGACCGCCGTTGCCGCCACGCCCACCGCCCAGGCCACGCAGCGCCATCAATGGCTCAGCAGGTGAGAACAAAAATTGCAAAAATAACTATCAATTTAGATATCATAGTATCTTCAGACCTAACCTTAAATTTGTTAGGGGAATCCCCCAAAATTTACTAATTGAGCAGTTTTCCAATATAGTAATAGTTTATGATTATTAAAAACCTCAAAAAAGGTGTTGAAGTGGTAACTAAAATACATCTAAGGACTTGACAATCGAATATGATAAAAGTCTTGAGATATAATATCAAAAAATATTCAGACATAATCTTAAACTTAATATGAAATTAAATTAATTTAAATTGCTTAAAAAAAATTATAGATAGTGTGAAAAATAACTTAAGAAAAAATGTCAAAGCCATTTGAAAATTGTCCAATCTTAACTCAGAATAGTCTTATTTTGTGAGAAAAATCTTAAAAAAAAATTAAATTTCATTTCTTAGGTATTTTCGAATTGGGAAAATCGTTGCTCGGAAGTGTTTCATAAACTTTTTCTGAAATCACAGCTCACATTGGTAATTGAAGTATTTCCTTTCATATGTTTCAATAAGATGATTGATTTTTTTCAATATCCTCAAACAGGTTTGAGTCTTATGAATTAGACATATGAATCTTACTTAAAGAGTTTATCATAAACTGTATTTTTGAAATCACAGTTCCCATTGCAAATCACAGTATTACCTTTTGATTGAACAGCATCCGTTTTGGGGCAAAGCTTTCTCAATTCGATAGTTTTGGCGCCTGCGCTCTCTCTCTTTCTCTCTGTCTCACTTGTGCTCATCTCTCTCCCACTTTCTAAGTTGTTGCTCTTTGGCTTGGGATGTTTCCGTGATTGCAGCACTGTGCTGAGGGTGGTTTGGGAACTGTGTTAATGTCAGTCAGGACTTTGAGTGGACACCGTTCCGTAACTGCAACGCACTCCCCCAAAATAAAAAACAGTTTCCGTGTCCGTGTTCCAGCTCTACCCCCAACTTCCGAGCATCTCCCAAAATCTCCCAGTCCGCGCAGCTGCCAGTCGAGAGTCATCTCTGGCGACTTGTGTATAGATATTTTTCCGTCAAGTGAAAAGAAAAAAATGAAAAGATAAATATTTGTATTTATCAATAAAAATCAATTGGGAATCACAAGCTTTATTTATCAATATTGATAAGCGAGATGTTTGTGCAATTGTAAAGTGATTAGCAGAAGGTTTCCATAGAAATTCCTCAACTGTTCACGATGCATGGTTATCCGGTGATGCAGTTCGTGCAGTACAGCATGCCTCCGCCCTGCTCCTGGGTGCCCGCTCCTCCGCCCACAACCACAGCGGACGCACATCATCGTGGCTCTTTGGGTTAGCATTTTGCTCCTGCTGCTGCTCCCTGCTCCGTGCTTTTACTCTACTTTTCCTATGTTAATTTCCTTGTTCCCTATTTGCAGCTCATCGTCATGGCGCTGGCATCAAGAAGTATGTGGTCTGGTGTCTCATCTGTGGTGGTTTCAGCTGCCTGCTTGGCGTACTCTTCCTGGGCGTCTACTTTATGCTGCATTCCTATACCATCACTGTGGGCAACTTCGAGACGGTGCCCACATTTGTGCCTGCCACGCTGGTATGTTTTCAAACTCAATTAACTCCATTCTATGACTAATTCCTTGTCCTTTCCTCAGCTAATCCTCACGGGCGTTTGCATCATGAGTCTGGCGCGTCGTCGCAATCGTTATAGTTATTTGGTAAGTCTAGTTGTTAGTCACTGCTCCTAGCTACTGCAAGCGAGCAAACAAAAAACATTTACAGCGTTAGAAATTTTCTTGTCGACGATGAAGAAGGCGACATTGTGACGCCAAATATATTAATTTTGTGCGAGGAAAGCTTTTCAAAATTTCTCTCAAAATTGAAAAGTAATAAATGTTTTTTAAAAATATTTCTTGCGGTTACTAAGTAGTCATTATCACAGATTAAAGTGTTTTTAAATAAATTAATTAATTAATTTTGCGGAAGGAATCTTATGAAGATCTTTTTGAGAAAGTTAAATAGTTTTTTTAACCGGATAAAATCTTGAGATGTTAATTCAACTTTCTCTTTCTCTGGCAGATCAAGTTATCCGGCGCTTGTGGCCTCGTCTCCGCCTTAACCTGCGCCTTGGTCACCGTGACCACCACCGTGCTCCACATGAGTCGCCTCCAGGCGCTGCGAGAGTGTGAATACGCACAGAAGACGCGCACCTGCACCTGCTACTCGGATCTCATTGAGTCCCAGGTGGATCGCGTGGACAAAGGTGAGTCGTAGCTCAAATCAATCTCTCTTTAGTTTTTCACGCTCTCCCATCGCTTTCAGAAGGAGTGCGCCTGGTGTTTGATTCTCTCTCCGATTGCGGGGTTGTCCATGGCTCCCTCTATTCCTGTCTACGTGCCATCTTTGGTCTCTCCGTCGCTGGAGTTCTTATTGCCGTGTTCAGCTGCATGTTGGTCTATCAGCTGCTGAGTCATGAGCGCAAGAAGATGTACTGGGAGCAGCTGGAGTTGCGTTGTCGTTCCCTCTACGCCAGCCAAGCGCCGCCTCCTTTGAGTGCTCCGGGTCGCATGTTAAACTGTCGCTGCTGTGAACAGTGCCACGCCCATCGGCAGTTGACGCTGCCGCTGCAGGCAACCGCCTATCCCTGGGATGAGGCAAGTGCAGCGGCAGCAGCTGCTGTTGCCGCCGGCGGAGCTGGAGGTGAGCAACGATTCTGGGCGACACAGCCGCCTGGGAACTTTTATTCCCCCAATCCGGGTGGGGAGGAGATGATCAACGGCTGTCGAGGCGGCAATGAACGTGCCACACGCTCCAGCAGCAGCGGCTGGAGCTGGCCAAGAATGCCCTGGCAACGCACCACGCCGGATGCAAATCGTCGCTTTCGCCAGGCAGCTGCCAGTCCGGATTCCCAGTACGGATTCAGCTCGGCAACGGCTGTGGCCAACGCCGCCGATGGCAACCAGATGTTGATCGAGGAGCCGTCGGTAAATGGAGGCGCCTACAATGCGATGCCCCCGCCCAATGCCTTGCCCTATGGCGTGTGGGGTCCTCCACCGCCGTACAGTGATCCCAACAGTCCAGCACGGCGGGGTTACTATCAGTATCTGCAGGCGGGTGCGTGTCTGGCGGGGAATCCCTCGGTCACCGCATCGTTGATGCCACAGCAGCAACAACAGGAGCAACTGCAGCAGCAACTGCAACAGCAATTGCCACAACAGCAGCAATCGCGGCACTGTGGACAACATCAGGGACAATCAGCGACGCTGGAGCGCATGGATGGAGGCAGTGCATCTACAATGACCACACGAACTGCCGTCTACAAGGCAAAGGCGGTGAGCAATGGGGAATACGAGAACACGCATTCCGACAGCGATGGTTGCCACGATGGCTGGGAACGCGATCGTTGCTCCAACACGTTGCCCACGCGAAAGCTAAAGAAGCGCATAGAGGCGGGAGCCAAGAGCATTGGACCACAAAACAATGGCAACCAACAGCGTCCAAATGTGCAGCAATTGTTTGCCTGTGAAATGGCCAACAAGCAACAGGAGCAACAGTTGCAGGCGGAGCAACAGCAGCAACAGTTGCTGCAACCACAGGCTGTCAATGGTGTGGAGAACAATGGTTATCAGGATTCGAATGGTGCCATTGCCAAGGGACAAGCGACGCCAGCAACAGTTGCTGTTGCTGCTGCTGCTGTTGGTGGAGGAGCAGCAGCAACAGTTGATTGCTTGGATCCAGCTGAATCCGAGGTTTATTTTGCGGACGTGAGCAGCTGTTGCAACATGTCCCTGAAGAATGACAACTTCTATGACAATGCGCAACGTCATCATCATCAGTTGCAACATCATCATCATCAGCACCAGCACAGCAATTGCAGTCACAGCAGCAGCAGCAATCAAAGCAACTGCAACAACACCACTAACAACAACAACAACAACAATGAGGATTATCTGGCACAACGTTTTGGACGTCGTGAGCATTCCATACGCAGTCGTCTGCCCATTCCACAGACACGTCTCGAGGATGACTACGAGAGCTCCAATCTGAATATGCCCACATTGAAAAGCGCCGCCTTGGAGCAGCAACAACAGCAGCTGCAGAAGGACATCTCCAGGCAGAGCATGTGCTCGGTCGAGTCCGAGGCAAAGACTGAGTTTACAGATCTATCGCCATCGACGCCATGTGGTAATCCATTGCCTCTGCCTCTGCCTCCGCCGCCCGCCAACTTTGCCAGTGATCCGCCGGCAACGCAGAGCAATTTTGTTGCCTCATTTCCCTACTCCTCGGAGTCACAATGCCTGGAGGCGCATCGACGCTCCACCAAAAATATACATGAGTTGCTATTAGCCGGAGGAGCTGGAGGCGACTCCTCGCCAGCCCAATCCCATTATGAGATCATCAATGATCGTGAACGTTATCAGTTGCAACGTTCTGTTGCCGGCGGCAGCACAAGTAAACACAAGTCCAAGTCCAAGTCACGTTCCAGGGAACAGCTGGATATTTATGGCGCAGGGGGAGGGGGTGCGGGAGGGGCCACTGAACGCTCCGATTGGTCAGATGGCAGCGGCTGTGGCGCTTTAAGAGGCAGCAGCAAACGTTTGTGAGACGAAATTGAACTCTTCGTCTAGGTTTCACACACACAAGCACACTCCTACACACACACACACACACACACACACACACCTACACACTCTCTTACTCTCACTTTGTGTACTGTCTTCCTTATGATTTATGAAAAAAGATCGTCGCATTTGTAATGTTTGCCATCCAAAAATGAAATCTAGCTAGTTTCCTGTCTCTTTTAAAATAACTCTATCCAAGATGTATTTATATAAGGTGATGTTCTCTTTGATGTAGGACTATGAAAGAATTTCTCTCTCACGGAGAGCTGTCAACGCAGATGTCACCTAATTTTAATACATCTTGATCTTTCTCTCGCACTATATAAATTAAATTAATCTACCTATTTGCTTTAACTATTTTATGCCATTATAAAAAGTACGCATATAAGAAAGAGTACATAAATCATATTGTAGTATTGAATTGAATGTTGAAACTGTAGCAACGAGATAATCTATAAATATTAAATATTATATTATATAAACAAATTATGTTACACTTACCTGCTGTATTTACATAGTTGCATACATTTATATAAACACACACATTAACATACATATAAATACATACATATATATAGTTAGTTAAATGTTAGATTGCAAGTTAAATTTATTAAATCATTTTAACAAAACTTTTCGCGCCTTTTATTCGAGTTCTTTTTGGCGCCCGATAAGCGATCGGCCAAGCAGGGCTGCCAAACACAGTCAAAGTTATCGATAAAGCAACTAGGGCTGGCAGCGCATTTGATATAAGCAGTTGCAGCACATCTACGCTGCTTGCAAGCAGAACAAACGGTTATTTATTTAAATTTAATTTTGAACATTTATTACGCACAACTTAAAATGTCTGCTCGAATGCAGCGGGAACAAAACATACACACAATAAAAACTATGGCACTTATTGGACTTTTTCAATGTGCCAATCCGTACAACAGCATAAAAACAAAACTGATCGATAAACTCAAGCTAACAACTGAGGCAGCAGCATTCTTGCGATCCGCAATGCTGCCATGGGGTATCTCATTCTCTGAATCATCTGGTACAACGATTTCGTCGGCAGCGATCTCCTCCAGCGCCAGGCTTGTTGCCTCATTGATCGTGCGCAACAATGGATAATTATGACTGAGTCGCCTGGGAGCAGTTGTGACCAGACGGAAATCGGCAAACGTATCCTCATCCAGTTCACAATCTCCCAAAAAATCATCGGTATCCACAGACCAAACCATGACGCCAGCCAGTCGCTTTTTCATGGCAAACTTCACCTTGTTGGCAATGGAACGCGAACTATCAAATGTCACCACATTCACCTCCTGTGTAAAGACATTGCGCTCGGAGCGCGCCAACACTTGGCTCGTCTGCGGATCCCATTGTTTGGTCCAGCCCGAGGTTTTATTGCTCAAGATATTGCAGATCTCGTTGTAGCCCAGAAAGCCATCCTCACGGGTAAAGGGTCCTTGGAAGCCAGCACTTTCGCTGGCATCATCCAGATTTCCCTGTGCGCTCGTCTTAAAGGTTCGTCCATAAAAGGGCAGTCCCAAAACCAGCTTCGATGGAGGAGCTCCCTGTTTCAGCAGATAGTCGATGGTGTATTGCTGCAAGTAATTTAATAAATTAATTATTTATTTAAACGCAAATAAAAACAGTCAAATAATTCTAGTTGTAGTTTAAAAAATATTATAAAAAATAAATAAAATTAAAAAAAAATTTGACATGTAAAAAAAAAGTTCGCGAAAGTGTAAAGAAATCTGGGAGACTTAAAAAATTAAATTGTTCCGGTAAGGAATTTTTAAAAATTATTTTTTTAAGTCTGTTCTTGCGAAACAATAATTATATTTACAGATTATGTCTTTAAATTTTTCATCTCATGCTTACCACACTCAATGGATCCACAGCAGCAGCTGTCAGTGGTGCATTGTAGCCAATCTTGTGATCCCAGCTGCCGTGGTAATCGTAGCACATGATGTGCAAATAGTCAAGATAACGTGCAAGCTGTCGGACATCGTAAGCCTGATCGATCACATTCTTGGCTGCACCAATAGCCGAGGTCAGCAGTAGTCCATGGTTATCAAACTCCTCGCGCAACTCTTTGGTCAGAGCTACGAAATTCTCGCGATCCTTCGGACTGCCACCACGTTGAGTGGGATACTCCCAGTCCAGATCCAAGCCATCAAAGTTGTATTTGCGCACAAAGCTCGAGACTTGCCTCACAAACTGTCCACGTTGCAAGACATTGGCCACCATTGTGGAATAGTTCTTGGAACCCTCGTTCCAGCCACCAATGGCCAGACTGACCTTCAGATGCGGATGAGTGCGCTTCAAGTCGGTCAAGCGCTCGTAGCCTCCCTTGCCGTACTCCTCCTTCAGGTCCTGCCAGGGATCTGCAACATATGGCAGGGTAAATTTATTTTACTTATTTGCATAGAAGCAATGACCGTAACAATTATACTTTTCACTTATAAAAATACAACTAACAAAGTATTTTTTAATTGTTTGCATCTAAAAAATATATACAGTTGAACTTCCATAACTCGAACTTCTATAGCTCGAATTTCTCTCTAACTCGAGCTAAATTAGTGGCAGTAGAATTAATAAACTTATGAAAAAGAACTATATAAGTCTAATATCTCCATAACTCGAACCTTTTCTTTGGATAATGATGATTCGAGTCAGGGAAGTTCGACTGTATTTATATATTTTTCTTAATAAACTAATAATAAAACAACAACTAAATTCCATTATTTATTATATAATCAAAAAATTCAATGAAAGGTTTTTGAATTTTAGAAATTTCTTGGTGTTTTCTAAAAATGTTCGATGAAAAGCAATTACTTTATATTTTATAATTTTATTTTAATAAATATTAAAAATTAAAATTTATGTATTTATTAAATACAAAAATGAAATCAATAATTGTATTTTTTATATAAGGAAATTGTTTACTTGGAATTTAAACTGATTAAACTAATTAGATCTCCAAGGTTTAATTCTTTTAAACTACATATAAGGTTTATCTGTTAACTTACCCAACGATTTGATGGAGGACTGTGTGATGTCCAGGCCGGCAAAGGCGTAGATAGCATGTGTGCAGAGACTCGGGTCAAAGTGTTCAATGGAATAGGCACCCGGCTTGGGTCGATAGACAGCCCACGTGGATATATAGCAAACAACCACCTTGTCGTGAGCAGGACCTGCAATATGGCACAAACATAAAAAAATGATATAGCAACCCCATTTGTAACCGCAATATGCTCACCTGTTCTGGCGGAAACCGAAGCCATAAATATGCCCAAAAGCAGCAGAAGGAGAGTCAATCGAATCATCGCCAGAGGAAGTCTGAAAAGGGAAAGAGGAGGAGAATTGAAAGAGAATGCGGAATTGAGAAGGCGCCGCTTAAGTGAACTGCGTTCTTGTCACAACGCTGAAAATCTAAAGAATACGAATACGAAATGTATCCACAAGATACATTCAATTAAGCTCAATTAAAGGCTTTAATTAAGCCGCGTCTATGATGTTGAGGGTTGAGAAAAACTAGAGGGAAAAGTGAAAGGCATAAGAATCAAGAATCAACTTTGCCAGATTCTTATGTGAATCATCAATGTATCTCTCGATTTCATCATCATCATCATGCAGCTAATGAAAGACGTCGCATTGTTGATTCGTGCTATTCAACCTGTACCCGTTATGGGCATGCCCAACTAGTCAAATACCCTAACCCCATTAAAATGCAAAATAACAATAATGTGGGTTGCGAAACCTGATTCTCAACTTTCGATTCATGATTCTGACGACGACGATGGTAACCGGTAACCATTAAGTGCAATATTAAATGGAAATTGACCAATATGCGAGTATGAATACGAATACGAATACTCGTATGATTCATGCGACTTAAGACAATGTTTCAATCGCATTCACATCCCGCACACAATTCTTTGTCTCCCTTATCAATTCCACATTATTGATCAAACAACAACAACAATATTTATTTGCTGATAAGGAAGAAGCATAAATATACACTCAATTTTACAACAATTGTGAAAAAATATCGAGAAAAAACACTGCAAAAAAAGCACTCATTTCACTTTCCGGTTTTGTTACTGCTTCTTTGTTTTCATTGCGTTTTATTTATTGTATATTTTGTGAATTTTCTTGTTTCTTCTTCTTCTTATGCATTAAGGAAACTGGAATTGGCTTCACACACAAAGCACAGACTAAAAAGATAACTGCAAAACATGCGAATATAAAAATAAAGAAATCAAATAAAAATGAGAGGAAATAAAAAAACAAAAACCAGATCGCTTTAGTTCAAGAACTCAGCTGAAGCTGAACATCTTCTCTGTACAATTGGCCAAGTTAACACTCTCGGGCCACGCCTGCGCATTGTTTAAATGGAAAGCCAATTAGCGCTGCCAACTATGAAAATAAAAAACTTCCATCAACTACACACTCGAAACTCGTGAACTAAAACCTCATAATTATTATGGTTGAAATTGTTTGCACGTACATTGTTTGATGGTCTCAAGAGACGACGTGCTTTATTTTTTTGTAGTCTGCCTGTAGTTTACCGAATCGAACCGTTAACGACGCGTTGCTACAAATAACTAAACTTCATGGAGCTGCTGCCACGGACACACTGCGCATTCATATACCAAGTATGTATTAAGAGTCAGTCAAGCCGAACTCGCACTCCGCCAAGACCGTTTTCTTGCTTAAGAGTCACCTATCAACTGTAAACTTGCTTAAGAGAGGCAAGTAAGACGCGTACACAGTGTAAGCGCACCCCGTATGAGCTTAGAGCTCCAGCGAAGGCAACTTGGAGTAAACTGTAAACTTGCCTAAAGAGTCGCTTGCGAACTGTTTAAACTAGCACAAGAGTAGACAAAGAACTGCGTGTACGCTCAGCATAAAACTGTCAAGCAAAGAGCGCAGCTTTAACAAGATCTAAGCGAGAGCAAGGTGAATTTACTAAATCCACCTTGCTGATAACTATGTGGGAATACCAAGGGAGTTGGCAGGCGGGGGAAGGGGGGCCATTGCCCCCCTACATTCATAACTTTATATTATGTGGCTTCCGAAATTCAACCAAAGTGAGTGTGAAAACGTGAAAAAAACATAATTTGGCCCCCCCTGCTTGTAAAGCTGCCAACGCTCTTGGGGAATACCAAACAAAACATAACAAAACATTTCAATCAATACAACTTTTGAAATTTTATGTCAAAATGGTTTCAGTATTCAAAAAGAAATTAGAATGAACACAGACGGCAGGAGTAAGCAGAACAGAACGTACTAATATTACAATTTAAAAATAAAAACAGACAAAGCGATTAATTTATCGATGCTGTAAAACTTTTTTTTTTGAAAGCACAACTAATATCGCTGACGCAGCCCTGAACAATCGTAATCGTAATCGCTGTTGCAATCAATTGTGTTGAACATAAACAATAGTCGACGAATTTCTGCTGCGGAAAAAGTTGAATTGGCAATTGGAAAACAGTAAAGTAGATTGTCAAGCAGCAAAATGGACATTGAGGAGGATGGTGCAACGGATGCGGCAACAGAATGTAAGCGACAGAAGCGGAACAACTCCAGCGACGACGAGAGTTGCATCAAAGATGACAGCGAAGCAGGAACGTCAGCTGCAGCAGCAGCGGCAGCTGGCAGAGAAGCAGCAGCAGAAAAATGCACTTTTTCTAACGACAGAAAAAGTCTTTGGTAAGAGTGCACGTGTTTTCCCTGCATAAATGATTGATTTTTTTCGTTACACGCTTTTGTTGCAGTTCCCCTGAAAATAGAAAGGAGGCAAAGAAGACTGTAAATAGCCACAACAACAACAACAACAGTGGCAAAGGCGATGAATTATACACTGAGGAACAGGGCACAGTTAATGCAGCAGTAGCAGCAGCAACAACATCTGCGACAGCAACAACAACAAATGCTGCACACGATGACAATATAAATCGATCTCCAAACTCGACATCTACAACTTCTTTAAGCTTGTCAGTGGATGAGCCGGCAACGCAAGTTGATGATCTAGCAATTGACATACACACAGTTTCAAATACTCCCAACTCTAGTCTTTTCGAATCCGGACTAGCCAACTCCAATGATGATGATGATGATATCGATATCGAGGAGGATAATGAACTGGGTGCTATTTTTCCCATATTCAATCGTCCGCGCATGCTGCGCACTCGCGCTTATCGCTCCACGCTGTCGGGTTCGGTGTCCAGCAGCAGCAGCGTTCCAGCCAGCGATCATAATTCGGATGCCAGCAGTGATATGAATTATACAGAAGTCGAAGGCGATGGTACCGATGATGCAGCCGAGGCGGCTAACGTCGAGGATTATGAATCACGTTCGCCGGCTGGACCATTTCCTGCTGACGACAGCAGCTCCGGCTCTAGCGATGTATTCTGGCATCGCTACTATGCCTCCAGCAATGAGGATGTCGATTCTGTAAGTCGGCAAGCATTTTATTAAATTTATTTTCCTTTTATAAATTTACATATTCCCATTTATCTTTTATAGGACGACGAGTATAACGAGATCGAGGCGAATCCTTCTGACAAGGAACAAGTTGAGATTGCTGTCAACAAGATCATGTGCAAATCAAAGCCGTCCTACACCTGGAACTGTGTCCAGGAGCTGATTGCTCGCGAGCATAATCTCTTCAATCGTATTGACTGGCGTGGCGGTCACACCTCTGCCCAGAGCTTCGGCCAGAGATATTACGGGTCACGGCAGGTGGTGGAGCGCATGAAGCTAATGAGTACCATGAGTCGCCATCGGGGCTGTGTGAACTGTTTGAATTTCAATCGTTCGGGGGATTTAGTATGCTCCGGATCTGATGATCTCCTCATCGTTGTGTGGGACTGGGCCAATGGGAAGCCGCGGCACAGCTTCAAGTCGGGTCACACCCAGAACATATTCCAAACGAAATTCATTGACAGCGCCGGCTGCCTGGATATTGTATCCTCCAGTCGCGATGGCCAGGTGCGACGTGCCGTCATCCCGCCCTCGGGCAGCACCAGCTTTAAACCAATGCGCCTTTACACCCATGGCAATGCGGTACACAAAGTTGTCGTTGTGCCCCAGAGTCGGCATGAGATAATGAGTGTTGGCGAGGATGCGGCAGTCAAGCACTTTGATTTGCGCAGCAACAAGTCAACAACTTTAATGCGCTGCGTCGCCGACAAGGGACGCGTTCGTCTGTTCAGCATTGCCCATCATCCGTATGCGCCAGAGTTTTGCATCAGCGGCTCCGATGACAAACTGCGAGTGTACGACAAACGCAAGCTGTGCGAATCTGTGCATGAAATGACGCCCAAAGACCTTAAGGATGTGAGCCCATTAAAAGCATTTGCTTAACATCTATAACTCACATTCCTACCCTCTTCTTGTAGACCAAGATAACGCAGATCACGTGTGCCGTCTACAATCACAGCGGCAGCGAGATTCTTGCTTCCTACAGCGATGCCGGAATTTATCTCTATGACAGCCGTAACTACAAGGATGGCGAATTCCTGCACTCCTATGAGGGTCATATGTAGGTGAATCCATCTCATCAATTGTGAGCAGTCTGTGATCCTCTTTTCATTTACAGCAATAGTGGCACCATTAAAGGTGTCAACTTCTTTGGGCCACACTCGGAGTACATCGTTAGCGGCAGCGACTGTGGACACATTTTCTTTTGGGACAAGAACACCGAGTCGGTGATTAACTTTATGAAAGGTGATCTGTCTGGTGTTGTCAATTGCCTGGAGCCACATCCCTGGATGCCTGTGTTGGCCACATCTGGACTGGAACACAACGTTAAGATTTGGACACCGACGGGATTGGCTGAAACTGTAAGTTGACAAAGATTTCCTATCAACTTGCTCATCAGTTGAAACCTTTTATTTGCTATTAGAGTCCATCGAGAACGACGGATGTATTAAAGGAAACCTTGCAACGAAACTTCAGACGCAGCATTCTGGATGTGGGCGACTTTGATATCAATCAAATTCATTATTTTATACGGCAGCTCATTGAGCCGCGTCGTCGCGGCGGTGGCGGCAATGCTGCTGGCGCACAGGAGCATAATCGCACGAATTTCAGCAACAGCAGCAGCTCTAGTCCGCTCCATGTGGCTGCTTCCAGTCAGGAGCAGCGTCAACACGGCGGCAGCAACGAAAGCAGCTCCGATGAGGGCAATGCTGATCCCCTTGACTGTCGCACTCAATGAGAGCCGCAACATCCCTCAAACATAACACATGGATCCAAAGCCTACTTTATTTTTTTTTTATATTTTCGTTTGATTATGGCCTGGACTTGAAAAGTCCACGGAAAGCCTTGCATGTTTTTCCTGCTATTTTGTTTAGTGTGTTATTGCGAGCATCTGAAAGTTTGCGAGCCTTACGTCTTTTATTCCAAAGCGTTTCAAAATCTGTGAATATACAAATAAGCGCGCTCATATTCTAATTTTGAAGAATGTCTAATAAACGCATGTATCAAAAACTCTTTGAAAAACGGTTAAAGGACTTCAATAGACATGTGAAGTTATTTATTGCATACAGCCAGCAGGACAACGATGTAACAGCCCTGTCTAATTGTAACAGCAGTCAGGCCTGTCTTTCACACAAATTAAAGAGTTAAATTCAAATTTGCTAAAAAGCTCCTCATCATTTTAATATTGTTACGTTTAAAAGTTTTATTGCATTGCGGCGAGCTCAAATCAAGTCAGCTTCATGACTTTTTCTCAGAAGCTGTGAATATACCAAAAAAGCATGCTTATATTCTTAATTAATTTTGAAGAATGCCTAACAAACAGATTGAGTTGCATACATTTAACATAAGTCGTGTCTCTTGTTACGCATACCAGAGTCAAGTTAACATAAGTCGTGTCTCTCTCCTGTTACGCATACCAGAGTCAAGTTAACATAAGTGGGTGTCTCTCTCCTGCTCCTGTTAGTTATATACCAGAGTCAAGTTGAGTCCCTTCCCTTCCATTTAGTCATTGGTCTGGCAAATGAGGGCAACACTACGTTTAACCCAATGCGATGCTTTGGCCTGTGTATTGAGCAGCAAGGGAACAACATAATTTGTGGAGTGTCCCGTTGTGGAGAGTGTTCCGCGTCGCTCGGCGGTCTTGTAGAGGGGACAGCGATAGCGCGAGCCTTCGGTTAGTTGCAACAATGTTACGGGACGGAAATAGATGACTGGCATGGTGTACATAAGGATCTTGGGTAATTGCTCGACGAGCATATTGTGTTCCCAGTGCCAGCGTGCTCCCTCCAGGAACAGGCCATTGCAATAGACGCCATCGTCCGGCGGCACCGTCTTCGTTTCCACCTTGAGCACATCATAGTCAAAGGTGAGCGTATCAATTGGTATCTTGTATTTCCTGGCGAAATTCTGCATGGCACCGGTGAGGAAAGCCTGTGTGAAGAAGAATCCCGAGAGCCAGAAGGTTGGCGGTTTCCCCACACGATGCCACTGATGCAACCAATTCAAACGCTTGTACAGATCCTGGACATAGGAGCCCAGTGGCTTGAGGCACGGATACGATTTGCCCATCCACTTTTGGGGAATGCGATTGTACTTCATGGCAATCATCACATTCTCCAGATCCGGCGTCATGACCAGGATGCCCTTAATGGCCATGGCCAGATCCCGGCAAGAGGCACGAATCTCCTTTTGCAGTTTGAGAAAACGTTCCATTTCCTGGACGACCACGGTGTTCATCGATTCGTTGTAGTCCACGGGATATTTCTCAGCTGCTCCCTCGATATCCATGTCCGGGGGCATTTCCGATTCAATCTGTTTAATGGTGTCCAGCACCATTTGCTCCGGACTAACGCCACCTCCGGCTGTTCCCGCTGCCTCGCTGCCCAGCAGCAGAATCATGGATTCGAGCAAAGTTTTGGTGGTCTGCAAATCACGCGTAATGCCGGAATTGGCATGTAATCCGTAGACCTCCGGTGGTGCCAGCGAGGGCATGCTCTCGTCCAGATAGCGCAGAATCTCCCGATGCTCCGTCTTGCGTGGCAATATGTAGCGATCATCGTTGGCGAAACGATAGCGAAGATCGGACACCACTTGGGCATTGCAAAAATCGGCGAGAATCGTGACAATGACACGTCTATCCCAATTATCCGTGACGCGTCCGCCGTAATTGCACTCACTGGTCAGATACGAGATGGCATCGTAGGGCACGTGTTCATATTGATTCAGGAGCATCTAAAAAATATAAGAGAGGACAATTTAATCAATATTCCGATCGATAAAAATCGATTTCTTACGCTCAACTGCAGCACGGAAATTTGCAAATCGGACTCATTAAATCCGTATGGAATATTCCAGCCCAAAGGTCCGTATTTGCGTCTCTCCTGGACGACGGCGTGGAAGAAACAGATGCCGAATAAGAGACGGGTAAAGGCACGATCCTGCTTGGCGCAGCCCAAATAAAACTCCGGCTCAT
Organism: Drosophila limbata; assembly: GCA_963924055.1. Lineage (NCBI taxonomy): Eukaryota > Metazoa > Arthropoda > Insecta > Diptera > Drosophilidae > Drosophila > Drosophila limbata. Next base: position 6,928,622 of record OZ001354.1, read on the forward strand.
TGATCGGCTCCGAGTTGTAGGATCTCATGAGATTCTCACGCAAACCCGTCGGCGGTTCATTAGTCATTTTGACGCCATTCTGCAGAATCGTCACGGGAAACTGTGGCGTCGGATACGCCGTAAGCCAAATACGGAAATTCGCTGTAAATTACGTGAAAAACAAAAAATAACCGGAAAGTAACAGTTATTTTAATTTAATTTTAACTCTTTTTTGTGTTAGTCTAGGGAACTTTAGATAGAATTGAGTAGGAACTTACCCTGCGTGTTGAATGTGTCCATGTTCTCCCACAGATACTCCAGTGTGGACATCCAGGAGGCGGCCAGATGGCAATTCTGCAGACAGACCCAATAGCCCATCTCCTGGGCGTTCTTAATCAGCGCAGTTGCAATTGGACCTTGACCCTGGCCCAGGGAGATGCTCTGGAAGGATTCCTCTTGTCCCATCTTTTCGGCAAATACCAGCAACGAGCCCAGCGGATCAGCTCCCGGCGAAAGAATGAACAAGAGCGGAGTTAATGCCGTGGAATCGGCATACGATTTGGATATATCGAATTCCGGCGGAGTCACATACTGTTCCCCAATCGTCTGAGCTATAAAGTTGCGCACGCCCAGAAATACGGAATCCGGACGTAGCGCCTTCAGCACAATGATCTTCTCAAAGGCTGTGGTCTTGTCCTGCCAGGGAGCCGGCAAGGGCTGCAACTCTGGCGAGGCATGATCGTAGATGGCCTGCCAGGCGGACAGATCACTCTGGAAGGATTTGACAATGCCATTCAGCTCCTTGAGCTCATCCAAACGAAGCACATTTAACCAAACGATATCCGTGATCCAACTGGGATCGGGATTGGGAGGTAGATTGCTAGATTCCTTGGCGCTCGTTAGTAAATGCGACAAATGACGCATCTCAACTTGTCCGGTGCCCAAAAGGATGCGGGCCGTGAGAATGAAGGAGAAGAGCAGCTTATCCTTCTCAAAGATGGAGCGACAAACGTTGTTATAAAGATTCCTGGTGAAGCCATCAACCAGAAACTTGATGCGACGCGGCAAATCCTTCGACTTGTTGGCCGTCTCAATAGAGTACATGTAGAGATTGATGTACCAATTGAGGGAGAACTGGTACATGGGATCAATGTTGGGCAGATCCGTGATGGAGTAATACAAGATGGAGGAATGCACGGCCACTGGCTTGTAATTCAAGCGGAACGCTTCGATCTTGGCGGACGTCTCCTTGGCCGCATCCTGCTTCTCCGTAATGTCCTTGGATAGCGTTTTTGAGTCGGCCAAGATCAAGATGGCCGCCTCGTTCTCCAGAATGTCACCCTCACTGGAGGTCAGCGTCTTGAGGATCATGTTCTCGGCATCGAGCAGTGCTCCCTTGTTGGCCGCCGCCTCCGAAGTCAACATGATGCGCAGCTCCTGCAGATCAGGACGTTCCTTGGCCACCACAATGCTCAGCAGTTGATCCATCAGGGCATTCTGGGTGAGGGCAAAGTTAATCACCGTGACCTTGTTGAAGGTCTCCGGCAGGAAGTGAGGGTTACGCAGATTGCAGGTCATGTAGAGACGGAAATTGGGTGAAACCGGCACCACATTCTCGCCCAAACTAATGTGCTTGATGCCGCCCTGGAGGAAGGTCTGCTTCATGAGAATGGGATCGAGGGGCACCTCCAGCTCCTCCTGCACATTCTCAATGATCACGGGGGAGCCGTACTCCAAGGCGTCCGCAATGATCTTCATGTAGTTGCTCTGATTAAACTTGACACAATTTAGACGATTCTTTCGCTCCATGTTCTTCAACCAGTTGTTGGCCTGACCCTGGGGATCAATGAAGAGACTGTAACGACTCGAGTTGGCCGAGATGATGGCATTCTCGCTGGAGAACTCATCATTGGGCAGCCCGTCCAGCTGCCAATTCTGGATGGTGACTTCCTGTCCCAGCACAGCCGTGATGGAATACTTCTTGGAACAGGGTATCTGCAATTCGTTGCACTTCTTGAACCAGTCCAGGACGCAGCTGGCACGATACTGGAGATTCACGGCCGACAGATAGGCAATGATGCCACAGGAGATGAGCACATCTCCGGGCAGATGATCGTACAGATCCTGAAGATCATCGGCCGCCTTGTTCCATCGGGATTTCTCGCCGCCCAGTCCGCCAATTAAAGCCTCCGCTCGGAGCAGCTTGTTGCGACAATTCTCGGCATGCTGCTCGGTTCGCTTCATCTCCTCGTTGGCCTTGTCCAGCTCGATGTTGAGCAGGGCCACCTTCTCCTCCAGCGCCGCGGCCATCGCTCGCTTCTCGGCCAGAAATGCCATGGTGTCGGCGTATTCCTTCTCCGCCGCCGCCAGTTTGGCCTTCTTGGGTGCCACCACCTTGGCGACGTCGTCGTACATGTCCATGGCAATGATCCACTGGCAGAGACCCTTGGCGGCACTGGACGCCTTGGCCACCACCTTGGGATCAAAGTCCTTGTTCGGTATAAACTCCTTGCGTATCCTTTTGATCGTCTCCACGGGTATGTTGTCCTTGTCGAATTCCCTCAGTGAGGGCAGGAAATTCATGTCGCCCAGGATGCGCTTACTTGGACCCCAATAATCATTGACCATCTTACCCGACGCAGGATCGGGAATACGCTCGGGGGGCAAACCCTTCATCACACACACCGCCGCCATGACCAGCTTGATCACAGGCGGAGGATTCTTCATGGACTTGACCAGCGTAATGTCCGCCGGCTTGAGAGTATTCAAGGCGGCCAGTGCATCCTCCAGCACGGGTATGGCCTTGGCCAGATCCTTCTCGCACTCACCTTTCAGCACCTGGGCTGCCTCGGCCTGGACGGAGGCCACCTCCTCGTCCCGTTTCACTTGCTCGGCGGCGGCATTGGCCGCCAGCGTCTCCTTGCTAATCTCCAGCATCATTTTGCGAGATGCCTCCGCCAGGGCGAGCAGTTTGGGTTGCAAGGCATTCAAATCCTTTTGCATGATGGAAATCGCAGCCGCTGCGGAAGCCAAAGTGTCCAGGCCACCGATGTATCGCATCTTGGCCTGCATCGTCTCCTTCTGCTTGCGTTCGATTAGCGTCTGGAAGGATCGGATGAGCTCAATGAAGGAGGCATTGGTCTGATAGATGTATCTTCCAGACGCTTGGCAGAAGGAGCGCGTAACTCGCGCCGCCGTCGTATGGAAATACTGGCAAGTGTCCATGATGGCCATCTTGATCTCCTCGGACGGGACATTCACGTCCACCAGCGACATCTTGGCAATCATCTGCAGGGCATCCTCGGGCCAACTGTCGTACCAATCGATGGTGCAGCAATTGACCAGAGATGGATACAATCTCACCCGGGTGCGAAGAGCATCCCCGATGGGCGAGAAACTCAGCACAATGTGCAGTTTCTGCTTGCAGCGATTCACAAAGAAGGAGAAGACTTGGAGCGGAGAGACGTCAATGTTGCGATTGCCTCCCTGGGCCGCCAGACGCACCATCTCGAGCACCTCCTGCTTCTCATCGATGGGAAAGATGTTGGGCACCTCGCCCTGATTCAACAGACAGTCAATGTCCTGGAGGAACAGCTCCATTTTGATCTGATTCTCGGTGATCAGGAATGTCGTGTGTTTATTCATGCCGCCCGCCTCCTTGAGTATGGCTTTGATATCGTCATGCCATTCATTGGCCCCATAGCTCTTGGTGATCTCCGGCTGGAAGAAGGAAGTCTGCACCATATTAGTGGCCAGCTTGGTCAGCGATTGTCGCCCCGAGCCGCCCAATCCGATCAGCAATGCACTCGCTCCTTGTATGGAGATGATGCGACAAATGCGATTCAAGTGGAGCAGGGCAAAGGTGAACAGCGTTATGTCCATCTTGGAACGCCGCGTCGAGTTGTAATCCTCCAGACTGGCCACGGCCAGCTTGTGGAAGATCTCCATGTTGGGCACCTCCTCGTAGCGACGCTCGTCCGGCTCACTGTCCTCATCGAAGTACATGCCAAAGAAGATGCTGTTGGCTGCCTCAATGGTGAACGCTGCATCGTCTTCCTGTTGGGGACACAAACAAGCTGATATTACTTAAGCTACCCTCTTAAAGACTCTCAACTGAAGAAATAAGTTGCTGAATTATATTTTAAAATAAAGTAAATTAAATTTAAGTTTAACAGTATAAGAAAGTTTTAGTACAGAGATGGGCAGCTAGTGGCTCACAGTGTTCACCGAGCTCTTTCCGTTATCTGAAGCTCTAGATCTCTGAGATTAGCGACGGGAAAGGCTGTAGTCGAGTTCCCGACTTTAGGATACCCGTTACTTATTTAAATAAATATAAAATATTTTTTATTGCATACTTTAAGACTCTTACATTGCTTGAAACTTAAATCAGCCATTACTACCGCTCTGTTTGGCCAATCTTGTTGGGATTCAGTAGGATAATAGCTAATAATAGTAGTTAACGTTAATTTCGAAAAAATACGTAATATTCGAAAAAACACTAATAAATATATTACTTATTTATGCAGTGATATGTATTCTATAAAGGAAACATAGAGATGACTCACCGTGCAGTACTTTTCAAAGACACTCTCCACTTTGTCTTTGAAGTTGAACTTGAGGCACTCATTCAACTTGTCGAACATCCACTTGCGATCGATGTCATCCACCAGGCGATCGTAGAAGACACGCATGGCCTCGTGATACCAAACACGGACCAGCATCTTCTTGTCCGTCACCGATTCCTTGCGGACCAATGTGCAGCCGGTGACGACACGTGCCATGTCCCGCAGATTGAAGATGTAGTGGGATTTGGCGGGCGTGGCCCGAATCTCCGACTGGACACTCTTATAAATGCTCTGCGTGGCGGCCACTATCTGATTGGTGACCACAAACACATCCTGACCATGGCCCGATCTGCGGAAGCCATTCAAGGAGACATTGAGGAAGATGCGGTACATGGTATCGTCACTAAAAGTGTTTATGGAATAGACATGGAAGTGATTGAGGAAGCGAGCATAGACATCCTGGCGACTGCCTCCGGGCAGACCACAGGCGCACATAATCAACACGTTGTTTATCCAGATCTTGGAGCTATCCCTCAGATCATAGACATGGCCATAGTCAAAGTATTGACGCAGTAGCTCCAAAGGAGGCTGAGCTCCATACACCTCCTTGACGGGCATATTCATATCGTCCACAAAGAGTATACTCTGCATTCCCTTGGGCGGACCATAGATGCCACGCTTCCACTTCTGCAACTTGGCTATGATCTGATCCTGCGTGTTATTCGCCGATATCATCACCGTGAACGTTATAAATCCCGTCTCATACTCCTCCGGATTCAGTTTGTTCATCAAATAGTTCTGAATGTAAACGCTCTTTCCAGTTCCAGTTGGTCCCACCAACAGCATCCGCTTCTTGTGCTTCACATGCATCTGGAGCAGATGTATATAGCGAGCCGTGTCCACGGTGGGCACAATCACGCCCGTCTTTGTCTCCTCCACATCCATGCGCTTGGCCAGCTCCGGCCAAAAGCGCCAATTTCCACGCTGCTTGAAGACGAACACGTAATCCACAATTAGGCCCTCCAAGGGCGGAGTTACCTCCATTTTACCCAGGGCAGATGGGCATTCTGCCTCATTCTCGTATAACTGAAAGAAACGGTGAATAATAAACGATTATTATCATAATAAGTAATCGATCGTGATTAAATCTTAGTTAGTTGAGTTCAGTTAATTATGACAGAAGTTGAATCGAAATTTAAAATTTTGAATTTTCGAAAAAAATTGATTTAACGAAATTAATATTGTCTGAATGAATTTTTTCAAAAAACTTTTGAAATTCAATTCTTCCGATTTACAAAGACAAAAGAAATCATAGAAAAATTCTAAAATAAACTAAAATAGTGCCAATTGACACCAAATTTGATATCAGCTCCGATTAACAGATCTGGCAAAATCTGAATAAATATTATATCTAAATAAAAATGATATCTAATAAAGTTATACCTAAATAAAAATAATTTCTAAATAATAATGAATAAATTAAGCAATACGCACACTTTTGAGAAAAGTATCGAATTTTTCGCGTGATTCCGTGTTGAGGACACCTCCAACGCCCCAGGACAAGGCAAAGAGCATGGCAGCCTGTATATGACCCACGATGTACTTGTCATAATCCTCGGGATTCTCCTCAATGGCCTCATCCAGCAGCATATCAATGAGATCAAAGGTGGTCAACATGCAATTGTATTCGCCCGGTCTGATGAACTGACTGCAATACCGACGAACGAAGGTTTGACACTGGAGAATAGAAGGACAAGGATTAATGCAATAGATCCACTAAAGACACCTTTAGAAGGGCACGTGTCTCTACTTACCGGCGGTAGCAACCATTGCAACATGGTCAGCATATATTTAGTATTCTCCGCATCCGCCCAGCGAGGATCGGCCTTCTTCAGCCAGGTATTGGCAAATGAGCGCCAACCCAAAGTGGCGGGCTCCATGTAGATCATGCCACAACGGGACACTGTGGCGGGTGATGCCTGTGCCAGATCCATGACCTCAAACACCATGGACATCTCGTTGGACATGGTGATCACCTCGCCGCTGGTGAGGCACAGCTTCTTATTGTCATCCAGCACGGTGTTCATGTTCTCGATCCATACCGCATCCACGGGACCATCAAAGATGACCTGGTAAAAATTTGAATAAATGTTTAAAATAAGTACAGCTTCAACTCATTTTTTTCGGAACAATCATGTTCGAAATTAAAACTCGTTTTGCTGACTTGACCAGCAATCCTAATGTCAGCAATCCTAATGTTATTTTTGAGACGCTAGAACCAGTTGAGAATTCTAAGTCGCAAAAGTGACAAAACAGATGTAAAGCTGATCTATGTGTGTTGTTATGTTATTGTATAATAAATCAAATTTAAAATACTTCAGATTAAAGATAACTCCACTGACTTACCCACTTTCGATCCGGCGTTGGTGTCATGGCAAAGTCGCGAAAGATGCGAGCCACCAGTCCATCGGTCCACTCATAGGAAATGGGATCAAAGGAGCCGTAAAGTTGATTCATCGTTATGGACTTGGGATTCATGATGCCCATCTGGACGTGCTGGAAGTAGTTGCTCTTGGACGGCGCCTTCACCTTCAGCGCTGACAGAATCTTGGCCAGCACTTGGAGTGTCTTGGATTTGCCAGCCAGAGGCTCGCCCACCAACATGAAGCCATGTCGCACAATAATCATCTCGTAGGTCTGAATGACTTTGACGAGGAAACTCGGCGCCGGCTCGAGGATCTCGTCCTTGCAGACGCGCTTGAACTCCGTCTCCATGAGGGAGTAATCAATGTGAGGCAGCTTGATGCCCGGAAAGATGTCCGAGATGATGCCCTCGAAGAGCGGCACATCGAACGAAAGGAACTTGGGCAGATTCACATCGATCAAGCTGCGCAGCAGGAGTATGTCCTCCACTTCATCCGGAAACTGTTTCTTGATGTTGCCGCAGGCGGAGAGCACCGTCTTCACGGCTCGCATGCCGTAATCATAATGATTCTGGCTGGACAACTGCTCCGAGCAGAGGCGATAGGTGGTCACTATCTTCACAGCCAACTTGCGGGCATCCACGAATCCATAGGAGTACAGGGAGATCTCGCCAATCATGGCATAGTCCGGCACCATCATGGCCACCGAACGGAAGAGCACCTTCAGATTGTCGGGCAACTCGGAGCGACCAGCATAGCCAGGATTCATGGTGATGCAGACATAGCAGGCCGGATTCAGAGACAATTCCGTGCCCTCAAACATAAACTTGGCCACATTCGCACGCACCGCTTGAATGATGAGCAAGATCTGTTGGGCCACCACCGAGAGCACCTCCAGTTCAATGCGATTGAACTCATCAAAGCAGGCCCAGGCGCCGCACGAGGCCAATCCCTTGAAGAACTTGCCCATGGCCTTGTAATCCAAGCCATCAGAGCAATTGAAGACCTTGCACTGCACGGCCAGAGCTTTGGCCAGATCCTTGGTGGTCTCCGTTTTGCCAGTTCCCGCAGGTCCTTCGGGAGCTCCATTCAGATGCAGTTGATAGGCACCCACCAGGGTGCGATAGCAACGATCTGTGAGCGGTGTGATCACCAGACGATCTGAGTTACCCAGATACTCGTTGGCAAAGGGAACCGTGGCATTGATGATCCTCACCAGCATGGTCGCATCCTCCCAATAGTAGCGCATCTGAGCCAACCACTGGAAATCAAACTCGCTGCTGATCTTCAGTTTGATCAGATCCTCGGTCACATCCTTGGCATGCACATCGATGACAATCAACGATTTGATCGTGATGCGATTGAGATTACTGATCACGGGGGATCTCACCAGGGTGACAATGTCATTGAGTTCCTTGGTGAGTTCACCGAAGAAATGATTCATCACGGTCTGATTGCCGCCGTAGCTGCGACGCAGGCAACTGTGCATCCGGGATGCCCAGTAGACCTGGGAGACGGCCAGCACGACCATTTGGGGCCACTCCAGGACCCACTCATTGCGCTTCACCGTGGGATAGTGGCTGAAGGAGAGTTCGCTCTCATTCCGCACCGCCTTGAGCATCTCCTCCTCGACGCCCACCAACCACTTCTCGACACTTCCGCCGGCTGCCACCGTGGAGATCTGTTGGATGAACTGGATGTGCTCCTTGTCGCTGCTTATCATGGCCAGCACATTTTTGCCCGCATCGAACTCAAGTACATTAATGCCCTCGAAGCATTTACTTAGATGGGGTTGCACCCGCAGTGGATCCTTGGTCTCGGAGAGAATTTCCAGCATCTCATCGTTGGCCAGAAAGAAGAAGCGTGGAAAGTATAGACGCTTCTTCTCCAGATAATTGCTCACACCTGTGGAGATATCCTCCAGCAATTCGTTTGCCTTCTGCAGAGCCTCCAGAAGCCCCGAGACTGGCGCTGTTTCCATCACCAAGGGATTACGGAGCACCAGTCCCATATTCCGGGTGTAAGTCTGCTCCACGATGGTAAAGAGTCGTCCCTCCTCGGGCATCTGGGCAACAATATCCTTCGAGGAGAAGATGGGCAGCAGGTACAAATAATTGACCTGCACCTTGCCCCACTGATCCAGCGTCTCGTTGACTCGCATGATCTTCTCGTACCAGTCGCGCACCTCCTCCTCGCAGGGCTTCATAAATGCCGAGCCACGCATCGCCAGCGTTTTGAGTATGTGATCGTCGAGCAGCGCCTGTATGTCATCCAGGCTGGAGAGAATCGTGACGCCCGTCTCCTTGTAAGGACCCGTTGGGAACACCTTGTTCTCCCACTCCTTGATCATGATCTGCAGATTGTTCCACAATTGCAGCTCCTTATTCGCACTTATGCTGATAATCTCAAACTGATCGAGTACGTTATCCAGACCAGAGTTGAGAATCTTCCGTAGAGTGGTGCCAGCATCCGGCGTTATATCGAATCCGGCAATTTCCGACATCTCCTTCCAGTGACGTTTACGCAGGGCGGGATTACACAAGGTGTTCACAATGAAAACACCAATTGTAAAGTCCTTGATCGACTTGATCATGGACGCACATAGACGCAACGGCACGGGGTGCTTCTCCGGATCAGGATCTTCCGTTTGTCCCTATCAACAAAAAACCAAGATTAATATAAATAAATATAGAGAATTATCACTGTGGACGGCACTCCAAGTTAGGCAGCACTCTTAATTTAGCCGGAAATCGCTAAAAGCCCGCTAGAATTGACATCCCTAAAGTTTCGAAATGTCGGAAGCTACATATACGTTCTATATATCTTATAAAAAAAACCTCTTTACGAGGTAAAAGTCTAGTGACGAAAACATTTTAATGCACCAAAATTTCTGATATCCAATTTGGTGACGAATAATATTAAGTTTTACTTAAAAATTACTACAAAAAAATTTTTTTGTCACTCGGCACTGCGCAAAAAATATATATTTATTAGGTATGAAGAAATTAGCGCAATGTGCCGAGTGACAAAAAAATTTTTTTGTAGTAATTTTTAAGTAAAACTTAATATTATTCGTCACCAAATTGGATATCAGAAATTTTGGTGCATTAAAATGTTTTCGTCACTAGACTTTTACCTCGTAAAGAGGTTTTTTTTATAAGATATCAGAAATTTTGGAGTAAGATATCAAAAATTTTGAAAATTGCAATATATTTAGACGGTACAATTTTGTCAAAATCTAACAGAACTCTCAAGCTCTGGCTGCTACGACACGTTGTTGCTGCTGTCCTATTCCAATTCTAAGCAAAACGTATATATTCTGTTAACAGGTAATATCTTCCAAACACATCGAAATTTTACAAACTACAATATACTTAAAATTAGAAAAAATCATTACTTGCGCTTTCACAAAAATCGCCTTAATGTGGGAAAAAATACCTTATTTCACCTGTTGCTGTTTACCTTTTATCTAAAAAAAACACTAAAGGTATTCCTAAGAGCCCTTTAAAATACCTTTTCAACGATATATATATCACATCTGTAGCTTTTATCGTTTGGATGATATGGGGGTTCCAATTTTAGCGGTTTTTAGTGATTTCCCGCTAAACTAGCTATTTTTCGAAAAAGTCGAAAAACAAAAGTTTCTATATTTTTGATTATAAAATGATTTATCTGCCGCAAAAAGAATTGACCACTTGCAAGCAGTATCTTTCCACATGCACTGCAAGCAGTGTACATACTGCATATGTACATGCAGTAGTGTAAAGGTGTAAGGTATATTCAGTTAATAGGTAATATCTTGCCCAAACGAATTTTGACAGATATGTGTTATATGTCAAAAAACGCGTAATTGAATTCTCTACAACATGCAGTATATTTAAAAGTGATTTGATGTGTAGATTTTTCTTAAATCGCCAAAATGTGGAAATAAATACCTTATTTCACCTGTAGCTGTTTACCTTTTTACTTAAAAACAAAACTTTGAAGGTATGCCTAAAAGCCCTTCAAAACACCTTTCCAACGACATATAGAACAGATCTGTGGCTCCTATCGTTTGGATGCTATGGGGGTTTCAATTTTAGCGGTTTTTAGCGATTTCCCGCTAAACTAGCGATTTTTCGAAAAAGTCGTAGAGCAAACGTTTCTAGATTTTTTATCGGGAACAAGTCCTCATTCAAACTTTTAAGCTAAATCAACGCTTTGATCTATACAAACAAACAAACAGACTGACTTTTCATCTCGTTTTGAAAAGGGCACCAAAAATTTCGAAATTAATTATCTTCTGAACCAGTGGTCGGATTTTGATGATCAAGGTGTCATTCGACGCGTATTTTTGATAAGTATAGTGAAAAATTATAAAAAAAAATCTAAAAGGCTCCAACGGCCCCATTTGCTCCAATCATTTAAATTTTGTCCCTCCCACTTACACCTGTTTATCTCACGAACCATGTAAGTTTTCAAAAGTCTTAGTATGCACATTTTTAAGTTAGATTGATACCTTTCGATCGGTATATAATTCGACCCGCTCGGACAGTCATAGCAAATTTTCCATTCTTCCTGTGTATATATGCTAGTCGCCTTTCGCACCCTTCGTGCTGCTTTCGTCACTAGCGCGGACTGCCGTCCGCAGTGATCGTTGGAAAGGTATTTTAAAGGGCTTTTTTTTAGTTTTAGCTTACTTTAAACTTGCACACGGGATCCTCAACCATATCCTGTTTGATCTTGATGCGATAGTATTTCTGATTCTTCTGAAACTCCTTGAGATAATCATCCGTTGTGGTCTCCACAAACTTGGGCTCCAAATACTCAAAGGGTCCATCGGTCCAGACGCTCAAATAACGCTGCCATTCAATGCAGAGTCTAAAAAGATTGGTCGAAAGATCACTTAAAAGATCATATAAAAAGGATTTGCCAAACTTACTTCATCAACTCGGCAAATGGATAGACGAAACCCTTGATAATCTGCAGCGTCGGATATTCAGTTTGATTCACTTTAAAGAGTTTCTCCTCCTTGTTTATCCAGGCCACATAGTCATCAAAGGTCTTCAATTGATCTATGAAAATCTGTAGTATAATATAACATTCCCGGAATTTTTCTGGCCTGCTCATATCATCAATGACCCCCAATTTCGGTAGCATCTCTTGTATGTCCGTGTTGAGTTTCTTCACGACCTCCTGGAGATGCTCCTCGAAGAGGAACTTGTAGTGCTCCTGCTGGGATGCATTGTAGTCACAGATATCGTTGATGTCCTTGATCCAGTTGATCGTTTTGATCGTCAGATCAAAGTGATACTTGGACATCTGGGTGAGCTCGACGATGTTGGTGCCAACCTGCAGACAATACTGTATACGATCCGTCAGCTCCGCGAGCTTATCCTTCTTCACATAGATCATGTACTCGGCACTTTCAAGCAGCTCCTCCGTCGACTTGGGTATCAACAGGGCTTTATCCTTGATCTTCTCAAACTCGGCGCAGATTTCCTCCTCCGCCTTGATGTGTTCGCTGATGATAATCGCTGTGATGTCCGCGATCAGACTCTCGGCGAGATTACGTAATCCCAAAATGGCCGGCTCGTTGTCAATGACGGCCATCTCGAAGTAATCTGTGACCGGTTCACTGCACAACATATTGATGAACTCGTAGTATTTGTTAATCCTGGCAAAGTATTCCTCAAACTCGTGTGGTATCTCCAGGAAATTGGCCAACTCCTCCCGTTCCTCCTCCGAGTAGAGGGCAAAGTATTTATCCCGATAGCCATTGATGTAGTCCGTCAACTCGGTGTAGGTGCCCACAATAATGTCCTGCAGACGGTTGATCACCTCCTTCACATGGTTCTCATTCATCTCAATCTTGAGATAATCATTGACCTGTGCAAATGTGGTCAGTGTATCCACCTGTGGCTGCAGTGCCTCCATGCGATAGCCCACCATTGCGATCTCTTGGACAATCTCCCCAAAGGCAGCCTGTATATTGTAGATATTTGGACGCATGTCCAATCCCTCCTCCCCATCCGACCAGGAGAGCGAGAGGCGGAAAACGGGAATGGTCCGAGGACTGCTGCAAACCCGACACAATTCATCAAATGTGCGCATCTTCATGTTGTTCACCTCGCGATTCATTAATCCCTCCAAGCCGTTCCAGGCGCGTTTCCATAGATTCATGGGCATCACTCGCTTCCTTAGCATGCGTTTCAGGACCAGCACCAGTCGCGTATACCATGTCCACCTTAGAAACGTGTTTACCTTGTCCAGCTGGTTCTGGATGTACTTGCGGTAGAACTTGTAGGACAGGGCCTCCTTGCCGCACAATCCCAGCTGCTGTTGCTGGGCGCCCATGCTGCTCACATAGCTGAAATGGCAGGCAAACTCCGGCAGCTCCAGCACCGAGATATTCAGCACCACACGCAGTGGCAGCTGGAGGATCAACAGCTTCTGGGCAATCTTGCGACGATTCTCCAGATAAGTCTTATAATTCGGCGTACGTCCGGGCAGCTTGAAATGGAAATCGGCGCGGGGTAAATCAAAAGTCGCAGGATCCTCATCTGAGAACTCCGGATGCAGTAGTATGTTCTTCATGCTGTAGATCTTCATCAGGCGATCGTATTCCTCGTGCACCTCCTTCATGTAGGCATCGACCAGCTCGGGGTATTTAGTCTTCAGTCGATCCGAAGCAAAGCTCAAGATCTTGGCCTCCGTTTTCACCAGCATTCGGGGCACAACAATTTTGCGCACCTCTCGCCGCAAATTGTCCACGTAGTGGGATTGGGGCAGCGCACGCATTTCCGGTTCCGGTGTCCATTGCTTTTTGGCAATCTTCACTTTTAAGTCGGCGGCACGTTGCTTGAGGAACGTAAAATGGCGACGCTCGTGCACCTCGGAAATGCGAAAGGTCAAGAGCGGGTTTTTCATATACGGCTCATTGTCGTATTTGGTGATGTCCGATGGCGGGCGATGCATTCGCTCCAATTTGCGGCTAAACATGTTGTTGTTGCCGGCGTCTTGTTGACTGCGTCCTGCTCCTCTTGGTGTTCCTGCTCATGTGCAAAATATATATAATAAAAGCGGCAGCGAAAATCAAACAACGACCTTACAAATTTCCTTGTTAGTCGTTACTACGGAAACTTTAATTTGTTTGTGTGCTTTGTTTTGTTTTTCATTTTCTCTTTGTAAACAGAACCATCACCAAGTGTCGCATTTGGAAAGGGAGCAATCATTAAAGGCCATTTTAAATACAGACATTTCTAATTCAATTCGTTTGCAATCCACTTTCGGCGCCATTTTTAATTTTCTTTGTTTCTTGCACTTACTAAGTGTTGCCAACTATCGAAAAGCAAAAGAACATGACGAAGAACGTTTTCTCTTTCTCTCTCTCTGCCTACAGGAGCCGTGGGCGTTTGCTGCCATTTTGTATAACGCTTTGCAGCTTTGTATGTACGTATGTATTTTTATTTATTTATTTACCGATAACGAAATCAATTATCGATCGGTAACAATTCGATTGAAAATGACATTACAGATCAGAAGATTAACAACTCTTTTCATTTGTTTTAAGCAACAATAATTACAATAATAATTATATTATATATATAGTTTATAGTATGTATAACATTTGTTAAATTGCCTTCAAATATACAATACTCTAAAAAGAGAACCCCGAATTGTTCATCAAAAAACAGCCTTAAGTTTATGCAGATGTGTAGATAAATGTGTGAGTGTTGTTGTCAGTGTTGCCAACTCTTCGGGTCATGAAAAAGCTAAACTAGCCTTTGAAAAAAGCTAGAAATAGCCAGAAAATTTTGTTGGGAGCTAAAAAAAAGGTAGAGTACTAAAACGATATTTTTTATTGATTTAATCCAGTGTTTTTGGTTCCGCACAACAATACCAAATTATCAATTGGGCTGACAGATGAATGTGTGCCAATATATAAACAAAATGCCGCCTTTTGCTCGCAGGTTTTTACAGAAATAGATGCAACAAACGGTATTTTGTTCGTCTGTGCTAAAGAAGCTGAAGAAGACTAACATACAGTGGCTCACAGCCTATTTCAACCTGCTCAAAAAGCAACCTTAATCAAAAGCTTCAATTACAACAATCAAAAATACAAACATAATTAAAAGTATTTACAGAAAACTAATGTTATACCCACCATATAATTCCCGCTATAATTCCCGCTAGCCGCTATTTAACAGTTTATCCCGCATTTGCCAATTGTATCCCACTAGATCTATCGGGAAAATAGCTAAATTGGCAACACTGGTTGTTGTTGGTATAGGGCATAAGATAAGCTTAAGGACAATGTGTGTGTGTGCGTGAGTTTTGTGCCTGTGGGTGGTGGGGGGGCGGTGTTTGTTTGTGCGTTTATAGCACAACATGTAAAAGTTATACAATTTGATAGATATACAAACACAATTTTAGTAATGAGCGTTTTTTTTTAACAATAGATTCGTATAAAAGAAATTGCACATGTTTGATTTTAGAAGATGCTTGTTTTTAGGTACGTTTAAGCGTTTTTTCATATCATATTCATTAAAATTACATACTTAATGCGTGTGTGTGTGTGTGTGTATTAGTATAAACAGTTCGCAAGTAATTGTTTTCACAAGAAAATAAATTCAATTTGTTTAAAATTAAAAAAAAAATGGTGAAAAAAACTAATTGACAAGAAATATTCTAAAATTTGAATTGTATTTTTGAAAAACATTTAAAAGGAATAAATATAATTATATATTTTTGTAACTTGTTCTAAGAACAAAAATAAAATTTAAAATTCAGAATTTAACCAAAAATTGTTAATAAAATTTGTTCTTTGGCAAATCAATCACTTGACCAACTGTATATACTATGTATATACTGTAAATTCATATACAATTATGTATAAGTGTGCCTTTGTGTTTTGTTATTGTTTGGTTTCCATGCCAATATGTATTATTATTATTATATTGATAGCTTAACAACAATTGCAATTATGATTGATACTAGTTGTAGTTGTTTCTAGTCATTGGTCGTTAAAAAAGTTAACATTGACGACACTTTATCAGTTTAGCTTTACACTTGTTATCTCTCAAATTGCAGGACATAATCCTTAAGCGGTCCTGGTAAATTCAATCGATTGACATTTTGGGCCAATTTGCGGTTCATGGACTCGTAGATGGCCATTCGTGCCAATTGCTTGAGGCTGCGCGGTCTTCGGTATAGAGTCGAGATCAATGCAATCAGTTGTTCCGTCTTTTTGCTCGGCACTTGGGCCACATAGAAATTGTGCAGAGACTTGAGGCAATTATAGAGCGGTTCGTGCTCCATGGTCAGATAGAAAAGATGGATAATGCGTGTGAATGTCAATTGCGGATCGTTGAGTATAAATTCTTTTTTCGTTATCAGTATAATGTAGTAGAAAAGCAGATAGCGTGAGTTTGTGCGAAACGAATTGCGAAACGAATTGTCGCCCATTGCAGCAGCGGCACCAGCACCGCCTCCTCCAGCACCTCCTCCTCCTCCTCCAGCGCCTCCACTGCCGCCAGCAGCAGCTCCACTTCCTAGCGCCTCACCATAGCTAGCAATTTCACTGGAGAAGATTGCAATGCCAGGCGTTGTCTTGCTGCTCAGTACAATATTAGGATCGGCGCCATACTGTATAAGCGTCAGGGTTAGCTCATAGATGCATTCCATATCGTGGCAAGTGCGCACGTTCTGCACCATATCCATAACGGCCTGCAGAATGTGCTGATATGTCTTATTGCAGTCCAGGCCATGCTGCAGCAACAGCAGCAGTATGTTCTTAATAAAGTCAAAATTTGTGCGTTTCTGTGCATCACAGTTAAGCGTAAAATTCTCGCTGACCGTAAAGACCAGCACATGCAATGGCTTCAAGTTCGCCCGATACGAACAATTTGGATTTGCGCCATGCTGCAGCAATATGCGTATGCAGTTCAAATAGCAAACCTATTGGAAAACATTACTCAGTTAATTTAAAGCTAATATATGACTGGCATCTTTACCTTCATTGAGTGCGTGAAATGATGCAGATGATCCTTGTTAATCAGCGGCACCAATAGCACCATTATGGGCACTGAGCCATCTCGGCCCACAATGTTGGGATCACCTAAAAATGATAAAAATTATAGACATAAGTCAGATGTGCAGTTTCATCTCTGGTTTACTTACCATCCTCCTTGATGAGCATATTAAGCAGCTCATAGCACACTTCCCAGTCACGCAGATGACGAAACACGCAGGCAATGGCACTGTTGCCAGTCTGATTGATGGATGGCTTGGCGCCATTCTGCAGCAGAAAACGCACCAAGTGCAGCACATCCCATTTACTCCACTTATCGTAGCCATAACGGGCCTCCTCCAGAGCATAGCGTACAATTAGCGCATGCAGTGGCGTATTGCCCAGGGAATCGGGTGCATTGATTAACTCCTTGCAGCCACGATCGAGAAGAATGCGCAATGTGGCCTGCGTATCCTCAGCTGACTTGCGGGCAGCAAAAATTACTAGAAAATCAAATGGGCAATGGTAAGTTAAATAATATTTATTAGTTTGAGCAATTAATAGACTTACCGACATGCAGCAGAGTCATCTGCTGTGTGCAGGTGCGCACTGTGGTAATGGCACCATGTTGTATGAGCAGCTCCAGAAAGCGTCCATCGTGCAGCACAGCATGATGTATGGGATAATATTCGTCCATAATGAGATTGATTTCCTCGGAACGTGTCACGACCAGCTGCTGGACACAATTCCAGGCGCCGCGCTCACAGGCCAAGTGTAGCAGTGGCTTCTTGGCCCGAAATGGTATCCAAGGCTCCTCCATCTTTTGTGTCATCATGCTCAGCACATTATACTGATCGCCTAAAGAGAAAAAGTCAATGCAAATAAGGGATCAGAGAATTATAAAATTAAGTTACCATCGATGGCATAACAGAGTGCATTTTGGAGTTTCGTATTCAAACGTTCGCTGACATCGTCGACGTTGCTGTGCCACTTGCCGCTCTCCTCGCAGTTGTGCGAGTGAGCGCCCGGAAAGCACATGCGTGTGTCCGCATCGATGCGGGCGCCATGGCGCAAAAGCAGCTCCACGCACTCCTCGTAGCCCCGCAAGGTGGCAATGTGCAGGGGAAGGGAGCAGGGCGCACGATTCACATCCGGGCGATGGCGATGCAGAAGCCATTTGGTGAGATCGATGTGATTGAGTCCAACGCTGCGCTGCAGTATATTATAACCACAATCATCATGTATGACCAAAATATTCTCATTTTTCGGTATCTGAATCAACAGACTCTCAAGTGTTTGTAATGAAACTTTTGGATTGGCACGCAGAATTTCAAAGAGCGTTTGTATTTTCTCCTCCGTCGCCTTGGAAACCTTATGGCCATCGCGATGTGAGAGCAACGCCGAGCCCGAACGAAAAACTTGGCTCACTGAGCCTCCCATGTCGCAGGCGCTCCAAATAAAATCCTCCTCCCTCCGCCCCCAATTGACCCCGCAAATGTGAATGAAGTTGGAACTCTATGATCAATGCGCTGCTTGGATCAGCTAATAACGATACCAGTGCGACTGTTTCATCTGCATGTTTGAAACGCAGTTTCGTTGGATCGTTGCTCAAATGATAATAACAATAAACAATGCGTATAGAGGGCAACGTAAAAAAATCAATACAGCTTTACGAGCTTTCACACATTCGCACAATTTCACCACGCGCGCTGCATTAATTTATTCCATTTAAAGTTAAACATCTTCTGTGCGTTTTTATACAGCAATTTCATTGTTTAAATGCATTGAAAAGCGTTTTTATTGCAAAAACACTCGAAATTTTTTCTACGATGCAAATTGTAAACGAGTTAATCTTTATACCAGCTGTTATCTATCGACTATCGATGGTGCTTCAATCGATAGTGAGAAAGTTAAGCCAGCCCTGGCCCATGTGTGCTGTTGTCTTTTTTGGTTGGCGCGCAAAAGTTGCCGAAAATATTCTGTGAGATTCTTTATTTAAGTAACAGCTAGTTGGAGAGAATATTAACATGGCCAATCGCTTGGAGTGTCCCTACGAGAACCTGAGCAGCTCATATTTGCTGCAGACCAGTGATTATCAAAAGCAATTCTGCCATTTATACGCGCATCGCTTGGCCGAAATGACGCGTCTTTTGAAGCCGCTGGCGCAATCGAAGTGGGGCAAGGAGATGCCCATTATGAAGCTATGCGAGTTGCGCGGCGAACAGGATGTCCATTGTATTCTCATTGGCACCATCTACAAGCATCAGGCATTTAAGCCAAGTATTCTGCGTGACATCTCCGAGGAGAATCAACTGGCACCACAGCCACAACGTCAAAATTATTCGGAGCCTGGGGATAAAGTCATACTGGAGGATGAGTTGCAGCGCGTGCGGTTGCAGGGCGAGCAGATAGAGGTCTGTAAACTGGCCACTGGCCTCGTGTGTGCCGTTAAAGGCGGCACCGACTCCGAAGGCTTCTTCAATGTCGAGGACGTGCTCTTCTTCGAGAGTGGACCACAAAAGTCGCTGTCCGTGCGCACACCCAACATCAAATTGGTGTTGGTTTCTGGCCTGGATCAGCTGCAGGCTCACAACTATGTAGATGCCTTGAACATGTTCCAATACTGGTTGAGTGGCAGCTTTGGCAACACTTCCGAGGCCAAGTCCACGGTGCGTCTCATTGTGGCAGGAAACTCGGTGCGCAGCACGGCCGTGGCAAATGTGCCCACGTTGCAGGTGGCACGTAGTCAGGCCAATGCCAATGATACC
This sequence comes from Drosophila limbata, assembly GCA_963924055.1. Classification (NCBI taxonomy): domain Eukaryota; kingdom Metazoa; phylum Arthropoda; class Insecta; order Diptera; family Drosophilidae; genus Drosophila; species Drosophila limbata. The sequence goes on from OZ001354.1 coordinate 6,948,348, forward strand.
GTGCAGGCGGTCAGCCAATTGGATTCCTGGTTTGCGGCCTGGGCGCAAGCCTTGCACCTTGATGTTATGCCGGGTGCCTATGATCCAGCTAATTTCATGCTGCCCCAGCAGCCATTTCACAAATGCATGTTCCCACAGGCCTCGCGACTGTCATCCTTTCAAGCCGTATCCAATCCCTACGCTTGTAGGCTGAATAGCGCGCTGGTTGTTGGTACTGCTGGTCAGAATACAGCAGATCTGCTGCGCAGCACTTCGTTGGATTCGTCTCTGGAAGCACTACGCTGTACGCTCACCTGGGGTCACATTGCACCCACAGCACCGGATACGCTGGCCTGTTATCCGTACATTGACAGCGATCCCTTTATCATGAAGGAATGTCCCCACGTGTATTTTGCCGGCAATTGCGAATCCTTCGAAACGGAGCTGCACGTTGGCTCTGGAGGCAAGAGGACGCGTCTGGTGTGCGTGCCCAGCTTTAGCAAGACGAAGAGTGTTGCGCTGATAGATCTGGAAACTCTCGATTGTCGAGAGATTAAGTTTTGCGTTGAATCTGAGTAGTTACACAAGTAGTTTCAGTCTTATAATAAAGCGTACATTTAAAATTTCATGAGTTTATTATTTGCACTAAGAACTACGAATACAATCAATGTACGACAGGTCCAAGCGGTTCACCGCGTATGTTAGCGAAATCCAAACGTGAGTCTATGGTATCGTCTATCAGTCCAATCACGGCAATGTTGTCGCCACGGATAATGTGCAGGCCGAGCACGATTTGTTCAATGCCCGCCGTTGTGGAGAAGACGCGTTCATGGCACTCGTCAATGATGATGTTGATGGTCTGATCGAAGCCTTTGAGTGTGCCTATGAAGTTGCGTCCATCCGCTGTGATGATCGACACTGTGTGGTTGATGTAGGACTCCAAGCCGGACATTATGCCAGCTTCTTAAACGTATTTTTCTCAAATTGAAAACAAACAAGCGCAAATCTCGTCGTCCAAATGGAAGAAGAGAGAAAAATATACGTTTGCTTATCGAAATATCGATATGCCTTGTTATCGGCAGGAGAACAGATGTTTCTCAGTCGAGCCGAAAAGTACACCAGCTTCTCGAAGTATCGATACAGCTTGTTATCGACAGGAAAACAGCTGTTCGGCAACTGCTCATGTAATCGAAGTAGAGGCTACTCCTCGTTTTGCTTTTAAAACTAAATTAAAGACTTAAAAATGCTACGCCGCCTTACACAGATCAGCGCCAAGCATCTGGCTCGCACACAGTCTACGTCTGCAGCTGGCGCCAAAGAAAAATGGGATTTGTACGCCGGTGTTCTGGTCGAACGTCTGCCGGTTGTGTCCAAAACACTCAGTCCGCTGGAGCGCCAGTTTCAGGACATGCTGTCGCACATCGAGTATGAGAACAGTTTAAAGTCGGATCACGAGCTTAAGCACGAGCGGGATTTGGTGCAGATGGAGCTGATCAAACAGGGCAAAGTGCAGGTGGATCTGGATGAGAGTGCCGCCAAGCAAACAGCTCAAGATCTGAAAGATGCCTACATCGAGGAACTAAAGAAATTTGAGGTGGCCCCACGCACAACAGCCGACGATGCCGCCAACAAAACTACCTCAACGGATCGCTGCTTGGAGGACACACTCTATCTGCTGGTGCAACAAAAGCTGGGACAACAGCAGCACTTGGTCCTGCCACAAGGTCAGCGGCAGGAGGGTGAATCCATGCGGCAGACAGCGGAGCGTGTGCTACGCGAGCAATGTGGCAATGATCTACAAGTGCTCTTCTATGGCAATGCACCCGTTGGCTTCCACAAGTACAAATATCCCAGTTCTCAGCGTGCCGAGAGTGTCGGTGCCAAGATATTTTTCTTCCGTGCATCTCTACGAGCTGGGAACGTGCAAGGAGCTAAGGACACACCCGCTGTCCAATACGAATGGCTGCCCAAGGAGGCGCTCAGCCAGAAGCTGAAGAATGCCGCCTATGCCGACAGCATCAAGAAGTTCTTGATATAATTTAAATGTATTTCCGTTACGTCATTTTAATAGTTAAATACAAAAATTTAATTTCAGTAATTGAAACGCATTTGTTTATAACATTTTGAAGACATGCAGCAATATATTTAATTTGCAATATGTTGAAGTGTAAACACATACAGAGGCAAATATTAATATTCTTTATCTTTATCTGTTCTTTTTATATAATTTATAAAATTTGTATTGGTTTTTGCATATTTTACTACTTGCATTTTGTATAAACTGGAGAAAAACTGAAAAACTGTTCTGGTTATTACTGGTATTTAGTATCTTAAATTTGATCATCATGTTTCAATTACAAACATTGAACAATTACGAGAGGCGTGGGAAATGTGTTTATTTATATTTTGTTTAAAGCCAAGCTGTTGTATATATTTTGTAGTATTGCTCTGATAAGTATTTGAATATATATTTGAGTATTTACTTCCATTAAGTTTTCATCGTGTCGAAATTTAAGATACCTTTCTGGGGGATCAAGAAATAAATGCAAAGAAACAAATTATAAATTATTTGCTGATAAATATTTGTATTGAAAGTGCTGTTTTTGTTTGTTTTGGATTCATTGTGGCATTAATTCTTAAATAAGCATAAAACTGTTGGACTTAGATACTAAATTTTATCGAAAATAATCGTGTAAATATATATAATTTTTTTTTTTAATTTTTAGAAATAGATTGTAAGACATTTTCTCAGGCGCCATCGAAAGCAATTGCGATTTAATTCTGGAATAGCGTTCGCGTGAAATCTATGTAATCTAAAGCATCTTTAATGGGCTGGCCAGAGCGCGGTTCCGAATACGGTTTCATGCGCTGCACACAATAGTCCGCCATGTCCTTGGTGAGGTTCTGTAAAAGCAAAGAAGTTAAATTTAATTTGAATTTATTTTCAAAATATTATTTCTCTTGTAACTTACGCAGTAGAGCTCCTCCTTGGTGACAAAGGGGCGGTCGGCGGCAGTGATAGCGCGGAAGGCATTCTCGATTTCTTCGTAGGATTGAACGTTCTCGGTTTCCTTGGATATCATGAATGCAATATACTCCTGCAGTGAGACATAGCCATCGCGGTTGGGATCGACAACATCAAGTATAGCCTCAAATTCGGGGTCAGGTTGTCCCTCCTCAACCATGGGCAGATCGTAGCCAAGAGCGCGCAGACATGATTTGAATTCCTGGTGATTGAGTTTGCCACTCTTGTCCTTGTCGAAATGCTTGAACATCATCGAGAACTCCTTGAGGGAATCCTCCGAGACACCCGAATGATTACGCGCCTGTATCTGTTGCTCCAAATTATGCTGCATACGCATCGATAGCTGATCCAATTGATCCCATTGCTGTGCCAATCCGACTGTCGAGTGTTCCGTATAGCGATTATCCAGAATCAAATGCTCCTCAAGCAATGCGCCAAGCTCCTCGATTTTCTTCAGATCCACACGACGGGCACGCACCTCCGTGGCCTTGACACGAAGAGCCTCCAGCTGCTGCTCCAATGAACCGGAGCCCTCCATCATCGATGTTCTAGATATTTTGAAAGAGTTTTGTGTGAATTCGTGTCGGAAGCAGATGAAGATTTGTTAGTAAAGCACGACAGAGAACGACACAAGGTGTAGGACTTTTAAATCTTTAAGTTATAATGGATATAATGCATAAGAAAAGCAAATCTTGTTAGAGGTCTGTGGTTAAGGGCGGCTGATTATAGTTTTAAGGGCGTACAACTAATTTGTTTCCCTTTCATGTTCATATATACAGGTGTTTGTTTTTCTTATCAAGAGTGTTAAGAGTGTGCTGTGGAAATGACACTGTCTGATTACTTCGCACAGCAAATCAGCACGTGTCATTGCACGGAAACTGATTAAACAGCAGCAATGTTGAGCCGTTAGTTTAGTGTAGCTTAGGAATTAATTTTAGAACTTGTTCAGCAACTAATAAAATCGATACATAATTTTACTATAAAGCGAGCTAAAAATTTAAATGAATTTAGAGAAGAGAAAAAGAAAACGTCAAATTTTTGTTGAAGCTACTGAAAATTTGGCAAAACGCTTTTGGAATATAAAATGTATAGAAATTTCCGCTTTTACTACTTTTAACTTTCTTTAATCTACATTTTTGTCATGCTTAAGTTTAAATAATTTTTTTTATTCAAATTTAGAAAGAAATTTGGTGTTGCACAAAAATAAAATAGAGAATTTTGAGAGAAATCGTACGCCGACCGATCGATAGTTAAGAAATTGATCGATTTATCGATGTTAACAGTGCGCTAAATGCAGCGAATATGATTAGGCACTAAAAATTTCTATCGTTATCGCCGCTTATCTAAATTCGATATATTTACAAAGCAAAAAGGAGTTGAAAAAAACTCCTTTTTAATTTTTTTTTCATTGTTTACTGTTAGTTTCAATGTTTGAGCGACGCAGCTGTTAAACTTTTTATTTTTAGCATTTTTCTTGCCATGGCAAACAACAACAGAAACAGGAAACGGAAACAGAAAACAATAATATTGAAACGGAAATGATAAACGCTGAAGAGAAGTGGCAACGCTGCGCCCGGATGGGGATCGCATTAAAAATGAGTCACCACTTCACTTAATTATTACCCTTGACGATTATAACCCAGCATATAATATCTAGAAGAATAGAATTAAACGTTTCAGTTACGCTTTTTCATTGGAGGGGACGGGAGAGAGAGAGAGATTGAGTGAGTGAGAGAGATACAAATATTTGGAGGGAGACCACAAGAGTTGTTTTTTGTAGAATATGGATTGAGATTGTGTGTTTAGAGAGGAAAGAATTGGTGGAAGGACTGGACACACACCAATAACTGAGAGACAGAGAAATAGTAACAGTATGTCAAGCAATTGTTTTGACAAAATAAAAAAAAATCAATAAAATTCAACTGTGTCTGTAAATTTAAAAACAAAAGATAAGTTAAACCTTTGTTTATAAAAAAAAAAAATAAAGATATGTAAATTTCCTTATCGTCATAACAATTACTTGATAAACTGTAGATAGATGTAGAAATGTGGAGAAATATACTGACCTCGTTTCGGTTAGCCATTGATGGAAGAGATTGGCATGCTTGGCAAACTCCTTGCGCAACTTGTCGTTCTCCTCCTGACGCTTGGCCTCCTTGGCAAGTTCGCCATCGCGTTCCTCTATGATCTTTTGCAGATTACGCCAGGTCTCCTCAAGAGCTTCCATGGTGAACCATGTGTATGGATTCGGTCCAACATTAAAGCTCTTGATCTTCTGGTCGAGTGCTGCCAATGCCTTAAAGTCAGCTTCGGCCGATGATAGAGACGCTTGGAATTGTGCGTGCGCGTCACGCAGGGCGCGTATTTCTTCGATCGAATTGCAGCGAACAGGATCTGTGAGATCCTCTTCGGCATTTTCGAACCAAGAATTGAAGGCCGAAGCTTTCTTGGCAAATGTCAAGTAGAGTTCCTCGATTTGGCGGAATTGCTCCTGCATGGCCAGCAAACGTTGTTTACGCTGATCCGATGCGTCCCTCAACTTTTGCCAACGGGCGATGACATCGCCATGACGCTTCAAGATCGCCGGCGACTGGGCGTGATTCGCATTGATCAGCTGATCCTTCAGAGCGCTAATATTGTGGATGCCCTCCTGTTCAAAGGCATTGAGACCTGAAATAAAATTAATATTATGAGTAAGTAAAATATAATAAATTTTAAATTAAATTGTTAACATCTATTCGTTATGCTCACCTGCATCGAATGTCTCCTGCTTGGTCAAGAGCGTTTGCACAGTGGACAAATCGCGTCCGTATTCATCGGAGCGCACATAGTTCTCCTTGTCGTCGATCCAGCTCTCAACGACATCGGCCTTCCACATGAACTGCAGATACGCCGAGTTGTCGAGCAATGCGCCCTTGCGACGGGCAGCCAGAGCATTGAGGTTCTCCAGCTTGTTGCGCAGCTGCTGGCAACGCTGGGCAATGGAATCGCCATGATGATTCTTCGCCTCGACGAGATCGCTGCCCTGTTCGCAGATGAGCGAGCAGCGATCCTTGTGGGCGGCAAAGTCCGTCTCGAAGGCATCGTGCTTCTTCAACAGACCCTGAACGGCGGCCATTGAGTCACCGTAATCTTCGACAGAGAGCAGCTGCTGCTTCTCCGTAATCCAGGCCTCCTCCTCCTCCACCTGAGCCAAGAATTGCTGATAAGTCAGCGATTCATCCAACTTCTGACCACGTGTAGCTGCCAAATTCTTGAGCTCAGCCCAAGCCTGATTGAGAGCCTTCAAACGCTGCTCAATTTCGGGTACTCCGAGATTGGACACATCCATGAGCTTCTCTCCAGCCTCCTGGACAGCCTGGATGGCCGGCTCGTGGGAGGCAAGCTCAGCCTCCAGTCGCTTGTGCTTCTTCTTTAGATTCTGAACGCCCGTCAAGTCACGGCCATAATCATCGGAGCCCACGAGCAGTTTCTTCTCCTTGATCCAACTCTCCTCGTCGGCAATGTCGCGGAAGAATTGATGCAGGGTGAGAGCCTCGTTGAGACGGGCCTGACGGTGGGCGGCGAGATTGCAGATACGCTCGTAGCGCTCGTTGATGCTTTGACGCTTCTCCTGGATGCCAGCAGTATCAAATTGACCGCTCTCGACCAAGGAATCGGCCTGGTTGTTCATGTCCTTGATGCGGTCTTCGTGCGCAACGATATCCGCTTCGACCAACTGATGTTTCTTCATTAGGTTTTGGACAGACGCCAAATCCTTACCAGAATCCTCAGTGGTCAACAAACTCTCGACCTCGCCCAACCAGAAATCCAAATCCTTGACAGCCGCGATATATGTCCTCTGCTTGTTGGCCTCCTTCAATTTCAATGACTTTTCAGTTGTCTTATGCGTCAGATATTCCCACTGATCGGCAATCTGTGTCAAACGCTTCTGCACTGCATCCTCCGATCCGCTGCACTGCTTCTTATCAATCAAATTACCGCCCATCGCCAGGACGCTCTGTATGCGATCCGCATTGGCCGCCAATTCTGCCTCGAATGCCTGATGCTTTTGATGTTTCGATTGTATGTTTGCCGGATCCTTGTAACTCTCCTCCGTTGCCAGCTGCAACTTCTCGGCAATCCAGTTCTCAATCTCATCCGCATCGCGGGAGAACTGCTGCAATGTCTGCTCATCACCCAGGCGCGAACGCTTCTCGATCAAGCCCTCCTTGAGATGACGCCAGCGTTCCAAGACTTGTTTGCGCTTATCATCGACCAAATTGGAGGCATAATGATTCTGGGCAATCAATTGATCGGCCACCGTCTGCAAGGCTGCAATCTTCTGCTCATGCCCATTGATGGCCTTGTCAAAGTCCTCGTGCTTCTTGATCAACGCCTCCACATTGCCACCGGCATTGGCATCGTCGTCCGCATTGAGGAACGCCTCCCGGGCGGACATCCACGACTCGGCGAGCTCACAATCGCGCATGTACAGCTGCAAATCAAGATTCTGCTCCAGCTGCAGACGACGCTCGGTCCAGGCCTTCTCCAGATCCTCACGTGCCTTGGCCAGATCCTCAATCTTCTCCTTGATCTCCGGCGAGGCATAATGATTGGCCTGCAGCAGCTCGTTGCCAAACTGCTCAAAGGCCCCAAAGGTGCCAGCTCGAGCATCGATCTCCGTGCGATGTTCCTACACAGTGAGAAAAGGAATTAGTTTCTTGCACTTGCTAAATTTCTGTACAGGATTCAGGTTTAAACGCCAGGGTTAGAGAACAACAAGAAACGAGTTGGATGAGCAGCTGTTGTTGTATTCGTTGCAGCTTCGAATTGTTTTTTTTTTTTTTTAGTTTTAGCCAAAAAAACACAAGGAATAAGAACGGTTGATGGATATGACGAAGATGATGGCGAACTGTACAAAGTGGATAGTGCTGTACAGTCCATGGAGAAAGTGAGAGAGTGTGAGTATTTAGTCAGTATCTATTGAAGTTCTCTTGTCTGAAATTCTGAAATATTTAAAAATAAACAGTCTAAAGTGTACTACAGTCAAAAGGGCTTGAAAGAGTCTTTAGACGGTTCCTACCTAATTTGTACTCAGGCTTGAATATTTTGAAATATTAAAAAAAAAAACTTTTCAAAATTAATAAAATTTGATAACAGAATGAATTTAGAAGGGAAACAATTATTAAAATGATATTCCGCTTGAAAATTGGTTAAATTTTGTCGAAGTTATTAGACTTCAAAGTTTTCAAAATAAATGGGTGGCATGGAAAAATCGAAAATTTTGAAAATGAATAAAACTTTAATACAGAATGAGTTTAGAGACCAATCTATTTTCAAAATGACAATCCGTTTGAAAATCGGATGAGTTTTGAAAAAGTTACGAAACATTGCAAGTCATTTTCACTTTAGGATCAGCAGTTTAGTTTAGTCACAGGTTCTCTCTGTTATGATGAAATCTAGGTGTATGTAGAGTTGTACCCGAGAGATCTGTGTGTATATCATGACAAAGAATAAACATTTGTATAGGGAGAGAAAGTATTAAGCGTTATTAGATAACAAGGGATTCCGGAAAACAGTTTCAGATTTAGTTTAGATTTTTCCAAATCAGGGAAAAATCAAGGCACACTGAATATTTTGTACGGAGAAATGTAAACCAAATCTGAAACTGTTTTCCGGAATCTCTTTAATATGTGTGTATAAGTACAGGTTAGAAATGAACGCGTGACAGAAAAAGAATTCCAACTCTATAACAGATTCAAAGGGGTTATTTCAATAGCTGCTAAGCTGCTGATGAAAATCCGATTATTCACAATATTGAACACTTTTTGTAAATATTCAGAAAATTAAGATAAGTGCCAAATAAAAGCTTTTCGCATAAAAAGCTGTAGTGTGTTTTTGGAATAACTAAAAAACAAACAACGCACAAAAGATACACAAAAACACGACATGATAATGTTGTTGGTATGAAGATTGATTTGTTGGTTGATTGGTTGGTTGGATGACTGTTGGATTATGGATGATATACGAGTAGAATCTACCTCGTCGTTGGATGGTGATGCGCTGCTGCCCAGCGTGAACTCAATTTCAGCACGATGTGCCTGTGTTTAAAGATGAGAAACAAAACCATGGATAAGTATATAGATTTATATGTTGTCATGAACCATGAACCGATATTGTCGTTGATTTGATGTCGTTTGTTGTGAGAATTTTTGAGTTGGGGAATTTTTGGCACAAAGTCCCAAAACATAATAAAAGAACGCAAAGGAAAAAAGGCAAAAATTTAATGAAACATCATAACCAGGGAGATAAATTTGTAATAGTTTTAGATATATATAAAAAACTGTTACTAAATATGTATAGATCTGTATATATTGAGATCTATATTCGATATTCGATCCATAACTGTTACATTTTCATGGGAAGGGAACCTGAAATGGGGTTTTATACCCTCTTTCCACTATAAAAAGTCAATGAAAATTTTTCTCTATTATTACCGTTTTTTAAAACATGGTTGGGAATTTTAAATTTATAAAAATAACTTTTTTTCTCCACGCATTTTCAAAGATTAAAAGTTTAGAGGGAGAAAACTTAATTTTTTCAACCTTTCGTCTAAAATATGAAAAGATGTTGAACATTAATTTTTTTCTTTTTGTAAATTATTTGTTAATATAAATTTTGTGGAGAATATTCTTAATCTAGAAAACTTTCTTCATTTTTTTCTTCAATTTAAACAAGTTTTTTAAAGTAAAATTTATAGTCTTTATAATGGAAAAGAGAGCATTGTTAGGAAACCCGAGTATTAATCAGATCAGATCTTACCTGATGACGTTCGATTAGAGCCTCGGCACCGGTGACATCATTGGCCAGCTCATCGGAGGTAACCAGACTCATCATCGAGTTGATCCAGGCCAAAAGATCGCGATAGTCGCTAAGGAAACGCTGCAGATCGTACGAGTCGAGGAGCTTCTCCTTGCGAGCCGTCGACTTGGTGATGATTTGATCCCACATCTCGTTGATCTCCTTCTGCTTGGCATAGGTCTGCTCAGCCGTATCCGGATGGGATTGCATCAAACGATTGGCGGTCTCGTCCAGCTGACGAATCTTGTCGCGCAATGCGGCCAAATCGCGTTCAACGCCCTCGTGCTTGCGCTGCAATGTCTGGACACTGCGCAGATCCTTGCCGAGATCATCGTTGTTGAGGGCATTCGCCTTCTCGGCAATCCAATCCTTGGTCTCATCGATGTCACGATGGAAACGCTGCACCTCGTGAGCGGAGCCCAATTGACTGGCCTTCTCGGCGGTCAATGTCTGCAGATTGTTCCACTTCTCGTTGAGATCCTGCATCTGGGTCTGAATCTTGAGAGCTGCCTCCGTTTGTCCCAACGATGTCAACTGCACGGCGATCTCATTCATGTTCGCCAGACGCACCTCGTTGGCTTTGAGGTCATCGTTAAAGTCATCGAATTTCTTTTGCAGCACCTCAACCTCCTCGAGATCCTCGCCCACAACATCAGCGATCTGGGCATGATTCTCCTTGTCCCGTATCCATTGAGCCAAGTCAGCTGCCTCACGCACCAGGACATAAGCCTTCACCGTCTCGTTCAGCTTATTCTGACGCTCCCGAGCCAGGGCCAAGAGATTATCGTATTGGGAATTGATTTGATTCTGTCGCTTGGCAATCGAATGATTGTCCACCAGATTCTGCTGCGATGCACTCAATCCCGCCTCAATCTTCTTGATGTAGGCGGCGGGCACAAAGCCCTGACGATCATTCACCTCCACCTTCCACCAATCCTTGTTGTTCGAGTTGAGCAGGGTGAGGACATCGCCCTTCTTCATGGACACTTCGCGTGGCGACTTCTCCGTGTAATCGTAGAGAGCAACGACGCATTCCTTGCCGGTGATGTCCACCACAGGAGTCTCCTGCTGGCGACAGTTCTTGGCCTGCTCCTGCAGTGCTTGAATGGTATTGCCAAAGGCCTCCAGATCGGAGACGAGCGCCTCGTGCTTCTTCAGCAGCGCCTCCGAAGAATCCTCATCCTTGCCGTAATCGCTGCCCGTGGCAATCGGTTCCTTCTCACGCATCCAGGACTCGGCCTCATTAGCGTCAGCAAAGTATTGATGGGCCTGCAGTGAATCATCCAGATCCTGTTTACGCTGATTCGACTTGTCCTTCAGCGTGTTCCATTGCTCCTGCAGAGCTTCGAGCCGCTGACGAATGTCATCACTGGCAAATGGCTGATCCTTGAGCATATTCTCGCCGGAGCTAATCACGTTCAGGAGACGTGCCTCATGGTTGTTAATCTCGGCGAGCACCGCCTGATGTTTCTTAATCAGATTCTGGACACCAATGAGATCGCGTCCGCGATTCGTGGACGCGGCAATCGGTTCCTTTTCGCGTATCCAGGCGGCCTCGTCCTCGAGGTCGCGGAACAGTTGCTGCACCTGCAGCGAGTCCAACAAATGCTGCTTTCGCTCGCCCATCGGCGCGGCCAGGGCGGCGTAGCGGGCGGAGAGATTGCCCTCCTTGTTGCGAATGTTGTCGGCATCAAAGTGTCCCGATTCGATAAACTTATTCGCCGCCACGTTGATGCTCTCGATGCGATCCTGATGGGCCATCACATCGGCCTCCAACAGAGCGTGCTTCTTCTGCAGATTCTGCACCGAGGTCAAGTCCTTGCCATGATCCTCGGACAGCAGCTGGCCCTCGATCTCGCTCAGCCAGAGCTCAATGTCCTCGATAGTGCGATTGAACTGCTGCTGCTGACACGCCTCATTCAACTTGCATCCTTTCTTATCCGAGGCCTGCACGAGCGTCTCCCACAGCACGACAATCTCCTGCATGCGTGTATTGATCTGATCGGCGGCATAGTGCTTCTTCTCGATCAGCTCGCTGCCCACATTCGTGATATCCTCGATCCTGGACTTGTTCGCATTCAACTCGTGCTCAAAGTTCTGATGCTTTTGCATCTTTCCATTGAGATTTGTGGGATCCAGGTAGCTGTCGTCGGTGGCAAACTTGAGTTTCTCACTGATCCAACCCTTGGTCTCGTCGCAATCCCGCTCGAATTGCTGATAGCGATTCGAATCCTCCAGCAACTGGCGACGCTTCGCCGACTTCTCCTGCAGCGCGGCACGACGAGCGAGAAGCATCTGGCGCCTCTGGGCCACATCATCGGCAGCATAGTGCTGACCATCGATGAGCTTGGTGGCAAAGATATCCAGCGCCTTGATCTTCTCCTCCTGGGCAGCCAGACTCTTTTCAAAGTCCTCGTGCTTCTTGATCAACGCCTCGACGGAATCCAGGGAATCGCCCAGATCCTCATTGGCCAGGAATGCCTCCTGCTTGGCCATCCAGGTATCTGCCTGCTCCGTATCGCGATAGAACAGCTGCAGATCCATGCACTGCTCATACAGGATGCGACGATCCTCCCACAGGGACAACAGCGAACTCTTGTCATTCTCCAGAGCTGCGAGTTTCTCCTGGATCTCAGCAGCAGCGTAGTGTTCCCGCTCCAACAGTTTCTGACCGGATTCGGTGGTCAATTTGAAGCTATCCTCACGTGCATCGATCTCACCCTTGTGCTCCTGATGACGCTCCAGCAATGCCTCGGCACCGGCCACATCCTTGGCCAGCTCGTCGGCCGAGATGATGGCCTTCATGCCATTGATCCACGACACCAGATCACGGAAGTCGGCCAGGAAGCGGTGCAGATAGTAGGATTCATCCAGTTTCTGTTTACGCTCACGTGCCTTGGCCGTGAGACTCTGCCAATAGTTGGCGATCTCCGCCTGCTTGTCCCGGATCTGATCACTGTGATCGGCATGAATGGAGCACAGACGTTGTGCCTCGGCGCCCAGAGTGGACACCTTGTCCTCGAGGGCAGCCAAATCCCTTTCCACGCCCTCGTGCTTGCGCTGCAAGGCCTGGACACTGGCCAGATCACGGCCATAGTCATCGGAGGAGAGGACCACGTCCTTTTCGGCAATCCAGGCGACAGTCTCGTCGGCATCGCGATTGAATCGCTGAATCTCATGGGCACCAAAGAGCTTCTCCTGTCGCACAATTGCCAGCTGCTTGAGACGCTGCCAAGCCTCGTTGAGCTCCTCCTTGCGCTTGGTAATGGTATCCCTTTCGGGATGTCCATCCTGGATCAGTTTATCGGCCAGCTGATTGACCTCGGTGACACGATACTCCTGCGAGGCCATGTCCTTTTGGAATTCATCGAATTTGCGCTGCAGCACCTCGACATGCTCCAGATCCTGCCCGAACTCATCGGCGGTGACAAAGGTCTCCTTGTCCTTGATCCAGAACATGACCTCCTCGCATTGCCGCAAGAATTGCACCAGCACCAGAGCCTGCTGCAATTTCAATCCCTTCTCGGCCAGACGACTGAGCAGCAGTTCCCACAGCTGATGCAGTTCATCCAGACGACGCTGTATGGTCTCCGAGGCAAAGTGCTGCTGGTTGATCATCTCCTGCCCGGTGTTGTCCAACGACACGATGGCATTGCTATGGGCAGAGACTTCCGCCTCGAAGGCCTGATGCTTCTGGATCTTGGCCTGCAGATTCGTTGGATCGCGATAGCTTTCCTCGCTGGCTGCTTGGAGTTTCTCGTGTATCCACGACTCCAACTCATCGGCATCCCGCTTGAAGTATTGAAAGCGACGCGAATCCTCGAGCTTCTCACGCTTCTGACGTGTCTCGATTTTGAACTCATTGTAACGGGACAAGACCTGCTCACGACGCTCCTGGATATCCTCAACGGTCTCGAGGATTTTCACCTCTTTCGGTGTAAAGTTCTCCATTGTATTTCAGTTTCGTTCAATTCTCTCTTTTCTTCGTTCGTTTTTTTGTAAAGTTTTTAATTAAATTTAATACTGCTGCTTTTTTATTTTAGTTGCTTATCCAATTCGAAATTCCACTGCCAAAATTTGCCCGTGCCCAACTGCAAAAGAGAGAGAGAGAGAGAGGAGAGAAAGAATATGAGATTGAGCAACAATTAAATTCAATTAGCTTTAACCAACCCACAGCTTTGTGGATATTGCATAATTCCAGCTCGTCATTCATGGAATCAGCACAGTGAGACACACACACACACACACATGAACACACACACAGATACAGACAGACCGCAGCTTTGTCACACGCTCACACAAATACAATTACATTACGCACTTTGCACTGCACCGTGGTTTAGATATAATTGATCTAGCTAGCAATTGAAATTATCAGGGATCGCAGTGATTCAGATTCTTAAATTGAAAATAGTTTGTAAATTTGAAATAATAAGAAATAACATTTTTTTTTAGCATTTGTATGATAGTGTAGTTCAATTTCAAAATTCCAAATACACAATTTGTGAGATATGTATCTCAGGAAAAAACAATCTTGATTAATTTAATTATTACAAAACAATTTTGAAAGCTTTTTTTTCATCTCTTTCAAAAAAAAAGATTGACATTTGAATTTCTTTCAACTAACCCCTCGAAATAAATAAACTGATATTAAAGTGTATTTATGCCCGGAATACCTTATCTAAAAGTAGTATAATTATTTCTTTTACACTCCAAACTCTTATTTTTGATTCCTGAAAACTGCTCTAATTTTTTTCTTTTTGCCAAGTGTTGTTCGATGCTTGTTCCACAGTATTTTCCAGCCCGATGACCGCATCGTCGTCGTCGTCGTCGTCGTCGGTGTCGACCTCGTCCCGTTTCCCGTTTCGCAACACAGCGACAAATTCGTCAAGTCTCGTTGACAGTGACGCAATCGAGCCATTTCAATTATCGATAACGCTCTCTCGTTATCTTATCGACTTTCAAACAACATAAAAGCAACTTGGAATTCGTATTATAGTGCAAAAATAAAGGTTTATTCACAGCAAAACTATGTGTAATTCTATGTGTATGTGTATTGAATGATGAAATGCACAACTTTTGAACTTAAAAACTATCCAGATCTCGAGACAAGTCCGCAAGCACTTCCATAAACAAATGCGATTTGGCATCGTCCTCGACATTGGAGTCGCCATCGCCACGATTTTTTGAGACTTGTTGCAACAACTGCGAGAGAGCATTCCAAACGGGCGGTGTCCAGTTCTCCTTGAAAAGTGGCATAAACAATTGATTGAGCTCATCCATGTTGAGCACACGGGCATCCAGCATTGAGTTGAGAAGCTGCTGCAACAGCTGAAAGCTGTGAAGATTCATGCTCAGCTCATGGACAAAGCTGACAGTGAGAAGGGCTCCTAAAAAGCTGGGAGCACTTTCCTGTGGATGCAACTGCGGGGAGAGCCACACCTCACAACTGGCACTGATCAAGGATTCAGTGAGAAGCTGAGGTTGCCGGCAGATGAGCAACTGCAGCAGACGCACCAAAACTGAGCCCAACAACTCGTAGAAATATGTGGGCAGCTGTGGCAACAATGCCGCTTGCCGTGTCCGTTTCAACAGCTCCTGCAGCTCGCACATACTCCGCAGATGTTCGGGACGCAAACTGAGGCAGTGCACCCACTGTTGCAACTCGTGCAGCAGCTCCGAGAGACTCAGCTCGGCAGCTGCCACAGTTAGACACATCTCATTGGAGGAGGCAGCGGAGCTGGAAACCTGTGCATTGTTTTTATTAGCCCGACACACTTTGCTGGCCACTTCTTGGAGGTCGCCCTGATAGAATGTGGACTGGAGCACACTTGTTTGCAGCCACTGTTGTAGCTGAGCTTGTGCCTGTTGGCGTATCAAGTGTGCGTAGGTGGAACGCACCACATCATTGGTATTCTTCGGCAACAAGGCTCGCAAGGACTGCTCAATCCTCTCCTGCAACATGGCGGGCACTTGCTCCTTCCACTGCTGACAGGCTTGAGTCCAAGCCTGCTGATAGATGCGCTGCAGTTCCCGCAACACCTCCTGCTGCTGTGTCGAGCTGATCCCATTGACCAGTGCATCCGCTGACGACTTGGCGGGCTGCAAAATCTGCTGTTGTGCATCCTTCACAACACACTTGAAACTGCGCTCCGTGACAAACTCCAGGAGACGTCGCATCGATGCATTCTGTGAGTGCAGAAAGGCTTCCGTCAATTTGCGCTGTTGCTGTTCCGGAGATTGGCTTCCCTCCTCCAGATGTGGTTGACTCTTGACGCTGGTGGCACCTGCTCCTCCGCTGTCGAGTTGCTCCAGTCGCGTGGTTATGTAACGGTAGCGTCCATTGCGCTGTGCCTGACGCTGCGAGGGTGTGATGGACACACGGAACTCGTGCAGAAAGGGACACGCCACCGGCAGCAGCTCCTCCAACATGGACCCCGCTTTGCCCTTGTCCGCAAAGCACAGACTCCGCAGACAATCCTTGACCAGGACGGCAGTTGCTTCACTTTGCTTGCCCGTCCTACGCTGGCTGTAATAGCCACTGCTTAAAGCTGGCTGAGATTCCAGCAACCAACCAAGGCAGCTGCGTGTGATAAACAGCGCACAAGGTTGCAAAGGCTGTGGAGGATTCGACAGGTCACTGTACAGGGCAAAAAGCAGCTCCAGTGTGGCCAAACTGGCGGGCAGCTGCAGTGTGACCAGATCCAACATGGTGAGATACTGCACCAACCAGGGCAGAGTAATCAGTAGCTTTCCCTGCTGCATGGCACGCTCCAAATGCGTTCGCATCTCAAACGGCGGCTGGAACTGACGACGCAGCTGCAACTGCTGGGGACAGGCATAGGCTGCAGGCGAACGATTATAGGGCAAGGCATACACATAACCCAGGAACTTGGCCAACATCAACAGCTCGGCCATTGCCTGCGGTCGCACCACATAAGGAGCCGCGACCTGTTCCTCATGCTCCTCCTCCTCCGTCGACTGCAGTTGCAACAACTCGAAACTGGAGTCGTTGTGACGCAACAACTGGACATAGAGCGCCAACTGAAGCTGCACCAGAAACGCCAACGATCCACAGCCACTGATAAAGTCCCGGAAGAAGGCCTGGGTGCGTGGAAACTGATCCTCAACGCTGGAATTGCTCGTGACCAGACGCTGTGCCAAACGATTCAGACGCTGCTGATCCAACTTGAGTCCCAGCTCCTCCGGCGACTCGTGCGTCTCGCCGCTGGACATCAACAGTTGGCTGACAAACAGTTTGGCAAAGTGCGACATATTCACCGCATGCTCCGATTGCTTAAAGATCTCCCGGACACGTGGTCCCAGCTCCAGGCTAAAGTTAAACATGCGATTGAGATGCGACTGCTCCCAATGCTTCAGCGCCTTGTAGAATAAATCCCGTTGCGTCTTGAAGCAACAAAATTCGTGTTGTGTTGGAAAATTGTCACGGGAATCCTTGTCGTGTTGATAGTAAACATTCTGTTGAGGATCTGTCGTTGCCACGGTCAACTCCCGCTTGCTCTGCTGCTGCTTGCGCTGGCAGATCAGCTCCAGTTGCTCCTGGAGCTGCTTTGGCAGCAGCGCCAGTCGCTCGTGTTGCAGCAACACCGTCAAAGACTTGCGATCCAGTTGGAGTAAGAGTTCTTTTTGTTGTTCCAGCAGTTGCACTGCAAAGTAAACGCACTCCTTGTGCCGGGAGAGCAAGGAAAGCGGCGAAGTTGGCTCCAATTCGGGACTCTCCACTTCGGTTGCCCGTATGTTGAGCAACTGCATCGCATAGCTGAGCTCACTTAGCACATTTGGCACTAGATTGAGATCTATTAAGTAACCATAAATGGCAGCCAGCAGCTGCAGCAGTTGGGGATTGCTCACATTATCCAAACTGATGACCACATTGGGTTCCTTCTCCTGTTCCCGCTCCCTTTCCGGCAGTTCCTGCAGACAACCGGCAACTGCCGCCTCAGTTTTAATCTCCTGCTTGCGCAGCAGCAACGTTTTACGAGCCTCCTGCTCCAGGGCAGCACCCAGACTCCGATCGATTTCACAGCTCTGCGAGAGTCGCAACAAATTGTTCTCATTGCTAAAGGAACTGGTGTCCCCGAAGGAACTGCAGGACGAGACATTCTTACTGATGGTCATGGGTTGAACACGACGTCGTGGCTTTTGGGATTTGTTGTTGTTATCCTGTGGAGTTGTTGCCGTTGTGGTTCCGTGGGAAGCCAGCTTCTTCTTGGAACGCTGACTTTGATTGGGCGTGGCATGCAGCATAAAATCACCCAGACAAAAGCTGCTCCCGGAAGCAGCTCCAGCTCCTGATCCTGCTCCTCCTCCACCACTGCGATTTCCCGAACGTTCGCTACTTTGTGGCGTGCTACAAAACTGACTATTCCCAGAGCGTCGTCCGTGCGGCATCAGCTGCTGTTGTGGCGTCACCTGACGCACTGGCGTCGACACATTGCCAATTGAGAGATTGCTCAGCTGAGATTCATTCAAGTCCAAGTCCGTTACCGTTGGTGTTTCCTTCACTTTTCTTATCGGCGTCTGGCACTTGGGCGTATCCGATTCATTGCTGGGACTGGTCCGGAAATGCTGTTCCGTATGCTGACGCAGTGCAGCCAAATAGTAAATGGCAAAGTTCTCCAAGCTGCCACTATTGTTGTGCTTTTCCTTAAAATATGCCGTCAATTTGTGTGGCAATTGTTCCCTTGGCACTGCCTCCAGTTGTTGCAGCAGCTTCTGCAACTGTTGCTCCGTTTCCTCATCTTGTTGCATTTTCAGCTCGATTTATTTATAGCATCAGTTTTTATTTATTTTTTCGGTTTGTTTATATTTGATATTTGAGCTCTTGTTTTCATAACATTTTTCTCTCTCATCCAGGCACCGTTTCCGTTTCCTGCAACGGAAGATGAGAGAAGAGAAATTTTTCTTGTACGCTCGTCTTTTTCTTTTTGGTTTTTGTAGAGTTTTATAGTTGCTTCTGTTTTATTTTTTTCTTTTTAATCCTTTTTCGATTATTCTTCATAGACAGCACTTTCACACACACACAAACATCAATGAAACTAAATTGAAATTCTTTATACAAATGTATATAATAGATAAGAGTTCAATAGATTTAATTTAGATAGTACTCGTAGATAGGTAGGATTCCTTTTTTTTATCACCATGCACTACTCCACAAAAAGCTGGAAATTAAAGCTATAGAAAGGTAAAAAGAGATCTTACTCTCTAACAGTTTGGTTAGGAAAAGTCTTAATTTAAACATTAACAAGTATAATTAGCAATACCACAACTAAGCACAATTTTAATTAACCACAAATACAATTGAGCTTCTGATATGAAACTCAATGAATATACTACTCTAATAAAGAATGAAATATGGATTAAAATTTATGAATTGTACTTTTAATGGGTGAAGTTCTCGAAAGGTGACTTCAATTGACTCCACTTGGATGACATCATCGCACACATGGAAAATCTCAGACACCAGGGTGGGTCGGTTATGAAGAAATACATACATAGAAATAAATATACAAATGTATCTAATTTTAGTCACGCAAGCATCACCCTAAATACACCGCAGGAAATTGAGAAACATAGCCTAGGCCCGGGTTTATGTTTGGGTTTCAAGGGGTTTTGTATTCAAAGCAGCCATACAAAATAAAACACAGCGCCCCAGTCACACACACACACGCATACATTCATACACAAACCGAGGCATTGAAGGCAATTTAACTGTTTATCGCGTACAAACAAAAAACAACAACAAATAACGGACGGTGGTTCAAACAGCCCAAAGCTACAAACAGCGGGAGTGAAAAAGAGATAGAGAGTAATAGAGCAGTGGCTGGAGTACATTTTGTTTGGAATGCGAAAAGAGCGAACGAGCGTGCTCTCTCAATTAATACCAATACTAATAGACACAGGCGCACACCTCACATACACGCCTGATATACACAGCGAAGCGGCCACATACATTAATTGAAGTGTCTATCAGAAATAGCTGGATGACGTAATGCTCGCAACTTGGAATTATGAGCAATAAGTGTTCAACATGAACATTTTTAATGCTCGGCCACAGCAATTATTTATTTTATTTTTAAATACAAAAAATACATTTTAATTGGCACCGGCAACTCGCGTTCCCATTTGCGCTATGATTATCCTACGTAAACATGCCTCTGCCAAAGTCAAGGACATTGGTAACTAAACAGGTTTCGCAAATTCAACTCAATCCAATAACGCTCTAGTAAACATCCTCTCTATTTCGTATCCGAGCCTGCTCTGTTGCTCTCTCGCTTTCTCTTGACTGAAGTTGCCGCACAACCCGATGACGTACACACACCACGCACACAGTCACACGGACGTGCTTATAAAAATGGAGCTACTAGATACTTTTCTTCACATGCAGCTTCAGATACAGACTTTTGCACTCATTACACACTTTTCAGCAAATAATTAAGTAACAAAAAAGCACTCGTTTTATTCTCCAAGCTATTTTTATTAGATATTTTGCACAATTCCAATGTTTAATTGGATTTCGTATGTGTATACATGCGAGGGTGTGGTGCTGACCCGAAAATTGGAAATTTTCACTCACTCACACATACACACATACAAGCCGATTTTCAAATGCGATTTATAACTATCTATTAAAGTGATATCAGTAAAAAGCCATGTGCAACTTACACTTTGGTGTTTGCTTAAAAGTTTTACAATAAATTTATTGGTTTTTATATATTAAACAATTGATTTTAAACGGTTTTTCTTTTTTTCACGCAGCGCTTAAAAATTTCACGTACTGCACGGGGGACAACACTTTACAGACTCTTCTTCTTCTGAAGTAGTGTTGGGTTGCTCATGAGTGAGTGAACAAAAAAGAGCTGCTCCCTCAACACAAAAAGAGCTCTACCCAGCCCTGTTCTGAAGTGCACATGAAAAAGCTAACATTACGCTCAAATGTTATTAGCAGACACCAATAATTGTTTTCTGTTCAGGAACGTTAATTATATGTTGAAGGTGTTTAGTTTGAAATTAGTAATATTTAAATACTTGTTCTGATTATTATTAGTGATATTTATTATTGATTGGAAATTGAAGTAAATAAATAAGAAATTTTCCGATTGCGTTGATAACATTAGGTCTAACAGCTGTTAACATATATTGATAATGTCGCACTTTCCTGTGAATGCCAAGAAGTACAAAAACAAAAAATAAACAGTTGTTTTGGGAGTGCCTGATTTGAGAAATATACAAAAAATGGACAAGGATAAGTTAATTGTGCCCAACCAAATTGGCTACTTGATACTCAAAGATGATGGAGCAGTGCTAGAATCGGGCGGCGAACTAAAGAATGATGAGCGCAGCGCCAATGTAATAATGGGTTTGCTGAATCTAACCGAAAGGTAAAAATTTGGAACACTGAAAAAAACATAAATTATTCCTCAATCCATTGCAGCATCGATGAGAATTTTATGCCCAACAGCAGCTGTGAACGCATAACAATTGATTATGAGCATCACAGCTACACAATTTGCATGTCCAATCGTCGCATTTTTATTGTGAAATTAAGCAAAACTCACAACGGCGCCACAACGACGAGTTCATCATCCTCGACCAGTGTATATAATGATGCCACCGAGGGTAACACCACCAATACTCTCAGTGCGAGTAGTAGCACAGTGCTGGCTTGAAAAGAACAAGAGACACAGTTTGGCGCCTGTTGTCGTTTCTGTCACGCAACGGAGTCAGAGACGGAGACAAGAAACAGGCATTACAATTGGAAAACGCCCTTTATTTATCTGATCTTGCTGTTTATTTGTCAAAGAATACATCATCTGTGAGCTCTTGTTCAAATATACGCTTCGCTTCCTGCGTCACATCCAATAAAGTGGCTTTACTCTTGCACAGAATCACATAATATTGTCGCCAATTGCAACGTCGCTTCACAACCCAAAAGTCATTGGTGGTCTTCACCTGCAGCTCCTCGGTGGCAGTCGCATTATTGCCATCATTGACGATGGGATTTGCCAAATCCGCAATGATGCTCATCACATTACGTGGTATACTCTTCTGAGCAGTTTTGGCATTTCGATAGATGTTCGTATGATGCTTCAAACTCTGCTCGTTTATAAACAGATATTTGGGTGAACTGTCGCTCAAGCTGCTGCTCTCATGCGCAGCTCCAATCACGCTCAGCTTGGAGACTTCAGCGGCAATGTCGCGTGCCAAGCTGGTTAACTGTGGTCCCATATACACATGAAGCTCCTCATAGAGTTCCGGCTTGGGCGGCGCCTCCTTAGCTGTGTGTAGAAGATTAAACAATTAATTAATTTATATTAAGATCAGGGAATCACACAGAGGATTACCATCAAGAAACAGGCACAAGGTTAAATTTAATGCGCGATAGACAAGCAAATAGTGTGGTTGTATCTTTTGCTCCACATCCAGGTAGACTTTATTTGGCAGTGCCTCCGTCTCCAGCTCCTCCGCGCTCTCATCCTTCACAAAGGAGCCTAGGCGATACTTGTCAGCGTTGTCAGTGGAAGATGCCGCCAGGATGTGAGCATGCAGACTGTACA